>VWZY01004288.1:182880-210671 GCA_013399075.1 Chloroceryle aenea
TATAGGAAAAAAAAAAGCTATCAATGGTTGTAATGCCTTATTTTATTCATTTTAGTATTTTATTTATTCATTGGATTATCTGTTTATTTGTTATTTTATAATTTTTACTGTATTTTTATTTAATTGGTTTCTTTTCTNTTCAAAGGAAAAGAAACAACCTGCAGCCTGTTTGTTTAAAACATGCAAGGTCCCACTAGCTATCTCCTCGGAATGCTTGGAAAGCTGGGAGAGCTGGAAGTGTTCCGTTTGGACCGGTTCGGTTTAGGGTTTTTCAGGTTCTTTTCTTTTATTTTCTTTCGTCTCCTCCCCGATCTTGAGCAATCTTGAGCGGGTGTCGGTGGCACCGAGCTGGCTGTGCTACACCTGGGCATGATCCCTCCCGGTTGGCACGGCGCGCTTGTCTGGTCTGCCATCTACAAACCCACATGTGCTCGCCCACTGCCCAGATGCACGCACAGCGCTGGTTTTCAGATAAAACCCAGTAAATGCATTAAATATGGCTTTGCAGATGTTTTATTTTAGTTTAGTTTTCCACATAAAGCCCTGGAAAGCCTTTGTTGGTTATTGCAAAAGTCGGGAATAAATCCGTGGGGACTTTTCCACAAATGGGTAAAATAGAGGAGTATTTAGAAGAGGCCTTATTGGCTTGAGTCATGAAGTTGGCTCTCTCTGAGCGTTGTGCCGTAAGTTTAGTGGGAAAAGTTTGACAGCAATTTAATTTTCATTGACAAATGCTGTCATAATATTGAGGGAAACTGTATCAACAGTAGTGGTCGATGCTCAACCAGTCATATGGACTGGACGAGCTTACCATATGCTTAACTACAAACTTCTCTTGGAAAGCTCCTTTAAAACACTTGACAAGCTTAAGATACTAGTCAGTAATGAGCTTGAACAGAACATGTGAAGTTTTACATTTTGTATACAAAAAGGATTAGCGTTTATGTGTTTCCTGTGCAGCAGAGATTTGTACGCTGGTGTCTGTGTAGCTACAGTGCCTGTGTGCATTTCTGTAGCCGGGGGTTCATCTCCTCACAGGGGATTGCAAAGTGAAAATGAAAAAATAGAACACAACAAACATACAACAACAAAAATTAAAAATAAATAATCCAAACAAAAACAAGCAAAAATCCCCCAAGATAATTTCTTGCCTCTGCTGCACGTTAAGGTGAGAGCCTTTTCATTTATCTTGCACACGCGGTGTTTGAATTTGCAGTTTCTGGTAGTGATGGGAATGCCAAAAAACACAGACCGAGGCCACCCCCCGTATTAGCATGATAATTATTACAGCAGGTGAGAGGTCCAGGCTTTCATTAACGTGCATTATTACTGCCTTCTCCTAGCAATGAACCTTTTAGGCTGATCACTGCCTTTAGCTTTTTTTTTTTACTGTGAACCTATAGATACCTAACTACAATTTTCATTTGAGCTGGTGTCTGCCTACCTGATGGCAGGATCAAATCGGGCATTCAAAGATGCAAATACTTCATCTTTTATCTCGGTGGGGTTTTGTTGTGGGTCTGATTGTATCCACAATTAAGGAGGCTCAGTCTAAATGTGTCCTGTTTCCCCCCTCATCCCTTGGCAGTAAACTGCGGTGCGCAGGTTTCAGCTCCTCTACTCTTTTTTTTTCCTATTTATTTATTTTTGTTGTAAATGCTTTTGTTCGCACGCTCGTCAGCCCTGCATATGCATATGTGTGTATAGATATGTTTGTGTGTCTTTCATGTATTTTTGACTGTGGCCAACTACTGCGCCAGGTTAGAGACTCAGTTAGATAATTCAAACAGAAGTCTGACCTGATTCTGTCTTAATTTGCTATGTTTTGTTAGCATTGAGCCATTTGTAATTTCGTTACATGTAGAGTAGTTCAGTGATGAGCAAGTTTAAACAATATGGAAGGCATAATGTATGCCTACATGAAAAGCATGTACAGCCTTTCATTGCACTTTGTACTCGGGAATCATTCTCTCTTTTTTTTTTCCTCCACTTTTGCTGTGCTTTACTCTCTGAAAAGTAACTCTCCTCATTAGAAAGAATTAAAAAAAAAAAGCTTTAAAAATATTAACAGAAAAGAGCAGCTTCTGTGGATGGTTCAGCTGTAGCATATCTCCTTAGTGCAAATATTTTGGAATAAGGTTTCATTTCCAGGAAATCTATCTACATTACCATCTAAAATGATCTAGCAACAAGATATTTCTTGTAGAGTAAAAGTAGAATTAAGCCTGACTTGGATCCTGTACCCCTCTGTAAGTCAGGAGTGACTTCTGGAATGGACCCTTGCAAATTATATCACAATCGAGTTTGGTGTTTTGCTGGCACAGTGGCCACATCTCTTGCCACTAAGCCTAGTAACTGCCCTTTATTTTCCAAGTGAAAGGAGTGGATTATCTCCTCACCTTTCTGAAGTCATTGCTCTTACCCCGTGTTTATTCTCATTATTTAATTTTATTTCTTGTTTACAAGCAGAATTTAAACCCTGATTTGGATGGGTCTACATGGTTCAATCTGCTGAATACTCATGGTCTACGAGTATTCTTAATTTTTTTAGTAATTTTAAAAAATCTATTCATCTGACAAGGAAAGAAAAAAGGCATAGTGGCTTGAGTACATTTCTTGTAGTAAGTACCTGAGAATACAAGTCTACAGACTGCTTTGAAGCTTGCCCTGAGACTCTTTTATTAGCAGAGGTCATAGAGTCATAGAATGGTATGGTTGGAAGGGACCTCTGGAGATCATCCAGTTNGTCAAACAAAACTTGCAACTTGATGGCCTGAGATGGTCAAACTAGCAACTGTTGTAATGGTGCCTTGGCCGCGATCTTCACCTGGCGTGGGGCATCACTTTGGGTTCCTCTTGGAACTATTTGTCATCTCCCCTTTACCTGTACCAGCTTTTACTAATAAAGGTATCAAATCCCTGTGAAGGAGTGAGAAGGGATGGGCTCACCCCTGGGTCTGGCCATGCCACTGCCACTCAGGTCCCTCTCTCCCAGCACCCACCCTGCACAAGCAGAGCCTCAGCCCCACGCTGCAGCCTCACCTCCCGTTTCAGTGTGACCCTAATCACCACCAAGTCACAGCCATAAACCTCCCCCCACTCCCCTCCGTCCACTGCTGCCAGGAGAGCACTTCTTCCAGCGGAACTTGCTCCGCAACGCTGCCAACCTGCTGTGTCACCACCAGGTTGGTGGGGCAGCTTTTTTTCATCTTGCTTGAAGAGAAGCATTTATCAGCTGGTTTGGAAACCTCATTTTGCATTTAAAAGTGCAATAATTGGACCAGAGACAATGGTGGTATATTATTTTTTTTTAATTAAAAAAGCAAGCAAAGAAGATCTTAAGTGAGGGGCGAAGTGACTGTGGGAATTTGCTCTTAGATGGAGCGAGTCCAAACGCTATCGTCGTGATCTGGGCTGGTTTGGGTCCTTTTCAAGCATTTATTTGCATTGATATGATCAAACACCCAGTTCAGAATGGCTGCTTTTAACTCAACAAAACGAACGCGGGGATTCACCGAGGGTGAATCCAAAACTGTGTCTGGAGCTTTGTGCCTCCTTTTTAACAAGACCTTTCCTGTGTTCACTTTCTAAACGATGACACCATACCGGGGGTTGTCGTTCAACAGATTGTTGGTTCTTTTTAACAATTTGTTCAATGGAGGAGGAGGAGGAGGGAGTAGAAGCAGCTATGTTTGTCACTACTGTTGTTCAGTACAATAATTGATTTTTCCAGTTTGGCAACCAATTCCCATTTTCTGATGCTTTATAATTTTTTTCCCCCCCCTCCTTCATGTCTTCAACAAAAGATGCTTTTCCCTTCCAATTTTTAAAAGCAATTTGCAGTCTCAGCTTTCTTGGTTGAGGAAACTGTCTCCGAGAAGAAACTGGTGATTTGCTTACTGGTTTTGGGGCAGCACCCGCAGACTAAGCCTCACTGTGCCTTTTGTGCTGATCTGGCTGGGAGGAGCAGCCTCCTCAAAACTGCCCCGCTGGGGGAGCATCCCCACCTTTCTACCCTGTTGACACGGGGCTTTTTTGGACTCCCAGAGCCTTAGCAGTTGTTTTGTAAGGTTTTTTAATTTTTATTTATTTTTAATTAAAATGGAAGTTTGATGGAAGGAGACATGGAAGTGTTGGACCCTCAGGGAAGGTCTTCCTGCTGTATACCTTTGTCACAGCAGATGATCGACCGCTGCCTTGCTCTTCTAGCTGTGAGGCTCCATGCTTTGGCAAAACCTGGTTTTGGCTCGGGCAGTAACCAGTCTGTGAGTCAGCTGGAGGATGTTGTCGGGGTGAAGGGGGGGTACTTAGTGGTTTTGTATGCTTTGATTTTTAATTAAAGCTTTTTACTAATTTCAGTAGTTCTTCAATATTTTTTTCCTTTTTATTAAGCTGTTTATCTACCAATAAAAGCTTTTAATACCCAGGGTTCTGACAGTTCTTCTTGAGGCAGATGTCTGTTGAACTTGCACTGCACAATTCCAAGGTACCCCCTCTTTGCATCCCACCACAATAAAGAGGCTGATCATAAGGCACCCAGCAGGATCTCCCAGCGATATCTGCTGAACTTACTTCTGGAAATCCTGTTAGCTTTTGGTATTCGGGCTGGATATTGTAAGGACTGGTTTGAAGAGCTGGTATGAGGTGGTCTGCCCTGAGCATCCCAGTCTCACCATCGCTGCGCCAGCCCGTATCCTCACTCTGGTTCACAGTGTGACAGCTCATGCTGGTCAGATGCAGCAGCACGTGCTGATGGTGTGGGGACAAGGGAAAGGGACTTGACCATAAATTGTCCTGCGTTGAGAAGAGGAACCAAACAGGAGTAGTCGCTCAGTGTTTGTCAGGCTGCGTGAGGGCAAGGCTGGGGTCACAGCCGGGCTTGTGTCTCATTGTTGGTAACAGAATCAGGGCTCTTGTGGGGAGCTGCAGGTTTGTGTGGTGAAAATGGCTTGGCAGAGCAATGTTGGAGGGGATGATGCAAATGCTGCACCTCTGTTAGAGCAAGATGCTGCTGCTTTTTGGTTTTCTTTCCTTCTTTTCTTATAAATTGAGGAATTATCCCAGCTGGAGGCAACACTCCCCTTAGTATGCTAGCTAGGCATATTGTTTTTTAATCTCTCCTTGGAGGTAGGAGGTGGTTCCTCAGCCTCTTGCCTTTGGTTCCTGCAGCATCCAGGCAGGCTGGGACCTGTCCCGGGCAAGCAGCTCGCTGGCCTGGGGTGTGTGGGAAGTTTGCACCTCTGCTCTGTGTGTCTATTGCCTGCCAAATTTTGAAAGCCCTTTTAATGTAAACACGTAAAAACTTCTCCAAAAAAGGCCTTAAACCTCCAGTACACAACTATATTTGCATATTAAACTTTAAAATGTATTTAATATATCACCAGTGATTGATTTACTAATTTATGCACAGTTGGACTTATACATTAAAATACTTGCAAGAGAAAAGTGCAATAATTGCCCCGATTTGAGCGTAGTGGTTAAGACTTTTATTTACTGGCTTTAAGTATAAATCTCTAATGTTTAAAATTCAGCAATTTCTTCAGCACCAGCCCTCTAGGACTGTTCAGAAACATGACTGAATTTTGCAAGTTACTGTAATTTGTGGAAGGCTTTTTCCAAAGCTTCTAAAGTCAGATAAAATAATCTATTAAAAAAATGATAAGACAAATAAGCCTTTCTTTTCCTCTCCTTTTTGGTTATTGCAAATTGGGTATAATAGTCTTGGCTAGCTTGGAGTATTAGAAGGGTGAAGATGCATCATTAGCAATAGGATTTTATGAACGTTTTTTGTAATATTATGTAATATTTAAATTTGTTTTGTTTTCTTTTTTTTTTCCCCCAATCTTACATGTAGTAATTAATTTTGTCTTACTGACAGATGATTCTCAATGACTGATTTTCAAGAAAAAACCCAGACAGGTATTTTTAACCCTTTGTTTTCATTCTAGACAACTTGCATTCACGGGTCTGGTTGTAATTAAGGGGCGCTGTGCTAGGGTTCTGTTATCAGTAAAAGTTTGGCATTCTTTATCTGAGTTCCTATAGCTACGCCTTCATGATAACTGTTCTTCTGGATGGGTGGTGGGGATGTAGACAGAGGAGATGTCTGTTTTGCTCTGAAGAAAGATACCTATGCTGTATATTACCCAAACCACCCCTCTCCTGGTCTTTGTGGTAACAGGAGCCACCAACTTACCTCCACCTCCCCTCTTTGCTCGACCTCTTTGTTTTGCACTCTGTGTATTCCTAGTATTTACTACGCCGTCCTTCCAGAGGGTGATATTGTCATTGGGTGGCTCTGGGGCTTCTGCTACAACAGCCTCGTCTTTAGGGCTTTACCCTGAAGGTACATGGCCAGGTTAGGTGGAGATAACTCTCTTCCCAAAGCAGGAGCGGTTTAGCTGCTGCTGGCTGGACTCTGTGCACGTGTAGAACCCCGTAGATGAAAATAACAGCTAAAGGAAGTCTGTGCCCAGTGCCAAGCCTCGTGGCCACTTTTAGGGTGGTTTTGTATTGTAATTGAAAGACTAAGAAGGGGCTGGTACCAGTGAGAAACTCTCCAGGGATGTGAGGAAGGTTTTAATTGTAAGCAGATAAGAAAATCTGTAGCTTTGAGAGTGTGGGGCCTTTGCTGTTGGTTTTTCTGGGGTTGATTGGCTGGGGTCTGTCTGTGTCTTATGTTTCTGCAGATTTTGTTTTGGTGGTATTTTGGGCTAGTCATTTTTAAACATCTCCCCTGAATCCCGTGTTGCTCCACCTTTTCCTGGCATGTTTTGCACCCTCCTCTCCTGCTCCTGGCCCTGTCTGAAAGGCAAGTCCTGCTTGTCTGTTAGCTTCTAGAGGGTCCCAACAGAAATGTTTCTCTGCAAGGTATCGCCTCCTGCTTGAAATCCTTATGCCCTAAGAAGGGCCACCAAATGGGACCTCCCATGCAGCAGGCCCTGTGCTGTTCTGCTGAAAACATTCAAGAAGAAAAATGCATTCTAGTATGAGCAGTAAGGGCTGTGCTATCCATTACAGAGAGCTGTAGATACCAGTCTATCACCCGCACTGTGGCTGTAGTGTTGCATGTAAATCCCATTTGTTTCCGTGATGGTTTGAGCAATAGAATATCCAGCCTCACATTTCTAGTAACTTCATGCCAGATTTGTATGACCTAGGAGGGGGAACAACATCATCAAGAGTATTCCCTTAAGGTCTATTTCTGTGATGTGTTCCTTTGCTTGGAAAAGAATAAAAACCCCACCAAAGCAGCTGATGGGTGAGATCGCAGGTCTGCCGAGTGAGCTGGGCAGTGGGGCTCCTCTGCAGCCCGAAGGCACGGAATGGCTGCTTCTGCATCCTCTGGCACCTCTCACTTTCTGTCTTTCACCCATTACACACAAGCAGATTTGCAGAGTTGTGCCAGCTTTCGCTGCTTACCTGGCCCACGAGACAAATGTAACACTCTTTATCTTAATATTTCACTCGAGGAGCAACTCACGTAGTTTTGAAGTACTGAAGACTGAAAAGCCAGGGACATCATTTCCCTATTCACCTTTTCTCCTGGATGAGTCACCGTGTAATATTTTTCCCCGGGTTGCTAATGCTGCCCTGGGTTGCATGTGACACTGACTATCGTCTCTATGTGAAGAAATTCCACTTAAATTCCATTAGTGCTTGCTTTGCCTTTGCTTCAGCTCGTGCTCACTCCTTACTCGAGCCGGCTGTAACTTGAGGCTGCTTTGGCAGCTGCGTTTTCCCTCCCTCGGCTTTTAAATGATTCTGATCAGGTTTGGTTTTGACTCCTTGGTAGAATTTTATCACTGGGCTTTTTGGACATTCCATACACGCCTATGGGTGAAGATAGCCAAAGTTAGGGTGGGATCTTCCAAATATTTCCTCGTTATCCCATTACACGCTGCGGGAATGATTTCACACGGTTTAGCCGGTGCCTCAGTTTGGAAATTCCAGAAATATCTCTGCTTCTTTTTATGCTGACAGTAGGTCCTAGGCTTAATATTTGTCGAGTTTTAATTTCTAATCATTCACCGTGCTTCTGCCCCTTTCGTCCTCACTGAGGAAACCGGTAAGTGGCACCTGCCTTTTCACAGCAGCACAGCATGGAGGGGTTGGAAGGGACCTCTGAAGATCATGGAGTCCAACCCCCCTGCCAGAGCAGGACAAAACTAGAGCAGATCCCACAGAAATGCAGCCAGACAGGGCTTGAAAGTCTCAAGAGGAGACTCTACAACCTCTCTGGGGAGTCTATTCCAGTGCTCCCCAACCCTTACAGTGAAGAAGTTCTTCCTCATGTTGAGGCGGAACTCCCTGTACTCCAGCTTCAATCTGTTGCCCCTCATCCTGTCACAAGGCACAAGTGAAAAGAGGCTGTCCCTGCCTTCTTGACACTGAGCCTTTATGTATTTGTAGATGTTAATTAGATCCCCTTTTCTTCTTACCACAGCATTACTGGACTTTATTTTCATTATCGAATCACATCCCATCACTTTCCTTGCTCACTAAAAGGCAGGCTGGAATTTTTTATTTATATGTTGTCCTTTCATTCATTTTGGCTGTGGCTTCTTCTACTTTGGGTAAATTTCATCCCCTTCTTGCACGTTGTTGAAATGGAAGTGGAATAAAATCAGCTTCTCTAGTGATCTTTGGGACAGGCCAGTGACTGCCTCCCATCACTCTTCTCTCCTGATGCTGGCACGCAGAGCTCTGTGCCCTTGCACACTGTCTGCTTTGTTACGCATTGTTTAGCCCACCCTCTTGTCACAACTTAAGACCCTGTATCCTGTGAGGGGATCGTGTCCTTCAGAGTCCACGTAAATCACGTTCCTGGCTTCCTTCAATTCTTGTTGAGGATTTGGGGGGTTATTTTTTCCAAATATTCTATTAGATTGGTTACGTATGATCTCCCTTTTGTGTATCCATGCTGAATATCTTTAATTAAATCATAACTTTCCCTATTTTGTCCATGATTAGTGTTTCCAATATCTTTCCCACTGCAGAAATCAGGCTGACTGGTGTTTAATTTCCTTGATCTTCCCTAGAGCTGTTGTTATATTTAGGTGTTACATTAGTCCTCCCATCCACAGGTACCCTCCCTGCTTCCAAAGATGTTCCACAGATATTTGCTAAAGTGTCCCCTTCCTTCTGCCTCTTCCTTCCAAATTCTGGCCAGCATCCCATCTTCAGTAGCTTGTTTTGAACTTCAGCTTCTCGAAGAAGCGCACTTGTACCGCTTCACCTTCGCTAAATGTGTTCATCTTTCCCATCTTTGGTAGCTGCTCCATAAGCACCGGTGTTTTCAGCCTCCTTGGCTGCTTGGTGCCCTAGCTGGTGGGTTTGCTCACATGTGGTGGTGGGTGGCCTCATATCAGCCTCTGCACGTGCATCCCAGTCCTTGACAAACCAAGAAACCGCGCTGGGTGTTCAGAGGCTGAGGACAGTGTCCTGTCCCCAGACCATCCTTCCTCCTCAATGTCAGGTCTTCTGCTTGCTACTTTGGACCCCCCAAGACAGAGGTTGCTTCTTTGACCCTTCGTGTATTTTCGTCAGGCTGCGTGTGTATTTTCTGCTTATATGAACTCATCTTTGAACACTTGCCATTTCCGTATGGAGTTGTTTCCTCTGCTCCTTTATTCCATTCAGGGTCTGCTCCTCCTCTCATTGAAGTCAGCTGGGAGTTTTGCCATCGCCTTCCTCGAGAGCAGCAAGTGAGCCTGCGATTCACTGACGCTTTAAGCATGCTCTCAAAAATTAACCCTGCTGAAATCGAACCTTGATATTGAGCTTTATATTTCGGTTGTAAATCCAACTCTAACTCCTTGAATGCTGCTTCTGTTTGAAGAATGGCTGCTACAAAGAAGCCCATTAATTTTAATGTAACTCTCCATGGTTAGATTTGGGTCATAACATTTCCACCGTCATGGTTGCAAAAGCAACATCAAGAGAAAACTGAGGTTTCCTGGATGCTGCACCAGATACACTAAAATCTTGTTGTCCTTCTTCCCTGTCATTAGGAAACTCGTACTCATACAAAAATTGCTCCCGTAGTGTTTAAATGTTTGAGGGGGGGAAAGAGGGGATTAAAAAAAAAAAAAAAAGATAATTAAATGATAAGAGAAAAAAAAGATATGAAAATAAGGTTAAGCACAGGTTTTGGGAGGGTTGGTTTGGGGTTTGTTTTTGTTTTTTTTTTAACAATAGTGTGAAAACTTTTATTTTTACACTTCCCTGGCTAATAATGCTGCGAGTCACATGCCTCTGTCCCCACAAACCATCGTGGAAATGAGCCCACAGGACCCGTGACTTCAATCAGAAAACTGCTGCTCTGTCCTTAGCTCACCCCACTGTGCTGAAGGCTGGTACCACAGATGGTATGTAAGCTCACACTTACTTCTCTGAGACCATGGAAACCCGAGTATGATGGAATACATCAGGGATGGAGTGGCAGCCTTGATTGCGAATATTTTTTTGCTCAAGTCAGACACCGAATGTTACTGTAATGACATTTTATATCTTTCCTTCTATATTCTGGCAGGGAGAGCCACAGGTGTTCCACTGGAATTACTCACACATTTATAGAATTGGACATTCTGTCATTAAATGGACTTAAAACTAAAAAGCCTTTGTCTGCAGAAGGTGACCAATAGAAAGGGACTTTGGATTATCTGATATCCCATAACTTAATCATATGGCTCTTAAGAGTAGGGCATAAGCAGCTGTGTCTCGCTAATATGCATGCAATATGTGTAAAGTGATATGCTTTAATTCTAAACTTGTTTTTAGCAGGAAGAAAAAAAAAAAAGAGGCATTTAGATGAGGAACATTTAAGATTCAGCATTAACCGATTTTTTTCCTTGGGGCAAAATTATTCATCACCTGATATTTATTAAGGCAACATTTTTATTTTATTGCTCTGTACTGGAAAGAGTCTTTCCAAACATTCTCAAAGTTGTGCAGGGAAGTTTTATAGGTGGATTTGCAAGCAGTATTTAAAGTGGTTTTCAAAGTCAGTGGATTTGAGGAAGATATTTTTTTCCTGTTCCTAAATAGCAATGTTGTCAAATCTCACAGTGCAAATAACAGAGCTAAGCAGTCATTTAATTTATTATTTAATTTTAATCTATCCTCCCACAGTAGGTAAACTTGATTTCTGTATTGTGACGTTAATTGTTAGTTTATGTTGGTTTAATCTCTCTTATTTAAGTATGTTTGCTTTAATAATATTTAAAAAAAAAAATCAAAAAAAAAAAGACAAAGAAACTGTAGATTAGAGACTTTATTTTCAGGGTAAAATGATACGGATAAGTGAGCGTCAACTGACCAGAAATTATTTGCTTCTGTCTGTTAGACACGTAATGGAGTCATTTAACTAGTCAAATTAGGAGCTGTAGAAATGCACCATGCTTCATTACTGAGTTCGAATGGGCACCATTTTACATTTACGTCAAAAATTATCTCATAGCAAATTAATGTTTTCATTGTGTGGGGAAGCCGGAGCTGCGCAGTATCAGCACCACCTAGAGGATGCGACACAGATGGCTTGGAATTGTTTGTCAAGTGAAAAAAAAAAAAAACAAAAAAACCACCATACAAAACCCTGAAAAGGAATAGGTGATGTCTAAAAAGCAAAGTGCTTCCAGCAAAACTCTGCCTTCCCCCAGAAAAGCCCTGGGAGCTTTGCTTGTTTCCTCCCCGGTCCGCGCCAGCCCTGCCTTAGCGGCATGTAAGTCGAGGCACGTTTCAGGTTGGCTCCCCTGTAGAGTCCTGCAGTGTCAATGCCACTCGTTGTATATTTGCAATGGAAAAAGGTGCTTTTAAAAGTCAGAGTTTCTCTTGAAAAATCCATAGAATGAGCTCCCTGCAGAAGCGGGAAGAGTTTCCAGGCAATGCTCTGGAGGGTCTTTCTTCCTTGAGATTTCCTGAAAAGCCAAAAGGAAAGAAGGATGTTGTTACTCAACAAATTATCTACTTCCTTGGCAAATGGAAATGGCTAGTGCCTTCAAGAGGAGGGAAAAAAGGACAAGAGTGAGACAAAAGCAAGGGCAGTGGATAGACTTCCAGCTTGAGAAAGTTATAGTAGTGCAGGAGCTCAAAAATGATAACAGAAACTAGAAACAGTAAGATAAATTGGACAGTGATAGTGGTAAGCTGCTTAAAGCAGAGAATGGTTTTGGGTGCTCAACACTCTGTTTTCCTGAGGGGAATCTGTTGAACAGGAGGTGCTATAAGAACCAATACAAATCTATTACCATCTTAGGTTCTCTGGGGCAGGAGAAGCTCAGAGGTGGGACCCTGACCCAGCCAGCAGCACCAGGGCACAGTGGGCACTCCTAGCACCAGACATCTAGGTGACTTGCAAGGCAGGACGTGTTCCTGCCTCAGTGTTTCATGATGGAAGTCAGCAGAGGCTGAGTGCCCTTGGCCGTGTGGATTAGTGTCTCAATACAACTCCTGGAATTCTGGGGGAGAGGGAATAAAAATATAAGGAAAATAGGGAGGAAAAAAAGGAAAACAGAAGAGTTGGAAGAAATGTCTAGGGTGACCTAATGCTGTACTGCTACAGCAGGGTCTGGGCAGACAGGGTCCCAAGCCCTTCCAGCTCAGCGGTGGCTTTTTGGACCACATCAGTGGTCCTTAGCTCCTGCCTGCTGGCCATGGCCTTGGAAACCTACAGCAGGGCAGTGAGACAGGAGAGACCATGGTGGTTAAGTGGGCCAAAGTGTATCCCTCAAGCATTCTTTCAGGGAAAGGATTTTCTTGCACGCTCAAGTCCGTGGCACCCACGAGCAGAAATTTGCAGGATTTGAGCCTTGGGTATGATCCGCATTAAAAATATTTCATAAATTGACCAGAATATCTAAACATGTTTTCCAATCTTATTAAATGTTGTGCGTGCATAACTGAATTAATTCCCCATATTAATATTCTTAGAAGACATTTATAGAACAAAACAAAAAACATCCACAAAGTATTTTGACACAAAGCACAGGAGCTGGAGACAAAGATGAGCTGAGAGGGGGAAGTGGACCAGAATTCATTTAGTATTACACTTATCTCTGGAGCAAATGATCACTCATTAATTAAAATGCTGCTGCCAATTGTAGTTGGAAGACAAAAATTCTTTGTAATTGCGTCAAGTGTGTAATTTTTGTTAGTATACTATTATTTTTCATATTTCGTTGAGATGCTCTTCAGGATCCTGTTGAAAAATCAAATAATTGCTTGTGATATCATTTTGTGGCTAAGTATAGTGCCTTAGATACGGACTGTGCTGCAAGTTCAGGCATTTGACGGTGACTTCAGGGCCGTGGTTATGATAATGCCAAAGCTGTAGACGATAGAACATGCCTGTGAGCAAGTTTTCTTTTGTTCTAGACAAAGATTTTTAGTTTTTTTTTTCTTCCTTTTTTTTTAATGGCTTAAGCTCATTGCAGAAAAGGATTTCTTTGAAATGGCAAAGAAAAAAATGTTAAGAGCCTTGCTTACAAGTACCCTGGTATTTTCTTCTTGGTTTTTTTTTTTTTTTAACAGTAGAAGCACTTTACCTATTATCATGAATCTTGTCTGCTGAGCTAGTTCAGCCTTCATGTTATGTTTACCAAGGCCAGACTAGAGGATCAAATAATTTATAACCATTCCTGTTGGGTTTTATGTAATAACTTTGGAACTCATATAAAGTAATGATCCACAAACTCTTTTAATGTTCATTATAAAATATGAAATATTTCTCAGAACCATTGCAATTATGTGACCAGACATAACTGTTTCACACATGAGTAAATACAGGGAGGTTTAACATAACTTTATTATCTTCCTGTCTTTTCCTCTCATTGATGTGATAATACTGTTTTAATATTTTTCTAAAGAAAAGTTAAGTAATTTCAGAATCTCTATTGAGGCCTAGTTTATTGGTTTTTGTAATAGAGTACTCAAGAATAATTGTATTTATGATTAGACTGATAGTAGTAAATGTTGTTGTGCTGAATAGGGGTAAAATACCCCTGAAAGCTTTATTTTATTATATGAATATATACACATACATCAGTAGGAAGAAATTATTAATATCTGTCTGTCTGTCTATGCAGTTATATTATGCTCATCATAGTATCAGTGCACCTTCTCCAGAGACTTTCTGGGGTTTAGCAGTTATTAAAGTGTCAGGAGATATAGGATGGCAAAACTCATTAAGATTACAGGGGAAAAAAAGCCACCAACCCAGGTCCTTGCCTAATATTTAGAGCTAACCTTTCATTACCCCCCTCTTCTTTGATTTAGAGAAGACAAAGTAGAGCCTGCCAGGTCCTCAACTCTCTGCTGGAGCTGGTTAGACCTGTCTGGGGACTTCTTTGGCCTTCAGAGGGTTTCTGCATCAGCCAGGCTGGGAGAGCTCTATCAACTTTGGAGTTGGTAGCTCTGAGGCTTTCCACAGCTCTAGATCCCTGTTCCATTCCTCTGATGGGAGCGGAGGAGGAACATCTCTGAGATCCCACCTGCCTGTCTGGGTTACAGCAGATGCGGTGAACGTTCAGCGCTAGCGCAGGGCAAAACAAGCCACCCTAGAGACACCAGCATGGAGGGGGAAATGTTCATAGCATGCAGGGTAGGCACCTGCTCCCTCAAGGAGCAGCATTCAGCACACAGAAGGGGGAGGAGGGTGAACGTGTGTGTCCAAACTGGAGATTATACCATGCTGGTTTTATTGAACCAATGCAAACTGATAATATATAGTAACAGAACTGTGGTCTCCAGCAGAATGATACTAAACATACATCACCAAAAAAGCCCCATAATCTTTGACCAGAAGAGCATAATCTAGTTAAGAACAGCCTTGTTAAGTAGGTTTTTCCTACTTCTCCCCTTGCCTGCCTGCTGTCATTGTGAAGATGCTTAGGGGTAGGAGCTGCCTTCTCGTGACTGGTGTGCAGGGTGCCAAGGGCAGAACGCTGCTGTAGGACTGGCTGCAGCACCACCAGTTGGTCCTACCACCAGTGGGTGTGATGGGGAGGAGCCAGCACGGTGTTGGGCTTGAGACCTTGTGTTTTAGGTTGTGCATGTGCTTGATGCTGGAGTCCTTAGTGGAGCAGATAGGTGGTTCTCCAAATACCATTCCTTATGCATACAGAGACTTTGGCTCTGGTGATCCAGCAGCCAGCCTCCCTGCATCCAGAAGGATGAGGATTTGTCAAGCTCCCTCTTCCCATGGCCACCCCGCTGTAATAAATGGGGATGGCACTAGCCCAGAGAAGCTCAGGTTGAAGCTGAGGACTGCTGGCAGACCTCACAGACTTCTCTTCCTTTGTTTGTTTTTTTTTTTTGCCTTTCTCAGACCACCAAAAAGTGGTCTGATGTGGTACCATGGAGGGGCTTCACAACATCTCTGTGCACTTCCAGTGCACTCAGAGGTTAAATTCCTTCAGTCCCACCATCCCGCTCCCCCTCATACTGCAGGCTTTGTGCAGGGATGGGCAATTTTCACGCACTAAGAGAAGTGAATCCAGAAATGTTATTTTCATGAGTCAGGGATCACCTGCAAGATGCTAAGTGCTGAAGCAAAGCAGAGCTGCCAATCCATTATACATGGTCTTTTCTAATGAGAGAGAGAAATTCATTATTTCACAGAGTCCCTCTGTTGCTTGGAATATTTGTAGGGCATTCCGTTCTCTTTATTTTTAAATTAAAAGGTTCTTTATTTTTCATTATGAAATGCTGGTGCATTGAAGAATTAGTCCAGTTGTGTTTAGCAGTAGCAAAATGCGGTCCAAAGATACGATGCTAAGTCCAATCCATGCAGCAGTTGCAAGGGACAAGTCTCCATTTTTGTACTTGAGATTAGTTTTGTACAGTTTTAAATATGAAACAGCCCTTGTGGTAGACACTTTGGGGATGAAAATTTTGAAGTTTTGAAATGCAAGTGTCAGTTTTGTTTTCAGTCATTTATAATTTTTTTTTAATTATTGTTATTTTTTAGTGCATCCATTTTAGGAAACATTTTTATCATTTCCTAAGGCATGTTTTTGTCCAGGAAGAGTTACAATAGTTAATTTATTTGACACTGAAAACTGAATTTTAGCTTGCCTTTGGAAAGTCTGGGAAAAAAAAAACAGCAACAAAATCAGATTGTGAAAGATTTTACTTTACACATAGTAGAGTACAGCTCAACAGGGGACAAAGCTCCACATTTGCAGAGTCAGAAGGAAGATCTCCCAAAGACAAAGGTTTAGAAAAAACCACCCTGCTTTTGTCCTCGGCATTTTCCCTCCCAGAGTTCAAAGGACTGGCTAGATCCCTAATGGAGAGGCTACTTTTGATCTTGTGATATTTGCTGGGTGCTCACAGTGCAAGATTCATTGAAGCATTTTCTGTAGGGGAGCTTGTGATTCAGTTAACCATGGCTGGGTTTTTTTTCACTATATACTCTTAGCCTAGGGATGCTGTACCTAAATTTAGAAAAAAAAATATTGAGAATTTTCAACATACTAAGGTCAAGTAACCATTATAAAATTCCAAGCATGAGCCTGAGCTTTGTTCAACAAAGAGGTAATTTTTTGAGTCATCTGTTACTGGAAGAAGTCAAACCAGCCATATTTTAAGGTTGCCTCTAATGATAAATGCACTTACCTTAAGCATGTTCTGTGTGTGCTTTTAGCATATGATCAGAGGTGCTGTAGTTTAATGCAGTGTTTTCCCTGGTATACGAGGAGCTAGAGAAGCTATCTGCAGTCCTGTCAGCAGAAAAACTTCACAGCAGGAGGTGAAACACATGAAACAGTTTCCAGGCCTCTTAACATACACAATTCATGCAGTTGGAAGAGGTTTTGATAGCTTAACTCTTTTATTTTATTTATTTTTTTTTAATCTTGGAAGCCTAATTGTTGACTTTTTGTACCTATCTTAAGACCCTGAGAATTTTAATGTGGGGGAAAAAAACAAAACCTTAATTATTCCCCACATCCACCCAAAGTTAAACCAGTCTTTTCTGTTTATTAGGTATGCTGCAAGAGATGACCTCAGAGGTGAGAGAGGCTGTGTTACGTAGTTAAGAGTGTAGCATGATGAGACCATGTAGGTTGTGAGACTGTGACCAGCTCCTGGTCCCTAAAGCAGCGATGCCCAGATCCCTGTTTCTCTGCTGTAGAGCTTTTGGAGCAAGAGCATTGAAGTTAAGAGCATGTGGCCATAAGGTAGATGTCCCACCTGCTGATGCCCTGGTTGACACAGTGGAGGGGATGCACCACGGGCTGTAGACATCACTCCTAGAAGGGAGCAGTGTAGCACGAGAAGTCTTTGGTCTTTTATTTCTTTTTTCTTTTTCTCTTCCCTTTGACTCAGTGCAGGAGGGAGGAGGAGGAGGAGGGGGGATTTCTTCACCTCACTTTGCAAAGTCAGACTTCAGCTGCCTTCCTGGGTGAGCTCCCAACTCCTCCCATTCGCTCCTGCTTCAGGTTTCTTACCAACCCAAACAGCCTGCTCACGGAAGGGTGCTGCTCTTTCCAGGTTTTTGCTTCAGGGTTTGTCTCCACCTCAATCTTCCCCAGTTCTGCCAGCAAAAGGGGGGGCCCTTCCAAGGAAAGGTGGGAGCAAATCTCCCCCTGCACCCCTGCTCCTTATCTCACCTCTACTAATGGGACTGGGCTGTCATTTCCCTGAACCTGAATGCAAGAGTTAGCAGCTGATCCTGCCTTGATTTATCAGGAGAGTCCCACATTTCTGTATGGCTTTTCAAGTAAGCCACCGTATTTCAGGATCACTGGAAGGGGCAAGTGGGTCCAATGACCTACTTACATGGGACCAGTGACTATGAACAACATCTGTGTAGTGATGAACGTGCTGCGACCTGTTTAATGCAGTGAGTTTGTCTCTCTCTCTTTTTCCCCCCTTTTTTATTTTTACAGAAATGGTGCTGACTTTGTAAAATATTGTATAAGCTCTTGTAAAATCTGGAGAATATTGTGGGGCATATAAGTAAATTGAGCCATGGAAGGTGTGTGATAGGCTTCAAATATAGCCTTAGTGTGGTGTCTCTCAAGACTCAGCATCTGGCATTATCTTTGGTCATACTCAGAAGAAAGCTAATTTATAGCCTTTCAAATCAGAATATAAAATATTCTTACTTTATAAGTTAAATTCCTTTGTAAAGCATTTTAAAGTGTGCCTTTCTGACTATTTCTCTCCATAGTGGAGGACGTGAATATGAAGTAAAAAAAAACCCAACAAACAAACACAACCCCCCCCCAGCTAAAAATGTGTGAGCATGTGAAGCATTGACCATAGATATTTTATACTAACTTCCCTTTTGGAAGTATATTGCTCATCGTCATCCTTTGTCTACTAGCATTATCTCACCTATGAAATCTGCTGTCTCGAGACCTCGGTGTCCCTTCGCGATGGCTGTTCGTGGAGCCGTTGCCTGTCAATACAACAGGCACACTGAGGTTAGCTCGCCTGCGACACTGTCTCTTGAGATTCAAAGGATGTCATTCCTGTCTAAGTGGCAGAGCGATAATACATCTGCACTCTCTGTCGGTGACACCTGGCTGGCATGTGGCTTTGTCAATGGACAGCAATGCCTGTCACTTTGTTATGAGGCCCAACATAAAGCCTACATCACCCCTGACATACTATAAAGCGCAGTGTGGAGAGAGGGTTGTGCCTGGTGTCCGCTGAACTCAAGCGTTCTGTTGTGAAAGCTCCTGTTAAATAATAATATCCTCACAAGCCCAGATTCTGCTCTCAGCCATGCTGTTCAGAAAAGCTTCGTAGACCTCAGGGATCCCAATTCTTGGCCTCCAGTAGGGTGGAAGATTTAAAGTAAAAAAGCACTAAGTGATTAACTTTATTCAAGAAGTGTTAACTTAAGGTTGAGGAGCAGAGTTTAGGAGGTTTTAGTGCTCTGTGGCCCACGTACATCTCATCCTGTATCTGGCACTGCTGCTATTAGGCAGAAGAAGGGGAGAATCCCATGGAGTTAGTTGAAGTTTGGATTGTTCTGATTGGAATCCCGTTGGAAAGGATAATTCAGACAAGGTTTTGAGCATATGAAGGGTTAGCTGTGGCAGGTTCTTGGATTAAGAAAAGGCAAGTGTGAATTTTTATTCCTGTTCAGTCTTCTGGTGCTTCAAATAGTTATCTCCCCTGAAACACATCCCTGGACACTTGTAACCACAGCAGGTCGTTCACAAAAGACAACAACAACAACAAGAGCCCCTTGTAGGTGTCTGTGTGTACCTGTCTATACATAACATGTGTGTGCACAGTGTGTGGCACGGCCGTGTTCTCCTCCTTACCGAGCACATTAGGACTTCCTTGGGACATTTCGCTATTGCTGAAAACATTTGAAATAATATTAATACTACTAAAGAGTTAACAGTGTTTTCCTGGGCAGACAGCACTGAAGACCCAGTTCGATCTGATTTATTGTTTAGTCAACTTTAAACTGCCCCAGAGATCCCAAAGATCCTCTTGGCTGTTGCTGTAGGGGTGGGGCTTCGATGAATGTGTTTGCGTTTTGATAAGAAGTAGGACTTTGTGAAGAGCTGTAAACAGCACACTTTGCCTTTTCTTGGTTTGTTTTGTTTTCCAAAGGGCCATCTTCCACTTTGCTGTTGTTGAGTTTGGAGTTTATCAGCGTGGTTAGTATTGGTTAACCTTTATTGCTACAAATATTGCATGTTCTGTCTACAGAACTGCCATCTGGAGACAGAGCCTGAATATTTTAGCAAGAGGTTTGTCAGGCTGAAGTCTGCTTTGAAATTGGCTGAATTGGTAAATATAGATTTCTAGGCTGGCTTTTGATAGCCCTGTGGTGAAAAAAAGCAGTGTATATTGATTCTCACTGGGGACTATATTGTTAAAATATATAAATGTAAAAATTGACTTAGGAAATAAAAAATAAATGATAGCTATAAATCAGGGCTAGCTGATAAACAAATAAATATCTATCACTATTATATCTCGGTATTTCCCCAAGATATCTGAAGAGCACTTAATTGTAACTGAGTAATCAATTATTCAATTAACCTTCTTCTCATCGAATATATATTTGATATAACTTTTTGAAGCTTGGGCTCTAAAAGGTTTATATTGATTGCAGGTTTCAAGGCCATATGTTTCAGTTATTGGATTTGTGCAGTCAAAATTGACATCCTAAGTTCACTAGAATATGTAAATATTTGAATGTAATGAGTTTCCCAGACTGTTGGAGTTGTGCAGTTAGTTTTCATTACTTTTTTAAAGCTACAATCTTTTGTGGTTATGAAGTTCACCTTAGCAGAACACATGTCATTTAAATGCATTGGTTATTCAGAAGAGGTGAGACATGCAGCTTCTTTTATCATCTGCCTAGGAACTTCCATAAATGCAGGGAGCTGATCGGGACCCATTTCAGCGTTCTGTTGTAAAATGACACAGACTGGGGGGATGCTTCAAATGAAAATATTTCCCGAGAGCTCTTTTTGATGTTGATGTGGTCCTGCTGGGCACCTGCTGCCGTGCTGGTGGAAATTGTGCTCGTGGTGCTTGCTGCCAGCACCCTTGGCAGGTCCTGCACAGACCTACGTGGAGAATCTAGATCTGGTCATCCTGAATTTCAAACCGAATGCCTTCCTTTTCAGCTATCCTTAGAGGTTGCTATAGAGGTTGCTAGCTGTCATTTCCTCGCTAGCTTTCTTCAGGCTGTTCTGACAGTTGATGAAATGGGCACATGAGGATGGGGCACGCAAATGGGGAAGTCTCACTTTCCATCAACATGTGTTTAAAATACACTCGTTGCTTGTACATTCATCGCAGATGACTCGTAGCTTAAAGCAATTGATTTCAACAATTACCCAGCTCCAGGACTTTAGCACAGTGCTAAGGGACAGCAAAATTCTGCTCGCACTTTTTACAAGGTCAAAATGGGAAAGTGTCATGTGGGGAATTTAAACCTCTCCATTTCTGTAAAAGCCACTTGAGTTGGACTCCCAGATACAAACCAGGGTAGAAATAGCACTTTTTTGGGATCATTTTTGTTGTTGTGTGTTGGGGGCTGGTTTTTTTTTTTGGTGCGAGGTTGTTTGGGGTTGTTTTTGGATTTTGGTTGGCTGGTTGGTTGTGGTTTGGGTTTTGGTTTTTGTTGTTGCTGTTGGTTGCACCTTTCCTCCCAGGACCTGAGCTAGATTGCTTCTAGGTTAGCTTCCAGCTGAAACTGTCTGCCTTGCCTCAGCAAGCCTAGCTCCTCTATGCACTGTTGGGTTTTGTTCACATGCTGTTAGCCTACAAACCAAAGGCCAGAGGGGAAAAAAACCCAACAGCAGGCTTTTTTGGATAGGTTGGGAATTGTTTACTTTTCCTCTTATTTCAATATGTGATGACATAATGGATTTCCTCAGTAAGACTTAGGAAATTTTAGTTGTTATCAGGTAGGAAGAAATAACTGTACAAAGCAAAGCACATATTATGTGATCTGAAACGGTCAGCAGACTCTCGGGGTGCAAGAGTCTGTTAAGGGTGAAATTTACTGTGCTTCCTCGCTTTTGGCTTTTTTTTTCCCCTGCAGATAGGCTGATCTGTAAGCATATGAGGGATGTACTGTTAGGTGACAATGACTTCCATAGATGCAAAACCCCCGCGGCGGTGCGGAAACTTGCTAAATGATCTCTGGCTATAGGAAAAGAAAAGAGCTGTGATGGGTTAATAATAAACTGATGGTCTTCAAAATTTGTTTGATATAGCAGCGCACCAAAATATTCCTTTCTGGCAACTCTCTTGACAACCTTTTGATATTTAGATTTTTTTTGTGTCTGTGCTTCAGTGTGTAATAGACTAACTTGGCTCTGCGGAAAAGGTCTTTATAGAATCCTTAACTGTTGCACTCATTATTGAATAAACAGCACTTTCTTCCTGGGGAAAAAAAACCAACCCAAAACACTAAAAAACAAACCCCATCAGACTCTTTTTTTCCTCTTGAAAATAACATTCATAATCTAGATATTAGCAAACATTTCTTTTTCTTTCTAATTTTTTTTTCCTCTCCTGAAAAATATCATAAACAGTCTTGGTTTGACCTTGTTAATGCAGGACCACTTTAGTAATCTGTGCCTAATGATTTTTTACATTAAACCACAGCTTGTGTTGGACCCTTGTGTGTCACAGTAATTTAAGAACAGTCATTTTGCACATTCCGATCCCATTATGTTACATTGTTCCTGAATAAAGACTGGTATTATGTTGCTCCTATAAAGGGCAGAAGTGGCCTGAATTTTATCTGCTGAACGAATCAATCTGGATTATGTCAGCTGAAAAGAATTGTGAACTGCAGTCTCCAGCAGATGGGGAGATTTTAAAAATGTATCTGTTTGGTTGTGAATACATCAGCTAAGATAATACCTTGTGGTGACTGAAAAGTAGTTTTTCTCTCTTTTTTTCAATGAAGACTGTACCAATTATCATTTCAACATAAAGTATTAGGAGATCAATTGGGAACTGAATGCCATTTCCTAATGTTAATACAGTGTTTTATTTAAGCTGCCTTGACAGGCTGTCTAGGCTGTGGGAAAAAGACTGAGCAAATAATGAGTAAAGGGTTGAGAAAAAAGACAGAGGGTGGAGCTTGGCAAACGATGTGAGCTATTCATCAACAACTCAACGAGGATGATGGAAATAATAAGTACTCCTTAAAGAAAAGGGGAAAGGGTTTTGTGGTTGTGTGTGGGTTGTGTTTTTTTTTTTTTTTAAAGAAACAGTTTCCTTTAAAAAAAAAATATTTAACTCTAACTTTGTATTACTTTCTGATTAGCTGATTTTAAACTTCCTGAAATCGGCAAAAGCTTCCCTTTGAAATGGATAGGACGCGTTTAAACAGAGCATTCTTTAGCAATCAGTTGGGGAAAAGAGGAAAAAAAAAGAAACGGTGTCTAATTTCCTGTTCATTTGTGCAAATTTCTTACCATGTGGCATTGTCATTTAATAGCTAAAGTACATTAATGCATTTCTATAATGCCCAAACCTTCAGACAAATCCCCCGTGTGAAATAATTTGTGTGAACTTTGAACTAACCGTGAATAAAATCAAGATCTTATTATGCCCTTTATTTATATGGTACAGAAAAGCTTTGAAACTTAATACCAGCACCGACACGATATGCACAGTCACAGGGATGCTTAAAAAAATAATAATAATAATATAAAAGAAGAAAAGGAAAAACCCACCCAACTTCCCTACATTTTTGTGGGCTTTGCCCGCTATTCAGAAACCATTCTGCTACTCCTGACAATATTTGTCTTAGAAATCAATAGGCTGTTCTAATATTATTGTGTTCTGAGTTGCTAAGATTTCCATTCAGCAGATATAATTCCACCATCTGTAAAGTTCTAGATTTTATAATACTTATAAGCTGTTTTTAATCTATTTTTACTGCCATGTTCTGTCCTGAAATGTCAGAGAGCGCAGACTAGGTCTCGGAATTAACATGACAGTTAAGAAACTTGGCAAGGTTTTACAGCAGATTGTGACATTAACAAAGTACAAAGGAGAGTGGGGAAATGAACGTTAATGTATGCTTGCAGACACTATAAAAATCTATATGTCCATGATCAGGGAACTAAAAATAAGGATGTTTTTTATGTTGATGCCATTAAATAGAGCGCTTTAATGTGAAAAGAAATTTCCATATGAAAAGCAACTTACTAAAAAGTAATGCTGTAATCCCTCCTCTGGATTGAACAACAGGTTTATGTATCCTTAGGTCAAGTAGGCATATGGCTGGGCTTTGTTTTTCAGTTTTGGTGGAGACTTTTTTATGAATCTATGCTTCAAGATCACCAATATTGTTTTTCAACATCTGCAGAAGATAGATGCCCTGGTAAGTGGTGGTGGTGATTAAATTCTGCAGATTGCAGAGTAAATTGTGTGAGGTCCATCCTCTTTCACAGCCAGAAGCTGAAATAAGTGTCCGTTGTTCGCAGCAGGCTCTTCAAGCCTTGCACACCCTCAAGCCCTGAGCCTGCCCAGTGCACTCCTCGGTGTCGGCCCTGCTGTCCACCCTCCCAGGGCCCTCATGACCAAGGTGGCTCCACCAGGCTGAGTTTCCTCTGAATACACCTCCCTTTTCTGTAACCAGCTAGAGGTGGGGGACATGGGACAACAACCTGCCCTAATATCAAGGGAAAGGCAGCGCAAGGGTGGTTGTGTTGGTTAGTTGGTTGGGGTTTCTTTGCTCAGAGTTTTTTTCCAGCTGCACATTACTCAAAGCCCTATTCAGCCCAGATCCAGGAGGGCTGGCGGCTGAGGCTTCCCAGGCTCCTGCAGCTTGGCACCCAGACCATCTAATCCTGATAGCACAGACAAATCCAGCAGCTCTTTTCATCACCGCTGATATTCTGTCGTTGCTTTGTCGGACCCTGGCCGTAGACTGTGAAGATGCAGCTCCTCTCTGCCTGGGCAAAACAACCTGTAGGAGCAAGCTGCCTGCGGGCAAAGGTACCTGCCCTGGGCTGAAGCTCTGCTGGGCTTTTGCTGAGGGGCAGAAGCTGATTTCCAGCACTACTGGTGCTGTTTTGGAGCCTCTTCTGTCTTCCTCTTGATATTACCCATGGGCTCAGCACACAGGAGGCAAAAAAAGCCCCAACCCAAGTTTGTTTACTGACGCCCCTCCTTAAGACAGGCTGGGTGACAGCCTTTTAGCAGAGTGATGTACAGCAGAGCCCTGAGCTGCCACCGGTCAGTGCCAAAGCACAGCCAAGTTCAGTATTGGAAGCATGGCCATTTTTCACACCGTGTCGAGCTCCCGAAGCTATTCACGTATTTCAAACCAACCCACACTACCGTTTGCATTCCCTTACACAGCCTTTCTGCTTTCTCCTGCACCCAGCGAGCGCAGGTGCCGGTCGCAGGGACAGCAGCAGTATATTCCCTTGTGCCAACATGAGTAGCCTGATGCAATGCAAACATTAATCTCTCGGCTACAAAGGAACAGCATGGATCCATCTGTTACTTTCTTTTGCTCTTAATCAAGTTGGGGAGGGAGCAAAAGTTCATGTAGCAAATGTGGGTATGCGCTAGAATTGGGACCTGAGCCGGAAAGCTGAGATCAAATTTAGAGGCAACAGGATTTTTGGAGGTGTGTGGGTCCAGAGCTGTGCATCGTTTTGGGTGATCTCTTCTTTCACCAAATTTGGAAGTGGAAATTGAGTACTGGGATGTGGTATTGGCCCACTCTGCTCTGTAACCCACAATGCTGAGTGCAGACTGCTGGCCCTATTATGATTGTGCTAACAATTGACTTTTTGGTTTGGCTGCCTTGCAGGAAAAAATAAAAAAATAATTAAAAAATAAATCTATCTCAACCAAAAAGTATTTATTTTTCTAGTTAGCTTTATAATATGAAACACAGAAAATACTGTGTTTTCTATCAAATGAAGCAATTCGGAGGGGCGGGGGGAGAGAGGGGGGGAGAAAAAAAGAAAAACACAAAAGCCATGCAGGGCCAGACTGTCAGAAAGGCAGAGAAGGAGATGACAGCCCTTTTATCCGCCAGTTGAGCGGTTAGAAAACTTATCCAGGATGCAGGAGGCCTGGCCTGAATTCACTGCTCTGCTGAGAAGAGAGTAACCCACATCTTGGGCATGTATTCCTGCCAGATAGCTGCTCCCTGAGAGAAGAATCCCTCCCTGCTGCCTTTGCTCACTTACTACTTCTCCCTAATGGATGCAGCATTTGATTCCCTTTCTCTCTGAAGCAGCCTATTTTTAAAATACTGGATTAAGAATTTGCTTTCCAGAAGGGAGTATGGGTACACTGAGCAAGATGTGACCCAGTCATGGCCATGACCACAGTGCTGTCCGCTGTTCCTGAAGTCACTGTTCATTAAACTTATTTTGCCCATTTCTGGTAACCAGAGTTTTTGAAAGGAGATGAGGCAAAACAGATTTTTTTTTTTTTTAAATAGAAGTCTTTCTATCTTGTGTTTGCAGTCTTATTTTCAAGCTCTTAGGAGGTCTGTATCCTGTCTTCAGATAATCCTGCAATCACCTCCTCTCAAGAACCATCAATGCATGTTTATGTGCCGGTTTCCGTGTCCAATTACAAGCAGGAGCAGCTTGGTAATACTTCCTGAGTCGCTGCTTGCACTGTATCGTAGCTGGTTTCCCTCTCCACTCTCAATACATTGCCCCTCACCCAGCTCTGTTCCACTTTGGCTTTACCAAAGAGCAGCGAGCGCTCCCTCGCTGTTGAGCTCTGGTGGCCTTGGTGGCATGGCAACACAGAACATGGCCACGTCCAAGGTGTGCTCTGGGTAGCCAGGAGCATCCAATGATGGAGACTCCTGAATGCCAGGGGTAGAACACTCCTCAGAGCTGTCCCCCATCAGCACTCCTATCCCACCAGTTTCTCTAGTGGTGTGGAAAGCAATTCAGTTGGGCTGCGTGAAAAATGAGGAGCTACTTCAATGAGATGTTTCTCCACAAGGTAAACTGATTTCCACATCAAGGGCTGTGTTCTCATTGCATCATTTCTTCTGATTTCTTACCGAGGGAGATGTCCTATTTTTTGAGACCGTGTGTGTTCAGGATTTGGTGCGCTGTGTACGCGCGCGTCCGGCTCTCTGGCCAGCTTTGCTTCAGCTCTGATTTTTTAATATGCAATTCAAGAAGCGTGCCCTTGTGAACAGTTGTGGGACAGCACTCCACTTACGCAGAGTGGGGCAGTAGTAGGTAAGAGAAGAATGACATAAAATCCCTGAGCTGTAGCACTTACTGTCTTTTAATTTATTCCCCATTCCTTTAGGTCCATGAGAGATGAGCCACCCAGAGCTGGCATCTTACTCCTAAGTGTGGACCCGTAGTATTTGACAGTGCAATGACCTGCCTAAGGCCACTGCTTTTCTGAATATTTCTGCCTGTGGCATTGCTTACAAGCTCTGCACATCTCCTTTCCTCAAGGGCTTGCAAATAAAAGAGCAAACTGAGAGGGATCTTCAGCCTTAATGCAGGAACAGATAGCCCAAGAGATGCTCAAAACCTCGATGTTCCTTTCTGTGAGGAAACAAGACTGAGGAGTCTGATAGTATTTCATGTCATGGGCAACGCTGGACAAAAGCTCCCTGAGGTGCTGGGAGAGGCTAGTAGAGGAAACCTTGTGAGTGTTGGGTTCCTCAGGTCCCTGTGATCAGGAATAAGAAGACAATCAGCTGGGAAGGCTCTTGCCCTCATTGTTAGCTGAGGCACCAGGGACTGAAAACTTCATGCCTGGCGTATTCATGTGCTTCCCTGCCCTGTGGTTGTGTAGACTTTGTGGGTCTGTGGGAATGTTTCATCCTTTGTCTTGCCAAACAAATAAATTACATTCATGGGATGGCAGTTTTATAAGTTTTCTTTCTTGTGCAACTTGAACATTTTGATTCCTCTTCATTACAATGCAGAGCCCTTCGAATGCTAATGCACGCAAAATGCATACGATGCACACGCAATCGTATCACGTGCACTCTGTGGTTAGGAGGGTTGTGTAAGAAAGGGCACATAATATTCTAGTTGTAGGATATTGGAGAGTTTCTTAGAAACGGGGGTTGCTCTCTGACTTTGGTATGGTTCCCCTGATGTCAAACGTACTTTGCTGCCTAGCTTGGTTCCTTCCACTTTGACAGACACACGTTCTTCATAGCCCCTTATTTTGTTATTTAGTATTCATATTTGGATTAAGAATTCTCTATGTAGGCATCTACTATCTATGTATGTGCTTCTCTGGCTATAAGCATTGGGAGTGACATCCAACAGGCTCTTGAAGAAGCTCAGCTGTAGGTTGTAGCACAAAAACTCTTC
>VWZY01004288.1:216578-230229 GCA_013399075.1 Chloroceryle aenea
GGGGAAAATCTCTTTGCTGAGAGAGTGGTGAGGCCTTGAACAGGCTGCCCAGGGAGGGGTGGAGTCACCATCCCTGGAGGGGTTCCAAGAACATCTGGATGTGGCACTTGAGGCCATGGTTTAGTGGTCCTGATAATGCTTAGTAGACAGTTGGACCTGATGGTCTTGAAGGTCATTTCCATCCTTACTGATTCCACGATTCTATGTTTTTGCTTGCTTTGCTCATTCAATTCAGCGCAGTTATTTTTCTTAGTGGTGCAGTTGATTGTCATTTGGTACCTCTAAATATTGGGTTCCGATCATCACGGTGTGCTTCACAGCATTCAGTGGGGGAAAGAATTTTTGGGAGCAAGTTGACAACAAGACATCTGCTGGTGAGAGGGCGGGAGGGGGAAATAGAGCCCTGCACATCTGCCTTCTGCTCCGGGGGCCCGCTGGCTGCTCATCCCTGGGACAGCACTGCCAGAGGCATTTGGGGTTTCTGCTGGTGCCACAGGACAAGGATCTGTCCCAGAGGTGTACAGGGCCCTGAGCCCCCAGCATGCAGAGCACAGCTAGAGGCAGGGATGCTTGCTGCACGCCTCGAGGGCTTCGATCCTCGCTGAACCGCGTTTTCTCCTCCTTAACACATTAAAAGCATCAGTGCTGTGTATTTATCATACAAAGGTTATGCATTCCTATCATATGGAGCTTACTGCCGCACTTCAGAAGCAGTTTGAGCTGAAGTGGGTTATTTTCTTTGCTTTTCCAATTAATCTCAAGAAGCCCCCATTTTCTGGGGGTGAGGCCACAATTCAGATTCCATGTCTACTAATTATGTACTCACTTGGTTCGTGGCCTCCTTTAAGCACAAAAATAGAAGAGAAAAGAGGAAAAAAAACCTGGATGGGTTTGGTTTGATTTATGAAAACAAGCAGAAGTTTGAGCACTTCAGCAGATCTTATTTGTATGGGCTGAACCAGCTGCAGCTGGGACAAGGCTGCTGAGCTGACTGCATCGGGCTTTCTCCTGGCACATCTGGAGCTGGCTGCTCCTGGGATCACCGACCTGCACCAGAGCAGCCGTTTTAACACCTTGCTGTCGGTCAGGAGAGTAGATTAGGGAATTTTTAACAAGCTTGGTTTTTTTCACCTGAAATAGTAGCCCGTTGAACAACCTTTTTCCATCGACTGACTGTGGTAGGGAAAGCCAGTTAGGCTGGATTGCTGAGTGCGAAAAAACTGGGATTGCTGTTGAAAGAATTGCTGAAATTCTGCACATTTCTTTTGAACAAAAAGTTGCTTTTAATTTTTTTTTATTTATTTTCCAGTTCAGAACAGCAAATTTTAAATCAGCTATTGAAGATTATTACAAGTAAACAATATAAAAAATTTGAATGAAAATGTGGTTTGTTTTTTTTTAATGCATTTTGAGCTTGCTTGTCTCACATAGTGCTGGTTTGCAGCATCCTTGGTTGAGAGATTGAGTTTCTCTTTGAGGGGAAAATGTAATATGAAAGCTAACTTCACAAAAGTATGGCATTTTATAATGTAAGTATTTGCAAGTTGCATTTGGAGAGAGGTTTGAGGATAGATTAAATATAACGGGTGTCCTAAGAGAACACGGACAATGGCTTTCCTGAGCAACTGTGAATGTCTTATCCTAAACAGGGGTACTTCAGAGAAAAGGACAGAAAGAGAGAACATTAGTATCTTTTAAAATGTGAATATAATCTGCAGCCTAGTAACACAGAGTCGTTTTATTCTTGGGAGGATTCAGCACTTGGGTATAGCTCCAGCCAGCCAGGCTCTCCCCGTCAACTTCTGGGTTAAGGCTTTCCCATTTGCAATTGTGAACCCTAGACAAATAGTCATTACAGCACAGATTATGGTTTCAATTGCTACAGTGACATAAGGCTACTCCTTCCAGAAGTCATCAGTGGGAGCGGAGAAAGGTAATTATTGATTACTGGAAAGAATAAGGCTGGCAAAAGGTGGCCCTGATAGGATGAGTTGGCCAGAAGGAGAAAGGAACAGACGGGCTCAGCCAGCTTAACTGCAGCCGTGTCAGGAATGGTGCTGCCATCACAGAGCAGTGGGGGACTGGGGCTGCAGGATTTGTTTAAGGTTTCAGCAGCCCAAGGGAAGCCTTGAACTTGCAGAGGTGGAGCAACATGCCCCCCCGCATGCACAAGTGCTCCAAGCCAGTGCATGAAAACTCGGTGTTTAGGTAATACCTGACAATTTGTCATGTGGGCAGGGTTTCCCAGTCTGTGAGAGTTTAAGTGTCAGTGGTTCTAGCTCCAGATAAAAATGGAATGAAATCACAAATGTGCAGCGTTGGTGAGAATCAAGCCTGCAGGCTGGTCCCAGTGATATTCCCACCCAAATCCCGGCACTCCCCTCCCCTCTATCCGCTGAGAGGGCTCCCAGTCTCAACCAGTTACACAGCAAGAAAAATTTGCCACCGAGATTGGGTTTAGCCCTGTGCAGAGGAGCTCTGTTCATCAGGGGTGCTAAGCAAGAGAGAGGGGCAGCCCTCCTCTGTGCCATAGCTATGGCATTTATTTTCCCACACTACTCGCCAGCCTATTTTGCATAGGCAACAGAAAGCTCAAAATCTGTTTGTTTGTTTGTTTATTTGTTTATTTACTTACTTTGAGGTATCTCTTCTGGGTGCTTTAGGCACTGTGCTTTGGTCTCGGTGGTATGAAAGAAATTCTGAGCTTCCTTTCAGGATTGTTTTGGACCCACGTGTAGAGTCCGGAGATTTCTGTAGCTGGACCGCATTGAGTAACACACGTAAAGGCTGAGAATTGCTTAGAACTGCTCAGAGAAGGGCCTTCCTGCTTTGTGGGCTTGTCGTTGTTATGGCTTCTACCTGGAAGGTTCCCTCTGCTGTTAATGTTCTTGCTGTGTCTGGTGTTCAGCTTTTTCCTGGGAGGAATAATTGCTGAAATCACTTCAGACAGAAGGGACTTTCTAGGTCCAGGGGATTCATGCATAACAGGCACTAAACAGGTTATTTTGAAAAGAGGGGTCTTATTATCATGGATACAGTTTTCTACTCTACGCTCAGCTTGAATATTTGAGTCTTTTCAACAGGAAAGTTAGAGAGCATCCTCAGGGCACTGGGCTTATATTCACCTGAGGGTTCAGTTTGTACCAGCGGGTACCGAGCCAAGGTGAAACCAGCCACACATCTCTGTTTACCTCAGAACTTGCCCAGATAAGCGAGTTAAAATATTACAAACTGAGATAGGCCAACATTCAAGGCTTTTCTCTTAGGTTGTCATTTTATGTTAATTGAATGCCTGTGTTAATCTAATAGAGTTTAGATTTATGGTGGGTTCTATACCATGTCATATTTTAATCAATACATATTCCAACATTTAGATGGACAGATGAGAAAATCTGCCTCATCTCTGCACTTCTGTTCTATCAGCTGTCAATAATTCCTAATTTGAATCCTTCAAATGATCAGATTTATGGGTTTTAGTATATTGCATTAATCACAGAAATTAACTTTTGGGGAAAATGATGTTAAAGGTCACACAGAGTCTTGAAGGAGCAGTAACTGTGTCTGTCTTGCAAACATGTTTGCAGCAGCTCTAAGATAAAGTGCATTAGAATATTTATCTGCACGAATCCTGCTGATTGTTCCTTATGTCTAAGGTCACTACGAGCTGGTGAGGAGATAACGCTTGAAAGAAACAATTGCTGAAATCTGCAGGTTTAGGAAGACAGATGTGATGCTGGGCTTTTTGTCCTCCAGCAGGGCACAGACAGGTCCAGCAGCATTTCACTCGAATGGGGTTATTGAGCCAAAAAACCTCTAGAAAAGTGGTTTTGCTGGAGGTGGTTCATGCCTTTGTGTCGAGTGCACGTGTGCCCTCCTGGAAGAGCTCACAGAGCAAGTGAATTCATGGAGGCCAGGGGAGGGGAAGGGCAGAGCAAAGGGCAAATGTTAGCCCTGACGCTTAGGCTCCAGCTCTGGGCTATGGTCTCGAACCTCTACCAACGCCCAACCCCTTGGAGGGCTCCTTGCCATTTGTCTGGTACCAGCTGGGGCTGGTGGTGGCCTTGCCAAGGATGGAGGCAACAACCTGCTGAGATGGGGTGCGGGATGGTGGGAGGCTCAGACATTGCCTGCCAGCTCCTCTGATGGAGTAAGGGCTTCAGTTAGGTGCTTTCAAGGGCTAATTTGTCATGCAGAAAAAAAAAACAAAACAACCAAAACAAATACTGCAGCATTCCCCTCCTCAGCAGTGAACGTGTTGCCTCCACACCCCTCCCTGGAGGCTGCCAGGGCCAGAGGAACTTCCCTATACCCGTGGTGTCACAGAGTGGTGTGCTGTCATTAGGCCACCACTTGCTCTGTGGGTTCTGTTTTAAATTGCACATGAATTATCCCTAATGTTTTTGTAATGTCTCATGGTATGACAGCAAGAAATCGTTTCCTTTGTGAAGGGACATATGCTTTAAATTAGGGATACACTGAAGGGAGAAGAAACCCAAACACACAAATATCTTGCCCTGTGGAGAGTCTGACATTCTGATTTTCCCTGTTCCCATGGAATGACTATTGATGTTTGGAAGGCAGAGTGCAAAGACTTTGCGTCTCTTTCCTTAATAAACCCTTAGAAAACTCCCACTGATGTCGGTGGTGCTGGATGGTGGCACCAAAGGCTCCCTCAGCCTTATACAGGGAGCAGAGCCACCATCAGCAGCTCACACGGAGGACAGACCCCAACCCCCAGAACATCGTGTTCACCACATCTGTGCTTATCATCAGGCTCCAAAGCCTCTCTTTTTTAAATATTCGTTTAGAAATAGAAAAAAAAACCCTCTTAGTGAAATATGTCCTTTATTTGCTAGTCTGGAGAAGCCTCCTTTTACCTACATTTTACTCTAATGGGGTTGTAAAGGGCGTTTATATTGTAGCTCTCCCCCACCTGCCAAGTTTCAAGGTGCATTTTGTTATTGAAACGGTTGCTGTTGGGTTTTTTTCAGGAGTTTGCCAGGGTTGGTGGTTTTGTACATGGAATTGTATGTTGGGGACCTGGGACTCTTGTAGCTGCTCCCTGTCCTGCCCCTGACTGAGTGTAATGCTGCCCATTCCTTGGGTGATGGACCACATCAGCATGCAGCCTGTTCCCGAGGCTGGGTGCTCGACAAGGAGCGTGTGATGGGATTAACTCCCAAGACATTGGAATAATAATTGGAAAGCCAGCAAGAGCTTGTGAGCTCCTTGAAATCTTCATATAGCCCCTTCTTTCCTACTCTGAGATCAGCTGGCTCCACCAAAATACACCAGAAAAAGCTTTGTGGCTTGAGCTGGATCTGTGCCGGAGCAAAAGGGAAAGTCACAGTCCCCAGTTCTCCCATCTGCAAGAAGCAGGGAGGATAGCAGACATGGCTGCAGTTTTACAGGTATTAATTAATATTTGCAAAGCGCTTCCTAAGCTCGGAACAAAGACTAAAAATCGTTGTGTTATGAATAAGCAAACTGAAGAGAACAACTGTAAAATTGCAGGGAATCAACTGCAGAACCTAACAAGGCCTTGGCATCTTTAATTCATATGTTTCTGTTTGGCACAAGCATGTGCTAAGGAAACGGACCCAGAAGAGGGAAGGTCTTGTCCCTTCTAACGTAGTTTCTTTGCCTTACATGTCTGTGTGTATCGTGCCAACCCTTTATAAACACAGCGTTGTCTGAAATGCAGTTCATAAGTGAAGGTAGCACAAATGTGATTTTAAATCAGTCTAATAAAATTAGTCGTGTAGGTTTTAAATCATTTTTACAGTTGATTTAACATTTGTGACTGGTTTATAGATTATGATCTAGGATAGCGTTTGCATCCTTGCAATTTTATTCCAATTTAGAAACAGTACAAATATTAATTTTTGCTTCAATAATGGAGCCGCTGAGAATTAAACGTGTCTTTTCTCAATATGCATTTTATGAGAATGCTTTAAATATGATTTTTAATATTTTTGAGGACTTTATGGCACATAAAGTTCTTTTAACTAGGACTTAACTAGAATCTGCTCACAAAAGTTTCCTGCCAGACATATGTAAATGTTTTCTCTGGTTAATTTAATGGTATGAACTACGTAAGAATTGTTCTTCATAATACGAGGCATTCTGTAGAAGTAATAAACAATTGTAACAAATTCCACATACCGAAAGGAACAAAATATCCCCAACAGAAGTCAGAGTGATGAGACTCTTTGCAAAAGGCAGCAGTATTTTGACAAAAGCCCAAACTTCACATGACAAGTGACAATGCTAAGCAAAAACGCCTTGTTGACAGGTCTTGCCCAGGCTCAGGCTACTGTTATGCAGCAGAGCAATTCACTATAGGGTATGCCAAGGGGGATTTTTGTCTCCATATCACCCGCGTCACATTTGAAAGCGGCCAGTAGGAAAGAAGGTGTTTGCAGCTTTTGGAGCTCCTCGTATGGACAAGTTCTTTGTGCGAAAGGAGTTTGCGAGGTGCCCCCCTCGCGTCCAGTAGACAGGAGTCCCCGTGCCACGAGTCACTGATTAATGATGGCAGTGGGACAGCTGGCCAAGAGCAGCACAGCAGACAGGACAGGTGCTGTGAGGCTCCCACCTCTGAGGACGGCCCCAGTGAGCCACTGAAATGATATTTTTTAAATGATCGAAATTCAAGATAAACCCTGGAGTAAAAGTTGTCAATCCAAAAGGACTTTTCCTATTTTATTCTTTTGTCAGTGTGTGCATGCACGCCAAGGGAACCTCGCAAGCGTTTGAGAAGCCTCAGTCCTGACCTCTGGGGGTGACAGTGTCAGCAGGTCTGGGGTTCCCCATTCATTGCCCAGTGCAGGTGAATACTCTGGTGGTGCGGTGCCCAGTGCTGACTGCTGACCAGGTCCCACGCTGGCAGCCACCGTGCCACCACAGCGATCAGAGCACCTTCCAGCACAGAGATTCCAGGCTGGTAAGAGACTCCTGGACAAAGCTGATCCCTGGGTGTGCACTGGGTCGGGTGCTTCTCAGCCTCTGTCTCTGATGGGGCTTTCTTTGTGTGTTGCCTTTTCACCTAAGCTACGTCATATAATGCAGAGGTGTTTTCTGTAGGGAAAGCTGAATGGTCTCAGAGCAGATGGGCACATGTTACCATACCTCACTGCTAAATGCATAAGGAGATACTGTTTTTGAATTAATACCATGGATTGTATGGCAAAGAAAAATAGTCGTGTGACCTACAACGCTAGAGACTTTGCCTGGTTCATCAGATCGTTTAGTGCCTGTCAGGAAAGATGGAGAGGTTGGTCAACTCTCTTTACCTGCAGTTCCTGAACTGAGCAGTGACTTTGTTGTCCTCCAGGGCTTCCTTTTGATAGCTGAGCTAGGGAGGGAGGAAGGACACTGAGGTCCATTGGTGTCATTGCCAACCTTAACAAATCCAGTATCATGAGTCAGGGCCCTGCAGGTTGAGAATCTGGCTCGCAGAGCAGGAGATTTGGGAACCAAATGCACTACAGTGGGCTTTCCATTTAGGTTTTTTTTGGATATGATGTTTAATTCCCTCTCCTACAGAGTGCATCCCAAGACAGGGACTTCTAACAGATATATCAAACGTATCCAGAGAGGTGATTTTTATTCCTCTGTTATGCCAAGGCCTCTCAGTCTGCTTTTCCCCATACAGGAATTTATTCTACTTCCCACTTTTTCCCCTCTAGATTCAGTTTGTGGATCCAGTGCTAGCGTATGCCGTGCCAATAATAAAAATACTCCCAAAAGAAGGCAACTCTGATCCCAGTCCTGGTGGTCCACATGTGGAAATTGGCCATTAGAAGGGAATTGGAAGAAATAGGCACTAAACTATTGTTCTCGTGAGTCATCACGGAATACATCTGAGCTGGAATTTCTGTTTCCAATCAGGTTTTCAGATGGATGTTTGGAGTCTGATTTTTCTACCGATAAGTAAAAAAATTCCTAAGGAAAAGAACCCCCCTTTCTTTTTACACTTCACATTAATCAATTCCCAAGTGCATAGCACGCTTCCTTTAGCTAACATACAATCTCAGAAGAAATAGCATTTCATATTTTCAAGGAAAGATTACTGCTGTGAAAAGAGAGTCTGTCTGGGTTTTATGGGCGTTGAGGTTGCCAAAGGAAAAAGTTGTCTTGTAGAGGACCCTGGAAAACATATTAAAACTAGGTATTAATTCTTAATGTGGCTACGCATCCTGCATTCAATCAAGAGCAGACTAAGTACGATAGAGTTGGAAACCAAAGTGCCATTTGTTCATTTGCCCAAAAAAGCAGGTAAACCATCACTAGAATTACAATTGTCAACTGCTCAGAAATCTGCATAATGCTTTTTGCAGCAGCAAAAGCTGGTTTTAAGGCATTTTCAGAGGAAACTGGCTAGTGCAGGAAGACAAAGGAAACTTAGGTGATGGACAAGAAGTTTGCTGTATTTAAAATAATTCCTTTTCCTGTTGACCAGTGGGTAGAAACCTCCCAATCTTGGGCTTGACTAGGAGTGTTTAGCAGCAAGTGTGCAGGAACACACAGAAACGTGTTTCCCTTTCAGGCCAGCCAGTGGCCAGGGCCATCTCGGCATCACTCTGATGCTGAGCTGTCACTCTGTCACTGCCTCTGGCAGAGGCTTGATTCAGTAAGCGGGGTATCAGCACCACATGTCAGCTGCCTACGTGGGCACCGAGTCCCCGCTTGCAGAGAGAGTTGGCGTCGTGGGAGCCATCCAAGGAGCCTTCTGGCTTTTGAATCGTAGCAAGTAATTGATCCGCTGCCTCCAACACATCCTTTTTGGATGCCACAGAGGAATCCTGGCTTCTGGCTCAATCGAGTACGTCACAAGGAAATAGATTGCATGAAGAGAATGATAATGTATGTGCTTGCCTAACAGTTTTGGAAGCATTCACTAATTAATTCTCATAATGCTCCTAAAAGACATGCTTCCAACGTTACTAAGAGGTAAAATGAAGCATGAGGCTCTTAAGAGATACCCGCCGTGTCCCTGGGCAATTCCGGAGAGAGTTTGTAGAACTGAAATTAACATTACAAGCAAAGAACAGTTCTGTCGACTAACTTTCCAAATGCATCCTTTTATCTACCTGGTATAAGGCACAAACCAAAATCACTCCAAAGGGAGCAGAGATCTTATCTGGGAGTAGGTAAGAGGGGAAAAAGGGGGAAAAAGAAATTAAAAAAAAAAATAAATATAGGGGTAAAAAGAGAATGAAGGTCTTCCTCTGCACTGTCCCTGGGAACAGGGAAAAAGACAGGAGGGGAGGAAGAGCTATTAGCATCCCAGCTGCTCAGGAAGCCGTGCAGCCTGGGGGGACCAGTCTGGGCAAGTTGCACTGGGATCTTGTGGGTTTCTCAGCACCTGCAGCCTGGGACCCCATACAGCTCTCCTGGGCAGGGGGTGTATGCTCCAAACCTCCTGCAGGACCAGCTCTTCCCTTGGGACAGCTCGAAGAAAGCCTGTCATTTCTGGTGACAGCCTTCTTCCCTCTGTAAGCTATCTGATAGACAAACAGAATTGTGTAGCTCAAAGTTATAGCTTTCCTTAAATTAGTAGGTTCTCCAGTTCAAACTAAATATCCTCATATTACTCTTTTCCTATTATTTTTGCTTGGTGTAAACTTGATTCTGCCTGAGGAGCTGACCCTAAAAGCTGCAGTGACAAAAGGAAGATGAATAGTTGCTTCTTCTGCCTTCATATTGTATAAAACTTCTGCATCTTTTCAGGAGACCCTATTGCTGGAAACTTTTATCTGTGTCAAAATAAAGGGTGGGCAGCTTCTGCATCACCACGAGAGGAGGACTACTCAGAGCATGTCCAGCAGCAGGTTTCAGAGCAGGGGAAGGCATCCGTACTCAGGACTGGAAGGTGCCAGCGTGGTAGCTGAGGTGGTTTTGCTGTGTTGTGTTGCAGGGAAAAGGACAGAACAGCACTCGCTTCATTTCACCTCGAAGTGAATGGTGGCCTTTTAGTGGTGACTGCTGCAATACCTGTCTCAGAAGGAGCCCAAACAAGACTTTGATCTTACACTGTGGGTGGGTGGCATGTGCTGCTTCATCAGCGTGGTCCTTCTAATGAATTGTCTGACTCGTGTTCTCTCTATAAACGCATCTCTTCAAAGTTTGGAGGTACATTGGATCATAGAATGGTGGGGGTCAGAAGGGACCTTTGGAAATCAAGTCCAACCCCCCTGCCAGAGCAGGGTCACCCAGGGCAGCCCACACAGGAACAGAGCCAGGTGGGTTTGGGAAGTCTTCAGAGGAGACTCCACAAGCTCTCTGGGCAGCCTGGGCCAGGTTCTGTCACCCTCACAGGAAAGAAGTTTCTCCTCGCATTGAGATGGAGCTTCCTATGTTCTGTCTTATACCCATTATTCCTTGTCCTGTTACTGGGCACCACAGAAAAGAGTCTGGCCCTTTCCACGTGGCACCCACTCTCAGATATTTATAGACATTAATAAAACCCCCTCTCAGGCTTCTCTTCTCCAGCCTAACCAGCCCCAGTTCCCTCAGCCTTTCTTCGTAAAGGAGATGGTTAAGTCCCTTCATCCTCATAGCCTCTGTTGGACTCTCTCCCATAGATCTCTGTCTCCCTGGAACTGGGGAGCCCAAAACTGGACACAGTATTCCAGGTGTGTTCTCACCAGGGCAGAGTGGAGAGGGAGGAGAACCTCCTTACACCTGCTGGACACAGTTTTCTTAACACAGTCAGGAGCCCATTGGCCTTCCTGGCCCCAAGAGCACAGCTCACTGCAGGCAGCCTGGGTCATTACACATGTGCCTCGACCTAGAGCTGAACCATCCAGGCCTTTCGAATGGTAAAATGTGCTGTCAGAAATGTCACACATTTTATTGTATATCAAAGCACCATATGCTTTACCTGTCCCATTTCCTTTCAGCAGCACGTATGGCTCTGTCACCCTGTTCCTTCTGGTGTGCAGTGCTCGAGGTGGGCTCTCCTCCTTGGCACGGGCCTCTACCCTTTAGGAAACAGAGAAATATGTTAATGGTCCAAGCATTTTAATAAGTAGATGAAAGTAGAGGCTTCAATTAAGTGTGGCTTTTATTAAGTTTTGGATGGTGAACTTTCAGAAAGCTTGGAAGTAAGGCAATCTTGTGACCTAAATAATTACCAGACTTTCTTCTGTCTGGGGAAAATAATGAAATAGATTAGCTCAGACTCATTTCATAAAGAATTAATGGTGGAAAACATAATTAATGCCAATCGATACATGTTTGTGAAAACAAATCTTGTCAAATTTAATGTGATTTTTTTTGATGGGGTTGCACATTGGTTTGGTAAAAGTAGCAAGGTTGGGATGAGTAGACTTCTGTCTTTCTGCAGCGTGACATTTTGATTACTGCAGGTAAGCCAATTCCCAATTAATGAATGACTTCAAATTAACATTGGGAAATTAATATATGGTGCATATTGAATGGATTAAAAAATCACCCATCTACTAGAGAGCTGTTAAATTGGAAGTGCGGCTTTGGTGGATTTGGTGCTCCATTAAACTCCGGACTCTAAGGTTTTGTCAGGACTCTGCACCACTGCATTATGGTGTCACCCTAGGGATGTCTGTCAGTGTGACCCCAGGGATGTCTGTCAGTGTGACCCCAGGGATGTCAGTGTAACCCTAGGATGCCAGTGTAACCCCAGGGATATCAAGGTAACCTTTGAGGATGTCAGTGTAACCTTAAGATGTCAGCGTAACGCCAGGGATGTCAGTATAACCCCAGGAATGTCAGTCAGCTTTGGTGCTTTATATTCCGAGTCTGTAAATAGCAATACTGAATCCAACCCGTTCCTAAAAACACTTCAGAGCTTACGGATGAAACCCACTCTGTATTAATATGTTTGACAGTAGAGTCCCAAACTGCCCAGTTTTTGATCTTATGTGTGTGTGTGGGGGGTTGTTGTTTTGGGTTGTTCTTTTAATCAGTTGCATGGTAGAAAACCTGACAGCTAGCTCAGAGGTTGTGGAGTAGGTAGCCAGGAAGATAACGACCCACATTGTTCTGGATCAATTTGCTGCTCCGTGAATTGGGCCCAGTTGCACAGAAAGAACTTAAAGCCACAGGCTAAGATCCCAAGTCAGGCTTAAAAGAATGGATGGGCTCTTCACAGGACCTCTGACAGAGGTCTCCCAGGGAATATATGGTTGAAGAACATGCGGTTTGTTGGCTGTGGGGTTGACGCAAACTGTGGAGGTCCCACCAGAGGCTGCTGAAGGTGGTGCTGCCTGTGCAGCTGTCGCCGGTGCCGTCACCATGTCCAGGTCTAGAATTTGTCTTACAGAAATATGCAAGTTTGAAAGGGTTCGGAGAAGAGCTATGAAAATGCCCAAAGGAGAGAAAGCATGCCCTGGAGGGGAGAGATCTCAGGGTTCGTCTGCAGTTGAGTTTATCGAGCAGTTGGAGCACAAACTTTACATTGAAGAGCCACTTGACAGAAGAGAGTTTTGCCGGCTAGATAATCGGCCGTGTGCACAAAGTAACGAGGATTTGAGCAGATTTTTCTTACTTCATGAAGAGAGGATATTTTTCTGAATGTTATCATCTGGTTCAGCCACAGCTCTTAGGCTCAAAGCACGGATTAATTCCGGGAAGTCCTCTAGACTGCACGAGTTTGGAGGTCAGAAGGAGTGATCTCAGTGGTGCCTTCTGGCTTTATAATCCAGGAATTGAGTCAATTAGTGATGTGATTTTCTTTTTTTCTTCCTTTTTCTTTTCTATTTAATTCTAACCCTACCTTTCCCCTCATTTGTCTCTTTTCTGTTCACTTGGTTATTTTTGTTGTAGCAAAGTTCCTCCTTTGCAGGATGAAAGAGCAGCTCTGTGTTCCACTTAAGGGGAGGTTTTTATCTGATATGACCAGGGCCAAGATTTGGTCTCACATCAGTGGTAAGGCAGCAGAAGAGATGCTACAGAAAAGTTTTGAGACAAAACCTGATCTCATTCTCACCTCTGTGAGCCTCAGGCCAGGCTGTAACCTGCATGCTGCCAGGGGACCAGCACTGCTGCCCACTCAGGTTCTCCCACGTGAGCAGCCCATCCCCAGCCTGTGGAAAGCCTGCAGGAAGTGAAGCTTCTTCCCTTCTGAAGTGGGGTGTGGGAGACTCATGGTGGCCCTTCAATGCTGTTGTGCATGCAGCAAAGGAGAGTGCTGTACTGGTTTTATTGCTAAACATCTGATTTTTGAAGTCGACGGGGTCCTCTAAGAAACTAGAACTTAAGTCAGCTGTGAGCTGCTGTGGGGCCAGCCCCAGAGCTGAGGTTGTTGGAGGCCNATATTTTTCTTCTTTTCGTTTCGCGAACGCGCAATAAGCCGCCAGTAATCTGCATTTTAATGAGGCGTTTGATAGATTTTTAGCGGAGTGCCCGGCTATATAATTATTTCTGAGTTTGCTACTTATTGTGTAATTAGGGCTGTGCTTATAGCACAGCTATTTTATTTATTTATTTATCCGCCCCCCCCTTCTCGATTTGAAGCTAATTCCTGATTAATTTTGTCTCTGCTTATAGCCTTGCTATTGGATTGATTTATTTATTTATCCCACTCCCTTCTCGATTTGAAGCTAATTCCTGGTTAATTTTATATGAAACTGTGAAATGCAGCTTGCAGGTGGTAATATTTTTTTCC
>VWZY01004288.1:235025-255783 GCA_013399075.1 Chloroceryle aenea
TGGTGGGAAAGGACTGCATTCATCATTCGCTGCCTGTCAGGTATCAGTACTCATCTTCGTGTCATCCGTCACCATTGAACCACTCTGTCATCTTTCCCCAGCCTTCAGCGCCGCTCCTTCTCATCGTGTTCATTATCTCCGGCTCCGACCGAGTCCCCTCCCCCAGCCCCTGTAAATGCATCTTTGTGCGACTCTCAGTCTTCTGATTATGAATCGATGATCATGTGGTGTAAGAGAGATAGATGGCTTTTAGTTCCATCTTGTCTTCTCTAATTGTAAAATATTAGTTACATTAGACTGTGTCTTTTGATTAATGGAACTTATTTGGAGTGGCCTCTCCCAACCCTCCCCCTTCCAAAGTCCTCCACTGACTTTTGAGAATTGAGTGATTTCACTTAAAGCAGACAAATAGGCCCTTCAGCAAGGAGATAGCTGAGCTCTAATATTGTGGGCAAAGCAAGCTCACAGAGCCAGAGTTTTGTGTGTGTGTGTGTGTGTGTGTGTGTGGTTTTGTTGTTTTTTTTTTAAAAGAAAGGCTTCAACTCTGGCTAGACAAACACAGACCATTTATTAACGTGCGTAGAGCCGTGCTATTTTGCAAATCCAGCAATTCTTATAAAGCTGCAAAACAGGACATAAGGCTGAATGCCTTCTGAATTAAATTAATCTTAGATAGGAATTAAGAGCATCCTCGTTTTCACTTTGGATGAAACAGGTCAGTCCCGAACTTTGATGTATGAATGCTAGCATGAAGTGTTATCTTAATACTCTCTTTTATACTTTCAGGACATATCATCAGCCAAATGTCTCTTCCTTGTACATCTGACACCGCGAGACATTCGTCCTTTAATACAGAATTTATCTTATTTGGCACTATTTACCTAAACATGGTCTGTTGATAAAGTCCTTGCTGTACAAATGGAAAAGGCAGTTGACTAAATCCCTTATTATAAATAATCACTGTCTATCTTTCAGTGTAAATTCAAGGACATGTTCACTTTCAAGCTATCAGTTCAATTAGAAAAGGTCTATTCACTGTCGATGTCTATATCGCATGGAAATAGGAAAGCACAGCTAATAAACAAATCAAAGTATTTTAAAAAATAGCAGAGTGGATTATGAATTCCAGAGCCCACGCTGACNGATATGGAATTTAAAGGAGCTTTTCCAATGGCCTGGGTCTTGATACCCAGAGGCTCAGAGTGGAAGGGCTCTGTAGGCAAGGTCAGCCCTGCTCGCCTCCATCTCTGGGCAGCTCTAATCCTGNGAAAGGCTTCAACTCTGGCTAGACAAACACAGACCATTTATTAACGTGCGTAGAGCCGTGCTATTTTGCAAATCCAGCAATTCTTATAAAGCTGCAAAACAGGACATAAGGCTGAATGCCTTCTGAATTAAATTAATCTTAGATAGGAATTAAGAGCATCCTCGTTTTCACTTTGGATGAAACAGGTCAGTCCCGAACTTTGATGTATGAATGCTAGCATGAAGTGTTATCTTAATACTCTCTTTTATACTTTCAGGACATATCATCAGCCAAATGTCTCTTCCTTGTACATCTGACACCGCGAGACATTCGTCCTTTAATACAGAATTTATCTTATTTGGCACTATTTACCTAAACATGGTCTGTTGATAAAGTCCTTGCTGTACAAATGGAAAAGGCAGTTGACTAAATCCCTTATTATAAATAATCACTGTCTATCTTTCAGTGTAAATTCAAGGACATGTTCACTTTCAAGCTATCAGTTCAATTAGAAAAGGTCTATTCACTGTCGATGTCTATATCGCATGGAAATAGGAAAGCACAGCTAATAAACAAATCAAAGTATTTTAAAAAATAGCAGAGTGGATTATGAATTCCAGAGCCCACGCTGACGGTGACACTGCCAGGCCACATGCTATACAAAAATGTATGCAAACAGCTTTATCTAAATATTTTATGCTACCTTCCGGATTTAAATCTGACCTTTGTGCCTTCCCCCTACCCCGATACTCAAACCTCTAACGCTATTTCAGAAGATACCGCCTGTGATGTACCTTCCATATATTAAAATTTAAAGACTAATTCGGTACATGTGTAAAATGCTAGTTAAGCCTCTGCTCAATTTACTTCTTTCTCTTACAGAANGTTAAACACCAGATTAATTTTTTTTTAGTTGTCTCTTTAAGTACATTTATAGACCTCTGGGTTCTGATTAGCATAACGGTAGATAGAGAAAAGTTACCTGGGTCAGATTATTTGTTGAAACCCAAGGAATTGCTTGGCTTCTCCAGAAAGCAATTCTTTTGGCCTGCCAGAACCACTCTGTATGTTGCAAAATTATTTTGGTTTATACGTGGAGACACCCAAGTGGGGATCAGCTTGCTTGATCAGCCCAGAGCCTGCCATTGATTTCATCTAAGTAAACCTTCTCTCTAGAAGACGATGGGAGTCAATGAAGCTTACATGAGATTGAGTGGCTCTCCTGTGGGCCAGCAGGGCTTGGAGGGTTCGGTGTGCAAGGTACTGATGGCAGGAATGTTTGCCTCTTTGCTACCTGACGTGCTGTCTTTGGCTTAAGCTCTTCAGAGCTAGGTATGGATCGTTTTAAACCATAAAAAAAACCAAACCCAAACACAGTAAATGGATGCTCTGTGTCCCACTGCCTATGGAAACTTCAACACCTTGGGCTGCGACAGTTTTATTCAACAGAAAATCCCCAGCAGCACCTGGTTCTCTGTGTACTGACTGCTATGGAAGTGATCGGAAGGGAATTTTGGTTGTATTTCCTTTAATGCCTACATGGATTTGCTGCATATTCCTCCTGTGCCCTTTGCTGGGTGGCAATGCTTGGCTTTAGGGATGTGGGGAAGAGCTCTAGGTGTTGGTTGTTGGTCTGTGAGCAACACAAGCAGCCGGCTCCGGGTGACCCGTAGTGATGTGAAAATTGTCACCTCTCCGATTAGCGGCCGTTGGCCTCCTGCTGCCCAGGGGGGTCCCCAGATGGCAGGTGGGTGGTGGCTGGCACAGCACTGCGGGTGCAGANACAGCTGCCCTCACTCTTCCAGATTGTACTGGGCTGGGGCTCTCGCCTTGGTGCCCACATGGTCGTAGACAAAGCTTGCTCCTTTCTTTTTTTATAAGGAGGCCTCTCTAGCCTTTAGAGTTACGGAAAAATGCTTGGAAGCAGAAATCCAGAAAGCTGGAAGAAGTCCAAAAAGAAAAGCAGAATTTTTATATATATTTATATATATANGCCCCTCTCGCACCAGGAGCAACCACCCCGTAAAAATAAACACAAAAAATAGATAACAAAGAGAGCTCAGATCTGAAATGAAACAATGTCATGTGCCAGCTTTTAGCCCCAAGCTGATTTTCATCTCTCTTTTATGACTCTTTGTAAGTAAGGGTTAGGCTACAAGGCCCCAGCTTGCAGACAACTTACATTCGTGTATTGTGTGTACCCCCACACAACCTCGCGGGACGACTGGAAGGCTTTACAGTATCCATAACCTTCAGCCATTTGCTGAATCAGGCCCTAAATACTGAAATATTCTTTAATAGTGCTGGCTCCACAATGAAACTCTAGAAGGCACATTTCCCTCTCAGTGGCTCTCCCTAAGACTCATCAATGATAATGGAGTTACATTAGGCACATCTAAAGTTAATTATACAGTTACCTCCTTCTTGCCCCTTGTATATCAAAGAGAATATCATAAATGAAAAAAAAAAATCCTCTGTCTTCTAGCATCTTTTTTTTATTTGAATTTTGATCTGCCATCTAACAAAAGAGTGAAGGACACACTAAGGAGACCTTAGGTAGGTGGGTCTGGAAGTTCGTTAGCTGAGAGCTGGCATGGGAAATGTTGTGTTAAGAAAACACGTAGAGAAAAAACCTATGGAAACCAAAGCAAAAGAAATATTTAGGGTAGGTTGTTAATAAATGGTATCCAAGCTCTTCCTTTTCAACATGAAGTGGGTGGCTTTTAGGCATTCTGATTTATTTCAGAGTATGGGTTTAGAGGTGTGCTGTGCCTCAGCTGGAAAAGAGAAGTGCTAGTGCTCACTAAAACCTCAGGAATTTGTAATGTAGAGATGAGGCTGAATGAAATTCAACCTAGAATCTAGCTCTAGAAATTCTGTAATTCACTTCATATTAAAAAAAAAAATTATTTTTAGGTTCAGGGTTTTTTTAACATGATGTCCCAAACGCAGGTGTCTGAATGTCTTGGGTTTGGTAAATGTGCCCATTGCTGGGGGACGGATGCCAGGTTTGTCGGGGGGTCCAGTGGCTTTGACATGCTCTGGTTTACAGTACCTGAAGTGTGCTCAGTTGCTAATGTGTTCTGCGTGCAAGACAGCTACAAAAAATGTCAGTTTATTTTTAATTGGAGCAGGGTACAATTGGGGCAGGGGGGAGGGGGGGAAAGGAATAAAAAGTAATAACAGAAAAAAAATCTCTGATTCTTTGTTAGAGATTTGTTCTGCAAGAGTCCAGCCAGAAACCTTCTAGTACTTAATAAAGTCAAATTCCTCACTGAGCGTTCCCGTGAGCTCCCGCGGAAGCCAGTGGGAGTTGCACACGAGTACCGAGGGCAGCATTTTGCCCTTAGGACTGAATTTCCCAGCTGACTATTCTTTTAGACTGTCTTTTGATTAACAATCTGTTTGCAGCAGGCTAGGGCCAGAGAGGCGGCGTGAACCCCACTGTTCAGCTCTGTGGCGAAACATGCTGCGGAGAGCTACTTAATAAAAATCAACTTGCTCCAATAGTCATTGAGAAATACCTCAACTGGTAGCGATCAATCGGGAGCTGAGTTGGGGAGAAAACACAAAAAAAAATACAAAGGGACATCAAAGAGGTTCTCGTTCCCAGGCTATTGCTCTATTTAAGGGTCCTATAATTCGGTGAGGTTGTGTGCTAAATAATTTGTAAGCCTTCAGAACATCCAGGTTATTGTTTGTGGACAGATGGTGCATCACATTTTATTGCTTATTCCTTCTGTGGTTTCTCATATGCAGGACTGATGTGCACTCTGAAGTCTTTGTTTCCTTGCTAAAATCTCTAATCTAAAACAGGCAATCAAGCACACAGACAGTGCTTCAGAAAGCATAACCATACTTTTACAGGGGGGAGGGAAAAAAACCCCAACATCCCACCCCCAGTTAGGAAGCAGATGTGTCCCCCGAAAATGGAAAAGGTTATCAGAAGTATTAAAATAGGAAAATAGATCTGGAATTGGGGAGCACTGGAGAGAGCATGGATTTTTTATTTCAGTACTGCAGGGTAGGTGTGCCTTTTTCCTCGGCTACCTGCTTTGTATCTGGCTCTCTGTGGAGCTGGTGTAGCGAAAGCCTTGGGAGACCGGCTTTTGCTTCCACCTTTCCCCCTGAGATTGGCAGCCTTTGTCTTTTACAGGCAAGGAGCAGCCGTGTTGTGATCCTGGAACCGCTGCTGCCCCGAAGAGTTAAATCATGTTGATATACAGGAAGGAAATGGAATAGACGAACTCCACTCTTTTCTTCCTACGGATTTTTCTTTTTATTCTGAAGATAGAATTACTGTTTGTAAGCATCTGAAAGTCATTAGTGGCTCTGCAGTCTGTCAGGTGCCGACGCAAAAAAACTGCTGAAACTGAACGGGTTCCTGTGCGGAGTGCTGGGAATTTGTCATGTGCTGATGAGCAGTTATAATAATATATGAGCAAATCACAAGCATTCTGCAAATTAATCAAATTTTTTTCCCCCTTCTCCCTTGTCTCTGGGAGAGTGGCTTTGCCGGCAGACGTAGGTGAAGCAGTTTTACTCACAGATGGTAGCTCTGGCATCAGATGGAATTTATATAACAGTAATTCTGATTTCCTGCCAAAGTAGCACTGAAAACACCAGGGAGATTGTACAAGACAAGTCATGTGGTTTTGCTGAGGTTGTTGTGGGAAGTTTAAGGGGGGAAATCTCAAATTTTCTTCTTTGCATTTATTGTTTTAGCCTGAAGGGCCAGAAATCGTACACCATTCTGCCATAGGCGAAATCCAACACATCTTTTTTTATGAATCGCGCTGAAAGAGTGCTTCCCAGCTGTTGAAACTGCTGGCAGGGAGGGAGCCACATGACTCCTCAGCCTTTCCCTTTTCGTACAAGGATTAAAGGAGGGAGGGTTCAAAAGGTTGCTGCACTACACGGCGGAGCGAGGCAGGGTCTCCCTTCCCAGGAAGCGATGCCATGTTCACTTAGGTTATACTCCCTCTGGCATAACGACATGGGGAGGGTAGAGCTGGGGAGGGGGGGGTCAGGAGCTGCGGCGAACACATCCTCAAAGGCTCTTCCTCATTAAAGCATGGGTTTTTTATTTTGCTTTTGAGCGAGGTTAGTCGAGTAGATCAAGGGTATTAGATGCGTCTCCACCGACACTCCGGTTTTGGGTGGTAAAAGCAGCAACAGGGGGGTTTTTAAGGATAAGTGCTCGCTGCACTTGTTCTACAGCCCAAGCGCATCGCCCTTCGACGGTGGGTCGAATCCTGACCTTGTGCCAAGCCGTGCGGGCCCCTTCGAACCCCGAGCTTGCAGCATGGGCTTTGGAAGCAGAGCTCACCTCTAAAACCCAAAACCAGCCTTCCCTAGAAATTTTCCTAGAAAAATATGCCGGTGTTTTTATGATAGCGGCGTATTGAGTAATGCAGGGGGCATAGCAAGACTACTGTGACACTAAGAGAAAAAAATAGAGGCGTGCAGAATGGGAGAACTTTCAAGGGCTGTTTTTAATAAAGAGGTGAATTCTTTCTGCAGTAGGAAAAATGATAAAAAGATGGCGTATCAGCTACATTATGCAACAAAGTAATGCTGCTGTGTTTTTATAATGTAAGGCACTGCCCATTTGTTTTGGTTTACGTGACTGCAGTGAAATAAGTGGATTAGACTGAAACTTTAGCATGCTTCATTGCAGCTGGTTGCAGACATCTGTCATTCCTCAGCCATACATTCTGGATCATGCCAAGAAGAAAAAGCAAAGTCTGACACCTTTCATTTGAGAGAGCCTTTTATAGAAAAGAAAAGGAGAAGGGGAGAAGGCATTTCCTTTGTGACTTAATAAAAAAGACACTTTTTTTCCTGCAACAACATCAGCAGTACTTTCAAGGGGGAGAGGTCCTGCAAAGTTAATGCTCAATTTGTTCTTTGCAGCCTTTTAATTTTTACTGTTTGAGCTCCTGATTTGTTGAGTGGGATATGATAAAAATATGCCTTTTTTGGGGCCCTTTTTTTCTTTTCCTTCACAAAGACATTAACTATATATGCATCTTTGAAGGAAATGTGCCTGGTGAGAGGTGGGTTGCTGTGAGTTCCCACTCAGGCTGTGCTCGTGGTAATTCAGCGCGGTGATGGCACATAATGCTGCATCACTGCTGATAATGAGTTGTTCTGCAAACTGCACTCACAAAACCCCATAAACAGATAATAGTAATGTTTTAGCAGAATTATTAGTGGGGTTGTGAGCTACTCGTGGATAATTTGAAATATGAGCTATTAGTGAGTGGGATATTTATGTACTTAACAGTGGTTTGGGTTTTTTTTTTCCCCTCAGTCACTTTACTAACATGCCACTGTAGATAAAGCATCACGAAGTACATGACAAGTTATAATGTGACAAAAGACCACCTAAAGTACCCCAGTTACGTAACGAAGCAACAACTGCAATGAAAGGAGGACGCGCTTAGCCTAAGTAACAGCAAACGTGGAGAAAAGAGCTCTTCTAGTTTAGGGTGCTATAGCACGTGGGTAATTCCATCCCTTCCCATGGAGCTGACTTCTGGACTACGGGACTGATCAGGAGACTCCTGATCCTTAGCTGGCTACGTAGAGAGAGGCAGGTCATATACCAGACACATACCCCATGGTGCAGGCTGCCTGGCTGTCCTGGGCAACACCAGCTGAGGATTGGAATGTGGGCAGGAAAAATTTAGGAAGCTGAGTGTGGTTTTTGTTTGTTTGGTTTGTGTTCGGTTTGGTTTGGTTTTAATTCCAGTCTCCCAAATAAAATGAGCTGAAGATGATTGTCCAGAGTGAAAGAAAATGCTACTGTATGTATGAATTGCTAGGCAGAATGAAGGGTATTTGGTAGCCAAACATCATCACTGACAAGGACTTTCCTATTAGCACCTCTGAACTGCACAAGCTCTTTACTAAAATCCCAGTGCCACCAGTGCAGCATTGATTCTGGGAAATCGTAGGTACATTAAATTCAAGGAGAGCTTCATTCCAGAAGTCCTAAACGCTCCCTGAAATGATAAATATTTACTGACACTATTAAAAAATATGACAGAACATTAAACAGAAAACTTGTGAATGACCTAGCAGGAAAACTGAGATATTTTGCTCAAGGGGGTAAGAATGGGAATGTAACGATATTGACGTGATTAAAACGAGTAAAGGAGCGAATAGACATAGCGATTAATTGAGATATGGAAGCAAAGGCAAAGGTGGCACTCTGAAGGTGGTATTTTGATAGTCAGAACAACTCGGGGTCAGTTAATAGGAAGGAGAAGCCTGCCACTTACCAACAAAAGCCACCTAGCAGCAGTCCAGCTGGATCCCCAAAGTGCAAGAGAAATAGAACCAGAGGGAATGGCTTCAAGCTGAAACAAGGTCGGTTTAGACTGGGCTCTAGGGAAAAAATCTTGATGGAAAGAGTGGTGAGATATTGGGCATCAGCTGCCCAGGGAGGGGTTTGAGTCTCCATCCCTGGATGTGTTTAAGAACCGCTCAGATGTAGTGTTGGGGAATATGGTCTAGGGGAGAACTTGTAGAGTAGGGTGAAAGGCTGGACACGATGATCCCATGGTCTTTTCCAGCCTAGATGATTCTGTGAGAAAGAAGGCTGTCAGAGGGCTCTAACCCACTTTCTCCCCGGGCTCAGGCACCTCTGAGGCTGCAGAGATAAAGAAATGTGTCGGTTTTGCCTGTGGGCTTTGGGAGAGCAAGAATGGGTACCAGGGTGGGGGGCATGGCTGAATGCTTACGTTCTTAGCCAAGCTGCTGTGAGTTTTAGAGCGGGACATTATGGTTGAGGAATTTATAAATTGCTGTAACCCTTGCCATTATAAATTCAGTCAGAGGTGGCCTGTTCCTTACAACGGGTACCTAGTGCCCTTGATAAGAACTCTGTCCTCTAGTTATGTGTATAAACCAAAGTAAATAAATATGAAAAATTAAATGTAATTAAATTTCCCAAAGCACGGGACAATGATAGTCTGGCATTTCGAGCTCAATCAATGACAGCATTCCCACTAACCTCATTTGGAGCCCGCTGAGGCACCGGGCTCGTAACTCATGTTGTCATGTCAAAACCCAAACTGGAGTGCCGTCGTGCACGGGGTGCTGCGCCGCGATGGGCGGGCACACCCTGAGAAAGCAAAGCCTTTAGATGCTTTGCAGAATTTTTGTTTTAGAAGATTTGTGTTAATGTTTAATATTTGGTGAGGTGGACCTTTTTTTAGCTGTTCTGCTGATGCTTTTCCCTTTTTTTGTTGTTGTTTTTTGTTCATTTTTTTTTTCCCCCCAAGTAAAGAGCCACTTCCCTTCTAAATCAAAAGTTCCTTCAGGAAAAGCTTACTCTTTGGAAAAAGAAACAAATTCTGTGTTAAGTGTCTGGAGCTGAGTAATCCTGTTAATGCCTCTGCAAGAAATGGGAAAGATTTGTTTTCCCAGAAGTGGCAAATCTCTGTTCCCGTGCTCTAAATAACAAAGGTGGCGGGTGTTACGTTTTTAGTGTGTCCTATAACTTTGTGACTGATTTGTTTAGTGAAAAGTGTTTGTAGGAAGGACATAATCAAATTTTCTGCTTCTTTATCATGAGTATCCAACCCGGGATCCACCTTTGGCTGTTTTACATATCAGGGATGGCTCCTTGGTGGTGGTTTTTGTTTTTTTTTTAACTTCTATTGCTTTTAAAGGGAAATTTAGCACGTGATAATTAGTGATTGGAAACTTTGGAGACTGGAATTGAACTGTTACTTTAAGTGCAGTTTTTGTTTTAGGGCGAAGATAGGAAATCAGCTTAATCTTTTAATAGTATGTGTTAAAGACAAAGTGTAGCATCAACTTCTGCTTTTTCCCTGTCATCATTAAACCCTTTAGTATACTCATCAGCAAGTTGAAATCCCTATTCAGAAACACCAAACACTGTATAATATACTGACTCAAGAGCAGACTCCACCTTTGATTACATCCCAGAAAAAACATGTAGGTATCGGAGGACTTAATTTGATCTGAGGAATGGAGATTTACTATTTTTTTTTTCCGTAAAAATCCTTGAAAATCATGAATTACAGATTAGGTCTTTTCATTCACCAGCTTTTCTGCAACCAGTGATGATTCAGGCATTTGCCACCCTGCCATTGCATTGTAGACCAAACGTCCATCTCGGCAGAACAGCGGGGTCACGGTGCCACGTGGTGGCTTTGGGATGGGTGGTGGCCTTGGGACGGTGCCGTACGCCACATTAACCCCACCAGGGGATTCCCTCTGCGTTGCCATCCTGCCATGGTAGGCTTCATGTCTGGATGAATCCTACTAGTTCTAGGGCAAGTCTCCCAAACATCCTTCATGCATTTAGGTAGGATCAAGGCTGTGCTTCACCCTGAGCTGGATCTTTACCCAAAACTCATCCTCCTCTGATTAAGATCTTTGTTTCCTGTAACCCAGAGCAAGAGAAAGGCTCTTCTAGATGGCATTTCACATTCTGAGACCTGAGCTGCCCCTGGAAGTGTCTGCTCTGTATCTGCAAGGGGGGATTTATGTAACTGGTCTAGTGCCCCTTATCATGAGCATCTCCCCTGATTGATCTTAGGACTATTTGCAGGGTTGAGGGTGGTCAGGAGGGCTGTCATACCTGTTTGTCCCCTGGGAAGCACAGCACCCAAAGTCTTGGCTTTGGTAGGTGAAAAGTATTCCCAGGCCTTCCTAAATTCCAGGCACTTAGGCTTATTTTTTTTTTTAATGGATTTCTACAGTAAATCATCAAAAAAGCCTCAGATGGGGCTTTTTGTTGTTATGGCTTTTCCGGGTCAACATGAAATAGAGAGTTTTTAAAATTTAATTTCCTTTTTTTTTTTGTAATCCAATAAACATATAAACTTCACAGAATATTGTAATTTTCCCCAAAGACCTTCTTGGTTGGTCCTGGACCTGTGTGTAAATAAACATATACTTTTCAATTGTTTTATAAAAACTTTTATTACATATATGAACCTGATTGGATGTACTTTAATCTGTCTGGTATTTTGGGAGTTTCATAAAATGCATATTTTGAGACCAATAAAGTGGAATGGCTCAATCAGAGCCATTATTGTCTCTTGGACAAATATATTTATTCAGCATTTTCCCATCCATACTGTTATGCTCCAGATCAGAATGGCTGTTTTAGAGCCATTCTGCCCTCCTGGGTAATGCATACAGTACTTGGGATGTTTGCTGTGGATAGTAAATGTATCGATGAGAATTTATACGTTAAAAAAAGGATAGCTCACTAGCCAAGATTTAAATGAAAACAGTTCTCCCTTTGCAAATGCTTGTGATTATGCTAGAATAGCGCTACTTTCCCATGGCAGAGAACACCAAGAGGCCTGGGACCCAGGGGCTGTGGTCTGAGGAAGCCATACATCCATCCCAGTAGTCACCTGCCAGGGAACTGGAGCCTTTCCTGCTCGGTGGAAAGCACGCGGCCATCCTTGCCTGCTGCCACTTCAGAGGCAACGCGTGCTTCACCCTTTTAAACACAGCTGCACCTCAAATACATCCTTACGTAGGAAAAAAAAAAACCAAAAGATTTAAATAAGCTCTTCCTGGGCAAGCCCAGGCTCGCTGGAGGTTTGAACGCGGCTTGCTGACTTCGCACCGCAACATACATGTGATTCCAGGGGCGGTTCCACCAGCGGCATCGCGGGGCCGAGCATCATGGCACAGGAGGCAGTGGCCGGCCATCCTAAGCCACTGGTGCTGCAGCAGCTGCCTGGTCATGGCTGGAGGTGGTCCTGGCCGCTTGGGATTGCTACAGCAGCCCAGGAGGTCAAGTCCATATCTTCAGTGTCCAATATCTCAACTACAGCCATTTGCCTGCAAGAAATCCAAGTCTTTGAGGCTTTTCAAGTATTTCTTGGTGAGGGAGTAATTTATTTGTTTTAAAGAGGTAATGGCTGTTATTTTTATTTTCGATTTTCACCGAAAGGATATTCTTAAAGCAGGCAAAGAAATCCGCCATGAGTTTGCCGTATCGCATCGCAGTAAGCGCTATAGCTGTTGGCCATCGAAGGAAAAACCATTCTGTCAGATAATCATGACCATTTTTGCATTTTAAGGGAACAAATGTCATATCTAAGAAACACATTTTACTCGGGACTTAATTATAATTTATAGTACATTGCACAGCATTTGTTTTCTGCTCATCATTTTATTGCTCTTCTGCCTTTCCCCTGAATTTATGCGTTAAGTTGTGTGTGTATCTGTGTGTATATATGTACACATATGCAGCAGAATAAAAAGTGGTGTAGTGGGGACAACAGACGGCTTGTGTGTGATGCATTATTGGCATTTTTCTTTCAAATTACCGTTTTCTTGCTGCTTTGGGAGAAAGCCATGATTTTGCTGTGATTAGTACACTTTTAACAATCTGGAATAAATTCCTGATCTTATTCATGTGACGAGTCCAATGCCCATTTTTACATTTTAGTGCAAACCCCTACATATGTGCCTGTAATACCACAAAAATAAGATGTTTCTTTGTGGAAAATTTTTATAGAATTTGGATGCTGATCAAATATTTTTAGAAGTGGAGAATTAATGTGGCTTGACCATGTAAATGATTTTTTTTTAATGAAAAAGGCTTTAGTATTCATCACTCTCTCTCTCTCTTCCTTGTTTGTGTATTCCTTTGTGCTAATCTTAAATAATGGATCCATATCAAAGTTAATAAATTAGTAACTATTAGCAGTGTTTGGATTACAGTAAGTAACCCAATGACACTTGCTTGACATTGACTTTTTATGTGTTCCAGTAATACATTTTGAGTTTTAACGATAAGACAAAGCAAAATAAGCTTGGCAAGTCTTGGAATCCTTAACAACTCACAGGCAATTGCTTTGTTTGAATCCAAGCCTTTAAATAGGCTTTTTAATGGACTATCTTTGAAGCAGCCCTACACCCCAGACTGTGGGATCCATGTCTCTTTCAAAAACCTGTGTTTTCTGACTCGGTTCAGCTGATGCACCGTGTTGGGCTGTAGCAGTCATGCCACGTTATGAAACCCAACGCGATGTGACTGATGCAGGCTGACGTGACGTGTCACGGAGCTACATATCAGATCACAAACTTGAAGGAAAACAAACTTTTTGGTTTGGTTTGGTTTTTTGTTTTTTGTTTTTTTTTTTCCTTCTTCCCCACCCCTCCAAGCCTACATGAAGGAAGCAGCATCTCTTTTGAAAAAGGTGGGCTGGTTTCAAACATTGAGGGATTTTTTTCTAAATATTGGTCCCACAGAAAAGTTCTTCATCCTGACCAGAAAGCACCTCCCACCCACAGTCCTTGTTCTCTCCAGGGTACAGTCAGCTCTAGAGAAGATGAGCATAGGTCATCTCAGCACTGCTGCCACTGCCGGGCCTGATCCTGGAAGGGTTAGGTTGCTTTCAGGGAACAGCCTTCCGCTGGTGCTGGAGGCAGCCACCCTTCCTGGGAAAATCTCCACCTTCTAGAAATGTTTTTTTGAGGCCAGCTACAGCCATTGTTGCCACTTTAGCTATTTTTTCCCTGTTATTATTTTCTGCTGTTCCATTTCTTTAGACAGTCAGCTTCCGCCTAGAGGATTACGAAATCTCTTCACACACTCAGTCACAGACTTCACAGAACATTGCTGCACAATAGGATTATTTAAGTTGCAAACAGCGTATTGTCCTCCACCTTCACTTTGGAAACAGAGAAAGATGCACCATAGCTTGCCCTCTTGTTGGCCCACCTTTAGTCTAATTCTCCTTACCACAAATGCAATGCATTACACATGATCTCCTGAACTATCAGGGAGATATATTTTCTTTTCTTTCTTTTCTCTCTTTCTCTCTTTTTCTCTCTTTCTCTCTTTCTCTCTCTCTTTCTCTCTCTCTTTCTTCTTCCCTTCTTCCTTTCCCTTCTTTCCTTTCTTCCTTTCCTTTCCCTTCCTTCCTTGGGCTTTCTTTATTGGAAGACATATAGTGGGTAAAATATATATATACTATAGCTTGCTAAGAAAGAACCTACCAACCACCGCTAGATAAAACATTATAAATTTATTGCCAACTTATCTGGGAAGGGTTATTTTAAGAGCCTGCTGCCCACAACAAGTTTTTGAGCTAAAATTAATGGATGGGATACCTAAGAGAAATAGGCGTTTTCCTTCACCCCTTAGTTACAAGCAAATTGCAGATATTGTTATCTTTGCAAGTGAGAATAATCTCCAGTTTTTGTACTCTTCCGCTGTAAACAATGTACCGCTTGCTTTCCTATGACCCTCACTCTGTATACATATTTATATATTATTCATACCGGATTAAAAATGAATGTGCTCTTTACCACAGTTGTACTGCACAGTGACAATACAAATTAACTTATTGTGTACTTACTTTTCACGAGGCACTGATGTGAAATTTTGATGGCCTGAAAAAGTAAGTCGTGGGGGAGGCAATGCAGAGCTGAGTCCTTGTAGGTGCATTTTATCTTGTTGGATTTATTAATGCACATTGAATTAGTAAATGACGTTCTCTGGGTGGAATTGCAGGGGGTTGAACTTGGTTTGGGGGTGGGCAGAAAGAGGTTCACTTGTAGTCTGGTGGGTGTGTGGTGGTTAGTTCCATCCGTGCCTCATGGATTCCTTGTTTAGAATCTGTTCTTTGCAGGGAAGAATTAGGACAGCCTTTTGATGGTAACTACGTGTGGGTAAAGCGTTAAGAGCTGCTTGGCGAGAGCTCACACTGTTGGCTGGTGGTACCAATTCTAGATAAAGCTGACTGGGATATTACTGAGCTATGTGATGTTCGAGGGGTTCAGAGGGTGGCTGATGGGTGTGTTGTGCCTGCAGTCCTGATGTTCTGTCTGCACTCCCAGTGTGCTGTTCTGGGAGCAGTTACCAGGGACATCCAATCATGAAATCATAGGGTTGGAAGGGACCTCAAAGATCATCTCATTCCACCCCCCCTGCCATGGCAGGGAGACCTCCCACTAGAGCAGGTTGCTCAGAGCCCCATCAGCCTGGCCTTCCAAACTTCCAGGGCTGGGGCTTCCACCACCTCTCTGGGCAACCTGTTCCAGGGTCTCACCCGCCTCGTGGGGAAGAACTTCTTCCTAACGTCCTGTCTGAATCTACCCACCTCTAGTTTTGATCCATTCCCTCCAGTCCTACCACTGCCCAACAGCCTCAAGTGCCATCTGGGGTACATCCAGTCACTGGCCATCGCAGCACACAAGAAGGACCAAACAATCAGGATATCTTTTTGCTTTTCCAAAGCATCAGTAAAACTAGAGTGACTAAGGCCGGAGGGCAAGTTGTACCATTCATCACAACTCAGCAGGGTGTCTTCTGTTCTTAGCAAGGACACCAGTCACAGGTGGTCAGATGAAACACTGGAAATACTGGAAGGCAGCTGGTGCTGCTGGTGCAGAGTCTTACATCTCAGTGGGTGTGACATTGGCAGGCTTTTATCTTTTGGAGAAAGGGAAAAATCCATTCAAGTCTTCATGGAGTGAGTCTCTTTCCCCTTTACCCACCACTTCATCCACTTAGGCCAAGGCATTTTGTCACCTTCCCAGACAGGGTACCTGAAAGACTCCTTAACTCTGCCTGGCCAGAGACATTACTCAGGAGGAGAAGAATCATAGAATCAGAGCATGGCAGGGGTTCTGGAGATCATCGAGTCCAACCCCCCTGCCAGAGCAGGGTCACCCAGGGCAGCCCACACAGGAACAGAGCCAGGTGGGTTTGGAAAGTCTCCAGAGAAGGAGACTCCACAGCCTCTCTGGGCAGCCTGGGCCAGGCTCTGTCACTGGAACAGGGCAGAAGTTTTTCCTCATGTTGAGGTGGAACTTCCTGTGCCCCAGTTTCTGTCCCCTTAAAAAAAGGAGAAGGAAAGAAAGAGTCCGGAACCTAGTTGTGAATTCTGGTGATTTTTTTTTTCCATCTCTGATAAACAGGGGAGGGGTTGGAATGGTTTTCTGAGATTTTTTTTTTTTCCCCCGAGTTTTCAAATATTTCTAGATTTTCAGAAACAATGAAAATCGGACTTTCTCCGGACCTTCTTCATACCCACACAGTTTTGAGAGTGCTTCCAGCTTTCAAAACTATTATATTCAAAAGGTTTCAAGCATATTCGTGCTTCTGTATTGATTTTAGAACTGACTCTAAGAGGCACTAGGGACACCTTCAATCTCTTTGTTGACTATTCCCTCATATCTTCCAGCTGAATTTTTTCTATAAAAGCCCAATCCAATTTCTGTACCATTATCTATGTAGGTTTCTTCTGTTCCTATCGCTATGAAATTTTCCTCTGAAATTTGACTTTGTAATGATTAGCAGCTTATAGATTGAATTTCTTTTTCTTTATGAAGTTGTTGAGGGAAATGTTTTGTTTTTAATCCCTGGAGCAAACTAGTAAATAGACCCATGCACCATGGCACAATTTATGCATGTTGGAGGTCTTGCAGGGAGTGGTCGCACTTCTGCCAGTCTTCAACGTGTAAAAGTCAAAGGGGGAGGGGAACTTTCCATCTCTGAGAAAGATGCCTGTAGACCAGGGGAATAGGGCTCAGGCAACTGTGGGCTGGGCTTAATGCTTCTTTCCTCTGGGTAGTAAGCAGTATGTGTTGGGGGACTCGGCCTTCAAGTGGTAGTTTGGATGGTACAGTAAAAATTGTCAAGTTACCTGAGCAACCCAGAGCATTAATGCTGGCTCGGGTGACTTTGCTCAAGGTGCTCATGCTGGTGTGCCAGCAACAGCATCAGGTCAAACCCAGCAGCTGCCCAGGCTCCCAGCTTTGCTGGGAGGACTATGGTAGCATTCCCGTTCCCCTGGGGTTGACATCAGACCAGTGCACAGAAAGTGTCTGTTTGCTTAGCTGTGAAATTCCCACCTCAGATGGAGGTGAGATGGTCCCAAGCCCTTCCCACACAGCGGGAAGTGTAGTCCCCCTCCTCTGCTCCACCAGCGTCTGGTTTATGCCTGTGAGGTAGTGCCACGACAGCAAAGGAAAATGTGCTCTTCAAATGTGGAGATAGGGTATTGTTTTTCACTTATCCTGGCTTTATGTAGATGGTCTGGCACATTTATTTATTCATTTATTTGAGCAAATTAAAGCGAGCTAAGCACATTTGACCTCAGATGGTCCTGGTTTAAGTTAATTTGAGAGACAAAGCTCATAAAGTTCCAGTAAAACACATCAACAACTTCCCAGCATAGGTTGAAATGTGATTGCTGAAACATAACCTCCAAAACCAGATACAGCATGGAGAGTCAAAGTCACAATAATCTGCAAAATACGGGGGAGTATTTTTCGATGGCCTGACTGAGGAGTGGTATCCTTCACTCCTGCCTTCGTTTTGCACAAGAGGTGCATCTATCAGATTTTGTGCATTAACATTCCTTTTCTAATCTATCCTGGATGTTTTATTTTTATGCTAGTGATAACCTCGGGCCCTGGTCCAGCAAACACTTACGTGCTTGCGTATCTTTACTCACAGGAGTAATCTCGCCGGAGTAAATGATTGCAGGTTTGAGGCCTTGGTTATCTCCATCCATTATTCCTTTCCATTAGAAAGTAATCTGTGCGATTAAAATAAACCATACGATTCTTTCCTCGGAAACCCACCCAAAGATGAGAGCGTGTTCATTAGGAGAAGGGTCTGCACATTGTCATCCTCGAATGGCGCTTCAATAGAAAAGATCCTTAACAAGGGGAGGGGTAAAAGAAGTACAGGATTGTGCTGTATTTACAAGGGGTCAGTTTGGCTCGCAGGTTGATGGATTGGCAGCCGAGGAGGGAGATGGAATAGCTGCACAGGCTCCTCTGGAACAAGCTGAAGCAGAGAAGTTTTAAGAAGCAGTTTCTTTAACTAGGCATCGTGTGAATAGCACAGATTTCTCGTTCCTGCTGAAGGCACTTGGTGATGTCCTCCAGCCAACAGGAGAGGAGGGGCTTCTGCCAGGGGGGGGTCCGGCACGTTCAGTTTGTCAGGCTGTTTAATGGGCAGGTTTGCAGACGCCGCGGCCCTAAAATAAAAAACTAACCAGACTCTCATCTGTCACGCAGGTCACAGGCCTTTCCAGTGCAGATACTGCCCCTACAGTGCCTCTCAGAAAGGAAATCTGAAGACCCACGTTCTTTGTGTCCATCGCATGCCTTTTGACAACAGCCAGTATCCTGACCGCAGGTTCAAGCGCTCCAGAGTTGACTCCGAAGCTTCTGGGAATTTGGAGGAACCTGCAGCTGTCAAAGCAGGAAGCTCAGCAGAGCTATCGGAGGAGGGCAGCAAGGCTCAGGAGTGATGCAGCTTTGGCGGGTCCATCTCCATGTACTGCAGCAGCCTTTTCCACGGGGTTTAGGTACTCAGTTGGGTGAGGGTCAGCTCAGCGCCTTCCAAGCCACAGAACGGCGTGCAAATTCCCAGAAGTGTACAGGATGCTGGAAACATTCAAATATATGTATATGTACATGTCCACATACACACACACGTGCATATATATATATGTGTTCACATTTCCACGGAGATATTCAGCCATACACACGTCGGATATGTATCTACATGCAAAAATGCACACCTCCCATCCATCCGTGCGCGTGTTTAAATCTATAGACTACACAAGCAAAACAAACGGCCAGCCCTTGAAAATGGCTGCTAAACTGTTACCTGGCAACAAGTACTTCCAAACAATGTAGGTGGGATAATAAAGTGATTGAAAAATGTTAGGAGATCGTTTAGTTCTTTAAAAAGCAGGGCAATTTCAAACTTTGAAGTGGTCTTTGTCCAACAAGAATGCGCTTAACAGGAAAATGATACCGTCTAAACGATTTAGTGTTGCCTTGAAGATTGAGGGGCTGTGTTTTCATTGTTGAAAACACCTTTAGAATATGACACCAGCTGCTGTCATTTGCCTAGCATAGTAATGAGATGTGTTGGTAGACTGCCATGGTGCCAGTCTGACTGGAGCTGTCATTGCAGAGAAAATCGATTCGAGTGGTGTTGCAACTGCAGGAGAGGAGAAACCTTAGATGGCCCATAAGCTGGGGTCAGTACTGACCTGTACTGAAAAGTATTGTGATATTACATTTTCTCTTCTTTCTTTTTCCTTTTTTTTCTTTTTATTTTTTTACCTTTTTCATTTTTTTCCTTTTTTGTTTTCTTTTATTATTATTATTTTTTTTCAAATACACAGCCAAATGAATCGATGGTTAGAAACAATCTGCAGCGTGATTGCAGACTTGAAATGTAATGCCATTTTTTTTTGTAATCCACTTGCAGTATTGAGGGAAATGCTTATATTTTGGGTTTGGGTTTTTTTTCCTTGTTGATGAAGAAGTAAGTTGCTATAAAAGTAGAAGTACAATATATAGAAATATTGTTTAGTGAAACTAGTCAGCCTTATCTATAGAAGGTGCTGGTGAGAAACAGAATTTTATTACATAGGTAATTTTTTTCTTCTTTTCTTTTCTTGGTGTTTTCTTAAAAACTTCCTTTTTGTTTTATTTTTTTTTTATTTACACTTGAATGAAGGATTCCCCAGTCATGGTTAATTTTCATGTGTTAGTTTTTGTAAGTATTGCAGACATAGTGCAGAAGTTTCTCCTGGAGCGAGCTCTTATAAAGTAGCTTGACCTAAAATATGAATCCAAACTTTCTGCTCTTTGTCTCTAATGAAGAAAAGTGTTTTAGCAGATATTTCTTTGGTTTTGTAAAACAAATGCGTTCTATATTTTTGCAGATTTTAGCTTTTTTACTGATTGGATGCTCCAAATTTAGTAAGGTCTTTGCCACATAGGAAGCTTTTGAGAGACTATAATGAACCACATACTTAAAAAAAGACAGAAAAATACCTAAAGGTTTATTCTGAAATTCTCTGAATGGCATAAAATTTTAGCCTTCTAACATACTTCTGTTGATAGAAGCAAAATTGGTGCTGTTTATTGTGATGGTAGAGAAGTATTAACTTCTTCTAAAGCAAAATCCCCCAGACTTAAAAAATAATAATAAAAAAGGTTAAAAAAAATAAAACAAACAAAAACAAAACAGTCAATATTTCTTTGCAGGCTGGGAGCACAGAGTAAAACCCCAGGGCCTTAAAACTTCAGCTCTGCCTAAAGCAGTTTACAAAAAATACTAAACTGCAATCAATGTAAATAAAATTCTTAGCGCTACCCTGAGACTGGAAAAAAAAAAGATAAATCTCAGGCTAATAAGGAATACGGTTTGCATATGCTGTCGGAAAGGATGTCATCCAACTGAAGTTTCAGTTTAAATGAGGTCACCGTGTAACTTGGACCCATCTGGCACAGAGCAAGCTGCTTTTCTTGTTTTTCTAGTATAGTTCTCACTGCCTTACTTAAATCGAGTTGATAAACTTAATGCAACTGTTTCTATGATCCTAGATAAAGGATTGAAATGTTATTGAAACTTTCTGACTGTAGTAAGCTTTAGGATTTTAACTGCACTACTGTGTTTGGTGACTGTGTCAGTCGCTTGCTTTTGTGTGTTTGCGCCGCCTTCAGTATCTT
>VWZY01004288.1:255834-269187 GCA_013399075.1 Chloroceryle aenea
GAAAAAAAAAATCAACCCCGCCCCCCCCCTCCCCCGCCCCCCCTCCACATTCCATTTCTTGCACTTTTTGAGCTCTTTCAGTATTCTTTTGTGTCTTCTGAGCATTTTCAGATACGACAGGCAATAATTCTGTTTGTGACACTGGAAACATCTCCCGCTCCTTGTGATGTGTGTGTTGATTCCATTTGGTCGGGTGCTACTGTCCCTATCCTCCCCTCTGACATAGCCCTTTTTTCCAGAACATTTGTAACTTGTAATACAAACAAGTGACAGCAGCAGTGATGCATTGTCAGTTTCTGAATATCATCATGCTTCTCATATCTAAACATGTCAAGTTTTTTCTCTGTAACTTCTGTAGTCTGTGATACTGGTCATAATACTGTCTACATTCCTACACAAAGAAAAATTTCTATCTTGGAGGAAATCTGAGATCAATAGAGTAGAGGATTTTGTTGCTATGCTTGTAACAATTAGAAAACTTTGTATTTAAAGTTTATTCTTGGTCATTATTTATTATTATAATACATCAGTTGACAGAACTTTATTCTGGTATAGAAGTATTAAAAGTTGTTTTTTCAGCAATGACTGTTTTCTTTCTGCTGTTAGAATAAAAATGTCTTTGAAGCAGTACAGTTTTATCCAGTGTTTTACGCAATAAAACCTCTACCTCTGGAAAAAAACAAAAAAAGTTTTCCTACTTGCTTATGTTTATTAGGAACAGTTAAAACATTATTTTCTGCAGCTTTGTCAGATTAAAAAAAAATAAAAATAATAATAATCTATGTCAGTAAATTCACAGTTGTTAGGCAGTTACTGGAGTGTATTAATGCTGGGTGTGTGTGCTCAGTCCACTTATTAATCTGAACAAATCTATATACAGTATATACATATATATTATATATATTGTGCTTAATTAAAAGACTGTGGAAATCTGTTTTAGCATGTAGTAATAATTGTTTTATATACTACTGCTCATGTACTATAGAAGAAGTCTTGGGGTCTATCAAGCTTTGATTTGAAAGTGTTTGAAGTGTGTATCATACACTATGATGTATAAAGTCATCTTTTCACATTAAACCAAAATTGTTTGTATAGATCATATATTTGGCTTTAGAAAATTGCGAGGTTCCTTGTTACGGTGCACGTTAAGAAAGCTGTCCATGCTTCAAAGAATGTGCAAGTGCAAGAGCCCTCCCATTCTCCTGGATGAATCTTTATTATTCCTGCTTTAGGTTTTATCTGAAAGCAATGAAATGAACAGATTTTTTCACCTCTTAGAAAGAGTAAAGATTATTAGCATGGAAAAAAAATAATTTAAAATGCACCAATTCTGAGAAAACACAGCAAGTTTGGGGAGGACAGAAGAACGTGGCCTTGCACCCAAGAAACAAACCAAAAAACACTTAGAAAAGGGAAATTTTAACATGAAATCAAGCTGGTTGTACCCGTAATAATCAAGTTATGCTGTAGCTTGAATTCTCCGGTAGAAAAAGATACAAAAACTGTCTGGAAGGGTTAAGAATGAAAGCATAGCATCATGGAAATTCAGTTGCTGAACAGCTGAAAGTTGCAGTTGAGTTGCTGCTGTCACCCATGGGTGGGTGGAGAGAGTCTGCAGCGGGGCGAATTGTGGCGCTGGTGCCCCATTCACTGCTCTGTTGGTAAATACCCCAGGTCTCTTCATCTGCTGGGAATAAAATCTGTAATGTGACAAATTTTAATCCAAATCCAAGAAGGTAATGGCTAATTTTTATGTTTTGCCAAGTTTAGGCCTTTCACAGCTTCTCTGGGGGGGACCACTTCTCCTAGGCACAGAACTGTAGGGTGTAAGGAGGTGTAGAGATGACCTCTGCCTCAATCAGAGGATTGTCGTCCTTCATCTCTGTGCCCTGGAGATGAGGAAAAAGTGTTTGGGGTGAGAGGGGGGTGAGGGGTGTCTCCAAACATTTTTCTGCTCAATGGTTTCAAATAGATGACAAATGAAGATGTGAAAGTCCAATTGCAAGGAGCAGTGACAGTGTCACCATGCCTCTGTGGAACAGCTTAGAAGCACAGTCTCCTTTACAGCCCCAAACTTCTGCTAGAAACCATCCATTAACGGGTACCTCTGCCCTCTAGGAAATACTAAGAATCACCACCCAGTGGCCTTCTACCACAGGACGTGGCATCACCCACCAGGGCACTTCGTAAGGTCGGAAAGAGAAATGGAATTGTCTCACCTCAGTCTGGTTTGCAGAGCTTTTTGTTACCCAGCAGCTAACTGGCAGCCTTCCTAATGCAGATGGTGGGTGCCTTGACAAAAGTCTTCCCACCTCACATCAGAAGGCTGCTCTCAGCTCTAAGATCATGTTTCTTGTTGAAACTTTTATAAGGACTATAACCCCTCTGTCTATTGTAATTTGGGAATTGGATATTTCCCCTCTCTCTTTAACATCTGTATTGTAACAGTATATTATAAAAATCTCACCTTGAGTATTGTAAGCATAATCCCAGCAAAATTATTCTTAAGTATTGTGGTTTTCATTTCTGGATATCACGACTTGGAATGATCCACCACAGTGGAAGTGTTTCTGTGGGGAAGCCCGGGGAGGGGGAAGGAGGCAGGGTAAAAACTGTGGCATAATGTCATATTAAAAATGTCACCCAGCTGAGACTTACAGGGGCTGTGAGAAGTTCTGCAGCTCCTTATCTGTTGGTGTTGCTCAGGGTATTGTTTGGGGGCTTATTGCTGTGGGGTTTTTTGGTTGCTGTTTTTGTTGTGGTGTTGTTTTGTCTTTTTTTTTTTTTTAACCGAAAGGGTCTCAGTGAACAGGGAAATCACAGGAAAAGAGGAAGAAGAAAATTTAAATGATCCCAGAGTGAACTGTTTTGCTGTTAATACAGAAATACAGAGCAAGACACATTTAATGGGCTCTATTTTTTATTATACTATGCTGAATAATTAAGTTTGAGGCTAAGTGTCACATAGATTTATCTTTTAATTAAAAAAGCATGGTTCACGCATATTTGAGTGGTAGTCCAAATAAATGCAATATAGAAATTTATGTTTGTTTATCTAGGTGTTAATTACCTAGAGATTGTTCTGGATTACTTCTTTTTATAAAGTGTCATAGGCTCATGTCACAAGTAATAAAGCTTAACAGTGGAACCTTATCAATTTGCTAACTATAACGCTGGTGTGACCTGGAGGAAAGGAAAAAGAAAAGAAAAGAAAAGAAAAAAAAACACAAAAACCAAGCAAACAAAAAACCCAACAACTTTGGAAAAACCTTCTCTGCGTGCACCCCATTCACAGCACATAAAAACTGCGTGCTGAACAAAGCCATCATTTTTTAAAACGCTCTCGTAAGTAAAAGTACAAATATATCCTTGGTATTTTACAGCCTTTCATACATGTAATTATTTATATAGCACGCTGTTATTTATGCCCGTGTACTACATGTTGTGCAAAGACAGACATGGTAAGCAACAAAATGTAGTTTACCTGGTGGGTAAGCTATTCATTTAATGTACGAAGTAACACTTACAAAGACTGAACACTATATTTAAAGCGAGATGTAGCAGATGTAATTTTCTTAATCTTTTAAAGGCTCTCTGGCATTGCTAGCAACCAGGAGGACGGGAAAAGCAAACTGAAGGCTAAAGGTAAAAGATCATGCATTTCAGTGGTGCAAACAGAATGGAAAATTGTGTACAGATGCAAAATGTTCATCAAATTTTCTGTCAGTCTGGTTTGTTCTTTTTTTTTTATGACCAGAATTGATATTACTCCTCCATCGAGCCATGTGGAAGGATGCTGAGTGCAGGAGGAGAAGGCAAACTTGACAGCACATGGAAGCCGAGGGACTCTCCACCACTGGTGTAAATCAAATACCCTCCACCCTGTCACCCCAGGGGGAGGATCTGCCCCCAGGAGCTGAAAGACTGCGAAATCGTTTTGTTTTTCTCGTAGGTGCAAACACCTCGCTTTTGGGGGTGAAGTATTTATGCTTTTCTTAGAGTTCTGCTGATTTAATATAACACCAGGTTTCTATGGCACTGAGTTGTGCAGCAGATGTGTCTGAGAACCTTCACTTACTGGTATCGCAAAGAAATCATCGAAAATTACTCTCCGTGCTCACAGTCATTAATTCTTTCTTGATATACAACTTCTCAAAATGTGAAGCGGGCTGGAAACAAGGGTTTCTTCTCTTTATTACACATTAATTACCTGTATAGACACAGAGAGTGAGTGGAAACTTCGTCTCATGTGCAGACAGGAGGAGTAGGTAAATTACATCTCAGTAGATGAGGCTGAAGGTAAATCTGATCTTTAAACAAAATGCTGCTGAATGTGGGATCCTTAATGATAAGTGAAATATTTTAAATAAGCACAGGAACTGATACATTTGTTTATATACATACATGTAATATCTGTCTGTGTTTATACACACAAACATATACACCCTGCAGTTTTTCTTTCAGTAGCAACCCCATTGAACCCCTTAACTTCATACTGAGTGTCCCAATGTGTCTTCTTTTCAACACTGTAGAGAAGCCAGTAATGGATATTCAGCATTTCTGAGCACCAGCTAGTTACTGAGGAGCATAAATATGGAGTGGAGGGCTCGGAAATCTGAGCCACGGGATGTGATGAATCACTGTAGCTCCTGAAATTCCAGCTGCATAAAGTTAAAATAATTTGATGGTGAATCAGGCCTGTTAGTAATGAAAATAAAAGGGGGGAGGAAAAAGCAGCTTCTCTTTGAAAGCGAGAATTTGTGTAGAAACGTGTCCTTAAGTTGTGTGAGATACTGCGACACGGAATATTTGATTTCTCTTTAGGTTGTGCCACTGTGCTTCCTTATTATTTTGTAGATTTTATTCTTGGGGGATTGTTTTCTCAATTGTTTTTCTGTTTGAAAGAAGTTGATGCATGAATGAGGGAAACACAAGGAGTAATAAAGAAAAATAGCACTATTAATCCCAACAGAGAAAATCTCTCTTCTGTTAAAAATCTCTCACACGATATCTGTGGCTGTGGTACATCCGTCTTCACTAGAGAATTACTGCTCCCAGTTTGTGCTAGTCCTTACCATGCTGCGGGAGGGAGCTGATGGCCAGTGCAGTGGGAACACTGCTGGGGAAGGTTCTGCTCCTGGAGAAGACAACTGGCCACAACTGGAAGTCTGCTGTGGAAAACATGGGGCTCTCCAAAGCTGCTTATGATGGGTCAGTGTTTGCATTGCAATGTAGTCATCCCTGTGAGCCAGGCGTCGTTTGTGTGCCTCCTCTCAGACTTTGCTGGTGGTACTGGCATCACCAAACCCAGCTTGCCAATGCACTAAGGAAGAGGCTCATTTTCAGTTAGCTTTGAAAAACTGGAAGGCTCGTTCATTTTTTCCCAAGCCATTGATCCACTCCATGCTTCCACTAAGCTAAAGCCTGCAAACACTATTGATTTATGGGAGAAACACCTTGTCTTTGGGATTATGAACGTTGATGCTGTAATGCCTACCCCTGCCTTCTCCTTCCGGAGCTGTTAATGGCAAAATGCTTCTGATGCTTAGGAGCAGAACAAGTATCCGAGTGTCCTGTGAGTGCTCAGTGGTCTTTGCTTCAATGGAAACACTGTCACCTTCCCACGGGCTCTTGGCTGTGTTCATTTGCAGTTCCCTGCAGGGAGTTCAGTAATCTCCACCCGAGCAAGACTCAGTTCTGCAGCCTCATGCGTTTGCAATTCAGTCAGAAATGCTTAAAGTGATGAAAAAAAAAAAAAGGTGCCTGATCCTGTGGCTATTTCTGTTTGGCAGAAGCGGGAGGGTGAAGTTGGAGAGGCTGCCCCATACTTCGGGCTCCTTGAGGAAACCCAAAGATGCTCATTGCCTGGGGGAAACTGCTAAACTCCTACTGCTTGGGCAGGGGCTGGGAGGTGCTGGTTTACTGGCTGCTACTGGCCTGTCCTACCCCCGGCACCGTAGCAGCTCTCGGCATCCCAAGCTTCAGAGCCGTTGCCCGAACACAGCCAGTGTAAGGAAACGTGGCATTGTTGGCTTAACCCAAATTGCAGAACAGGGAGCGCACAGAAAACCAAGCCCTCATTTCTTCCAGTTAAGACCATTGCTAGTCTCCAGCTAACATCAAAAGCACTAAGGCTGGGGGGTAGTGATTCTCACTCCAGTGAGAATGGAAAAGTGAGCTAAAGTGGGACAGCATTTGGCTCAGAGATGAAAATTAGGCCTCATTAAGTCTTTATCTTCATCTTACGCTGAAAACACTGTTCTCCAATGCTTCAGAAACTTTGTTTCAAAGAAGCACTGCACTAAACAAGGGATAAATGTAAAGCTCCAGGCATGTGCTTTACTCCTGTCTGCAGATCATCTCCTCACCCCTCAGCACTGCCTCAGACCAGGTAGGCAGCAGCCAGCTTCTGGCTGCAGCTGATGAGGACATGCAGTTTCCATTTTACCAGACAAAAATGATGCAGAACACAGCACCTATGGCTACTGTTCTAACTACTGATTTTTCCTATTTGATCAAATAGTTCCTTCCAAGCCACATGGGTAGAAATAGGATATGAAGAACTGATCAAGACCTGGCACCACTTCCAGACAAAGCTGCAGGTCAAAGGAAGACATGTTTTCCTAAGGAGACTGTGAATAGCCAGGCTTGGAGAAGGGGATTAGGGATGGGATGGGGCTTCTGCAGGTGAGGTGGGGTTTGAAGCTGGCCCACTCTGGACAGCTCATGGGTCCTGCCCCAGCAGGAGTGCAGCTGAACCGTGGTGTGATGATCTAGGTAAGGGGCTGAGCTTCCCCCTCCTGCCTCATGCCCCAGAGAGCTTGAGCCTCCAGCAGCAAACCCAGACCCGTGCTTGTAGGGCAGGTCCCACTACTGGGCTGTGTCCCAGGAGAGGGGCAGGAAGATGAGAGAAGGAAAAAAAAAAGAGGAGAAAGAAGAGAAAAGGAGCCATCAAGACCATCTTTCTTCTCCTTCCTGCAGTGATGTAATCCCTAATTTTCACAAATGAGGAAAAATAGTCGCAGCTCCTGTCTGAGTATTTGAATTTACCACCATGTTTCCTCTGTGCATTAAAAAAAAAGGCAAAAAACTCTGACAAATCCAACCCATAGTAAATTCAAATACTGAATTGTAATGTTTGCTTGGTTGCTATTTCTTAGTAGCAACCAACGTGTTAATCACTAGTATATAATTAGATGTCATTTTGGAGCAATTCAAAATCAAACAAAATCTCAACATGCTCTGAACATGTTGTGAAAGTTTACATTACAATTAATTTATGATTACCCAAATGTGCATCCAGTGATCTTAAGTCTTCCTTCATATATTACAAAGAAAAAAGACAACTTCTGTTTCAACACACCTTAATGCCAGAAGGCCCCCAGAGAAAAGGCTCTCTGTTAAATAAATGTATTATTTAAATTCTGTTTAAATAGCTGAGCATGAGATGAAGAATGGAGATGAATTTGATAAACTAGTCCCTGTGTACCCTTGGTTCTCTCTCTCCTTTTCCTTGCTTTTTTTTTTTTAGTTGTTGTTTGTTTCTGTAAGCATTTGTTTTTTCTTTGCTGTCACTTCAGCAGATAGAAAATGAAGGGGAACGGGTATTATTTCATTTCACACCAATTCACTAGAGCCACGAGTTAATTTCAGCACATTTTCCTGAAGGTGAAAAGAAGTGCACATCCTTTGTCCCGACAGCGAGCCAGTGCCGTGAACTGCTGCCTGTTCCCAGCCCTGTCAAAATCAAAGGAAGGAGTCATGGGGAATACTGGATGCAGCCAATATGCTGAGTTGTGGTCATGCAATAAACATACAAGCTGTTGTATTAGGACACAGCTACAGGAATCACAGTGAGTAAAGTTTTAAAAGCACTCGAGGCTTCTATCCTTTGCTGGAAACAGTGAAAAGATAGATAAAAAGGTTAAGATATGGCTACACTTCTCTGCATCTAGAACAGAGAAAACCTTGCTACTTCTGTTATAATAAGCTGCCTGATGATGTCTCAACTTGCTCTTTATGTATGTATCCTATACATGCAAACACAGAACAGGGAGGAAGATTATTTTGGGTGTGAAGCGAGAAAGTTGTTTTATGCTTTAATTGCCCATAATGAGCATGGCAAATGCTGAAAGATGCGAGGAAAAGTCTTGTCCAATAATAGAGTTCTTTATTACCTTAGGATCCCATCTTCCTAACTATTTCAAGGATGTTGTTAGCAGAGGAAGGCATATTTTTATTTAACATCTTTATTAATGAGCTAAAGAAAGATAGAAGTAAACACACTAATTACATTTGCAGTACATTAGTAGCTATTGAAAACATCACCGACGACAGAAATAACAGAGGAGGAAAAAATGGGCAAGAATAAAAATGTGACCTGAAGAAACAGAAATTCAGGTCTGGAGGCCAAAATACTCTGTGTTTAGACAAAGCAACAGTAGAAAGAAACACGGCGGCAGTAGAGGGCGGTGGGCAAGGACAGGAGGTGGCAAGAAGCTGGGCTACCCTGGCCTGAAGTGGGGAGCTGCTGGGCGGGGGCTGGGAAAGGAGTGGGGGTGTTTTGAGGCATCACTTGGCACCTCTGAAGCCCCCAGTAGCAGAAAATATGGAAAGTGACATTTTTCCTTTTCTCTTTTCTTTTCTTTTCTTTTCTTTTCTTTTCTTTTCTTTTCTTTTCTTTTCTCTTCTCTTCTCTTCTCTTCTCTTCTCTTCTCTTCTCTTCTCTTCTCTTCTTTTTTCCTTTTTTTAAAGAGAAAAACCTGAGCCCCAAGTAAAAAACCTGAAGCCTGGAATTCATAAGTGGGCTCAGGGCCCTAGCTGGGGCATGCATTGCCCCAGTGCACTGGGCACAGCCCGGCTCACAGACAGGTGCTGGGAACCAGCCCCAGCCCAAGTGTCAGCAATGGCCTGGGCCAGCCCGGGCTATAAAAGCAGCGAGGCTGAGCTGAGCCATGGGGTGGTGCTGCTGGTCGTGGAGGCGAAGGGGCTGCTTCCAGGCAGCAGAGGGTTTGCTGCCAACGCCGGTAAGTGCATAAACACCGAAAATTAAGAGGGAAGAGAGCTACGTGAGGATGATCTGAAAGAGTCCAGGAGCAATGAGATAAAACTGAGTAAAGGCAAACTTCCCAAGTGCAGCTCTTCTCAACTCTTTAATAAGCTCCCAGGAGGACTGGCAGATTTGCAGTCACTCTGGTGACTTAAAATTAGACTGGATACATCAGGGAGTAATGTGTCTGTGCCTGAAGGCAGGGGGGCAGAAACCCCCTGGTGCTCAGGGGGTCTGAGCTCCCTCCTGGAGGCTGCTGCTGCTGCCTAGTGTGGGATGTGCTGCAGGGTTGGGGTGCTCCTCGATTACCTGTGTGCTTGGTTTGTGGCAAATGCAGGTTTCCTGGTTTAGCTGTACAGCTGCTGGTTATGGATGCTTAATTTCACAAAAGATACAAATCATAATTAGTTAAGATCCACCTAATGAGTTATAATGTAGGAAGCAACCACAGATGCTTATGTACCAGTGAACCACAGTGTTATGTGTTATCCTTCCCCCATTAATGATTTAAAAAGGGAAAAACTAAAAAACCCAACCTTTTCCCCCAACCCCCTGGAGCATGATTAACCTGGTACAGCTCCCTCCCCAGAAATGCTCCTAGAGCCTTTCAAATTGCAGCCTTCCTACTTTTAAGTTGCGGTATGTGGATGTCACTCGAAGTTTTAGCAGCTATGAGAGGGAGCAGACTCGCTGTCCTGAAGTACTCCCTTCCACCTCAGTCCAGGGACAGCATGTGCCAGGCTAAGGCGTGCTGCTTTGACAGGTTGTGATGGAGCCGCGCGCATCAACTCTCCAGTTGCTCGGCTGCGAAGGCAACAAGGACCGTGCACCTTGATGGCGCTGCGTGAGCGATGACAATAACAGTTGGAGCTAATGCCAATCACCCCGGTGACTTTTGCTATGGTGTTACTTGTGCAGTGGCAATTGAATTGAAACTGCCACATCAGTTTGCATTAGGCCGCTTAACGGCTGATGCGGTTTCTCACTAGCACGGTGAAGGGGAGGGAGGTGGTTCTGGTGAAGCCTCTGAGAAGGCAGGTTTCCAACCAGCACTGGGAGAACAACTGCGTTCAGCTATAGAAGTTGTAAACTGGCTAGCTGGAGAACAATTTACTTTGTAATTTCAAACTTAAATGTTACATTTCCTAAAGAAAAGAAAAACAAAACCCAAGCCAACAAACAGTAAGGTGGTAGCCTGTGAGTGTTCAGCTGCAGAGCTGTCTTTCTGCAACTGCAGCAGCTCTGCTGAGCATCTGTGGTGTCCCCAGCACACCCAGGGCTTTGCTGCTGTGGCATAGGGTGGGGGGCAGTGGAGGTTGATGGGGGCAGGAGCCACGAGCTCTTCCTCCCTGGAGCTTGTTGGAGGCAGAGAGTTGCTGTGAGGTGGGTATTTGTCCTAGTCCAGTGGATTACCTGTAGTGGGTGTCAAGGAGGAGATGTCCCTGCAGCTTGGGGGCACCTGGTCTGGGGCTGGAGCCTGGTTTGCGTCTGGTGATGACCGTGGTCGGGTCTGTTCCAGGCCTGTGTGCGCTCTCCCCTTGGCGTAGGAGGAACAATATCTTATTAACTATGGCCCTGCCTCTCCGGAGCCTCACACTGTGTGGGGTTTAATGTAATATTCCCACTATTTTAAGCTGCAATATCTGAAACATTGATGTGGGCAGCATAAATCCATTATTTATTTTTTTTAGTGAGATGAATTAGCTAACTGGCTTTATTTTTTTTTTTTTTTCCAGTTGTAGAACTGTTCTAGGGCTTCTTTTGACCAGCCTTGGCTTAAAAAAGACTTCATCTTTAAAAATCCAATTTTACAAACAGTTGGTCTTTAGTGTGGACTGTTGCTTTTTAGTCATTTGGGGGGGGAAATAATGGCTGATATATTTAATTTTCAGACACAGCTACTACATGTTTAAAGCGCCTTTTTTTTACCATTTTATTGTCAACAATATTGAATGCTGCAGAGATGCTGCTCTTGCATGCTTCTAAGATTAAAATCATGCTATTTCTGAAGGGGCTGTTAAGGTGTCTGTGGAGCGATCCGCTACTGCATAGCTCTGCACTAATTCAATGAACATACACTTTAAATATCAGTACAACAGCTTGCTTTCCAACCAGACAGAAAGCTCCAAATGTAATGTGAGTGTTCTCGCTGACCTCAAAAGAGGAGCTGAGCATGCTTAGCTTTCGTTTTACTGTTTTCTCTCAACGTGGCTAAAGAGCAAAGGCTCGGAATCTGCGTAGTGTTAACTTGAAACTAATGGGTAATTAATGTACAGTCAGATGTGCAGTAGCTCCAGGGTAGGGTACCTAGATTTTGCCTTTCTTCTTAGGGCCTACTTTCTTTGAATCCTTTTATATCTGGATCTCTCACTTATGTGGGTTAGTGTGTGTTTAAGCTGAGAATAATGTTTGAATTCATTCCCGCATATCCCAGGCGTTACTGTCTTCCTTTAAAGCAGATCATTACTTTATGTGGAATAAATAGTGTTATCCAGCTGATAAGCTTTAAGGCTAATGAACCAAAGTCTACCATCTAAGAAGCCAGATAACAAGACGTGTTTCTGCACCAGTTTCTTCTGATATATTAATTAATGAAAACCAAGGTTCCTCTCCGAGAGGGAAATCCACTTCTACAATTCCTACCTGGTTTCAGGATTTTTCTTCACTGTTACTCCTTGACGCTTGCTCACGTGTGTAGAGGAAGGAGTCTCATAGTGATCTGGGAGACAGAGTGCTTTTGTGTGCTCTGGAGGGGTATGTGTGAAAGGCAGCCCCTCAAAGCCATGGTGTCAGGAGTGCAAACTCCCCTGGTTCCATCCTGTCTGGTTTGCTGTGCTGAAGACCTTTGCTGCATTTTTATGGCAGTGCCCGAGGTCCAGCAGGCATGGGAATACAGGGCTTGTCTGCACAGGGAGAGCTAAGTGTTGCCTCCTCTGCATGGATGGAGATCTGGGAAGGAGGAAGGTGTTGAGGACAGGAGGTGGAAGGCAGAGCGAGGTGCTCCTGGGCAGGTGAGTCCCTTCTGCAGCAGGTATGTGCTGGGAACGCACCCCTGTGGCAGTGAAGAGAGACCTTCCAGCACTGGCCAGTCCCTCTGGCAATCATGCAGCCCAGGACTTTACACTTTTGAATCCAGAAACCTGATTTGCTGTGGTCTGCACTTACATCGGAGTTTAGAGTGCTGCCAATTCCGAACATGAGACGCTCATAAACATGGCTTAGGAAGTATGAGATTATGTGTAAAGATAAAGTAACTTTCTTTTCGTTTTTTGACCCTTCAGGGTATACTGGCTGCAAGCTAATGCTGCTTTGCAACTGTCAGCTGGCCAACTACCTCTTCATAAATAAAAGAAGTTTTTAAACTCTGCCTTTAAGTAGATCAAGGCTGTGGGGAAAACTGAACCCCAAGGTGTGGTGGCATTTATTTAGAGAGGGAGTAAAAAGCCTTCCATGGCTTACAAGAGAGGATTATGCTTGCAAGAATATGTTCTGCATGCTTTCTCCAGAATAAATAGCTACCAGAATGTGTCGCAACAGAAAATTGCACAGGAGGAAAGAGTTTGTAGCATCTTTTCTGTATGTTTTCCTAGACTGAATAATTTTCTGACCCACCTTTCTGTGGAAGGCTGCTGCTCTCTTGAAGATCACCTCAATTCCAGGGGGTCTTCTAACCTGGGGCACACTCCAGCAGAAACACCTGAAATACTCTTTGGTGTTGGGATTGCCCTGTAGCATTCTGCTTTGTGTTGAGAGTTATTCCCTTTGGAGTCCAAGTACTGAGAGTTATTACATCTATAAAGGCCTGCAGAGTTTGAGGAAAAGTAATTGGCTTGTTGCTCCAAACCTCTTGGTGGAATTATGTGAGAAAAAAGCTTTTCAACTTAATTTTCTATCTATATTTGGAGCCGTTGGCATGAATTCAGCCTGTTCCGTACACCCACAAGCTCTGCAAGTGTGTGCAGCTGAGTATTGCTACAGCCTATCTGGCTGGGGTAGCCAGTAGGACACTTCTAGGTGCAAGACTTTTTCGGTTCTGCAGAACAGCTGTTTTTAGACTGGTAGGGGTTGGAAGGGACCTCTGGAGATCATCCAGTCCAACCCCCCTGCCCCAGCAGGGTCACCTAGGGCAGGCCACAGAGGAACAGATCCAGGTGGATTTGGAAAGTCTCCAGGGAAGGGGACTCCACATCCTATCTGGCCAACCTGGGCCAGGCTGTCACCCTCACAGGGAAGAAGTTTTTCCTCCTGTTGAGGTGGCACTTGCTGTGTTTCCCCTGGTGACCATCACCTCTTGTCCTACCCCA
>VWZY01004288.1:274973-294984 GCA_013399075.1 Chloroceryle aenea
GGGGGGGGAAATCTTAGACCTACATATGGCATGCATATAATTGTGCCACATCTCACAGTTTGAGAAAGCCGACAGAAAGAAACCTGTGAATAACTTTCTTTCTCCTGCAACTCATTCATCTAATTACTTTGCCTCTTCAAATAACAATAAGTAATTTCTTAACTGTTTCCCTGAGATATAAGCAACTACGATCAAGGCTTGGGCTCTGAAGTCAGTGGGGTGTTGCACAGATGCAGAGGGTTGCTGCTGGGTGATGGCCTCTGTGCAAGTGTCGTATCAATCTGATCACTTTGAAAGGAATATCTTCATCAGACATGGGGTACGAGATAAAGTTCAGCTTTATTTAGAGAATCTGATATGTATGCAGGCAGTACAGTTTTGCTGCTGGGATTTTTAACATGATTTCTGTATGATGTGCTTGATTAAGAAGGAAGAAGTGGCAGTGGGTTCTGCGCAGTTGCATATAGGTGCTCCTTTTAAAGAAAAGAAAGTGTTTGGCTGCACGCAGACTGAAGGGGCTTTGGGAAACCCCTGGGATCCCCCACCCCCAGGCACCTGAAAGAGGAGCTTTTTGAGTACTTGATAATTTAGGTTCTATTGAGTATATTAAAATAGATGTGATATAAATTAAAACCCAATGCACAAGCCCTGGTATAAAACGACGGTTCTCTTTGAGATTATTTATATCCCTATTTCATTTTGTGTATTTTGAGAGGCATTAATGCAATGCTTTTGCACTAACGCCCCCTTTTATAAATTTTCATCTGTGTGCATCATATCATATGCTGTAGCTAATGAAGTAATTAGCAGATGAAATGCCATCAGATCCTACCCACTGAATTCAATAAGGAGTTAAATGGTTAAAAGGTAGAAAATGTGACAACTTGAGCTCTGTTCCATATGGTCCAGAGATGCAGAGCATCAACTGAAATCTCTCTTTTTAGTGGTGCACAAGGATTAAGTCAACCAGGTAATTTTCTCCAAGAGTCAACAACACTCCTTGTCAAAAAAATAAGCCAACCAAAATATACCAACACAAAACCAACCTGGCTAGCAATCTCGGGAGCGAGGAGGTCAGGGGTGTTCTCTTGGCAAAGATCTGCAATGGCTGATAAGGAGAGAGAGAGCAATTTTTAAATCAATGCAATGTTTACTGGAATACTGAAAATCATTCCTACTTTATTTAAAGGGATGTTTCACGGGTATCTATAAATAAAGGATCCCTTCCTTACGTGCCAGCCTTTCAGAAACAAGGCAAAGATGCGAGACAGCAAAAAAAGGTCTGACCATATCAGCACACAGTATGATGGACTGCCCCTCCAAATGACACTTTCATTATCAGCAAATTTATGTTCCTATTTCAGTCTGTAATAATGACCATTCACAGCAAAAGCATGGTGGCTGTTAATGGACAGGAGTGGGGATAAAAATTCATTAATTAATGTGGAATTGAAGCATTTCCTCCACACACTTTGAGCAGCCAAGTATTTCACAGCAGATCTTGGCACCCGAGTGCAGGTATAATAATTATACACAATTTTCAGTGATTAAAAGGTTGTAAAGTAATTTTAGATACATCTCAAAATTATTTATCTTATAAATGAGGATAAAGTGAATACGAGCTGAATCATAAGTGCCAGTGTTCAGAGCTAAGCTGAAGAGCTTGCAGAGGGAGATTCCTGCTCTTCAGCAGTGATGTCTCAGCTGCAGCTCCACGCTGGTTATCTGCTCATCATTTTCTGCCTTTCATCTTCTGAAAAGGCAGGTGACTCTGAATGGCATGATTTGCAAATATCTGTAGCATCTTTCATGTAAGAGTAATTTAGGCAGCGATGTTCTGTTTCTGGTAGCACACTGCCCACTTTGGTAACCAGCACGGTACTATCTGCTGTGGTGGTGAGGATGGCAGTCCTGCGCATCACTTTCTCTCTCTTCCCAGCAGATTGCATTTTATTTTACCACGGATTAATTTCCAGCTCCTGTCTCTTACCTTGGCATCTAAAACCAAAAGTGGCCACACTGGATCAGATGAGCATCCCGCCTGTCTGCCGCTCATGGGACCGCTGCCTCCCATGTGAGTGCAGGTTAACCTGTCCAGAAAGCAGATTGATTTCTTTATTTTTCTCTTTGTTGTCTCACTGTCCCTTAGGCAGTGAGATGCCAGCGTGGATGCCAAGGTGTGGGGTATAAATGCATGTTTGGAAACAGTCCTGAGGGTTTTGTTATAGGACTTTTATCTTTGTTCTGCATGACGTAGGCTCCAAAATGGTTCCTTAATCTTTAGGGATAGACAATGAAAATAGGTTTTCACCATTCCTGGGCTCTGATCTAAATTATTTCAGCATGGCACCAAAGGCTATGTTAGACATCAAAGGCATAATCATTTCATTTCAGCGTTGAAGTCTAGGAATTTATGGAAAGACTGAATGGACCCCAGTGGTAACCTGAAAGGAGATGATGGTCAAAACTTATTTGGGGGTTGGAAATGTCCTGTCTGCATCTGGTAGTCCTAAAGTTTTGGGAACAGACAGGATGTCCAATCTGCTTTCTCATGTATTTTCACTTAGCTTTCGGGTGGGAGTGGGAAACCAAATGATTCATTAATGAACTCAAGAAGCAAACGGGCTCTGTTGAGGGGGAAGGGGAAAAGCCTTTCATTTGGGATCAGCTATAAAACCAGCCAGTTCTAAACCATATTTTCCAAAACAGGAATAGGCAAGCCCCTTGTCGAATAGCTGACAGTAACAGCTTTGATTGCATTTAAAATACACGTGTCTGACAAAAGCAGCTAGCCTTGCCCTTTCAGATGAAGCGCGATTACACAAATGAAATCCAGCAAAATACATGGTATGGATCAAAATGTAACAAGATACTGGATGCGTTACTTTGGGTCTGCATCTCAGCCTTTCCACTGAGTGGAAATGTAAAATTGTTTTGAAAAAATTTCTCCTGTTGAGACTGTGCTGGTAGTAGTATGAAAGTGATGGGGGCTGTAAAACTACTATTCACTCAGTGAACCAGAGCACTTACTTCTGTCACCTTAGTAGGGTCAGCTCACTTCTGAGCCAAGCCAGCTAGCAGCTGGATGTGTTAAAAATACAAAATGAGGCTTAAGAGAAGGAAGGAAACAATTCTAAAAGGCATTGCGTTCAGCTGAAAAGCAGCGTTTCTTCCCTAAGACCTGAAGATCACTGTGAACAGAAGGGGAGGTGTGATTTTGGGGGCATTGCATTGATCTTTCCGACAACCCACATATCTTACTGTAAAGCTACAGAAAGAAACTTATCCAGACTCTGCAGGAAGTTTCCTGATGTAAAGAGATACGGGACTCCTGGCCACAGCTCAAGGGAATGTTGGAAGGCTTAAATCTATTACTAATTTCCATCAAACACACATTTTAGTCTTTTTTTTTTTTCCCCTATTATTTCTAGAAATTAGAAACTGAATGATGTTATTCAATGACTAATATCTGGTTATAACATTAACTGTCTTCTTAAAGGGTCCTGTCATCTTAAAGGGTATTTACCTTCCCAATTTTTTCTTTTAGAAAGGATTCCAGGCTGAGTTCTGTTTGTAATAATGACAAACCCCATGGAAAGTGAGATGTGGGACTTGCTTGAAAGTGGAAGATATCCGTTCCACACTGCAAAGATAAAAAGTAAAAGGGCAACTGAGCTCCTCCAAAATCATCTGTTGGTATCAACAAAGTGAATATTAATGAAAACCAAAGAGTTGGGGTGAAATGGAGTTGCCTTTCATCGGCCTGTGCGTGCTGCCAAAAGGCATCCTGATGGCAGGGTTAGGAACTTGGTCCTGCACGAGTGGGGCTTCAGGATATCCTAGTGCTAGAGGGGGTAGAGTAGAATAAACTCATCTATTAAAACTCTAAGGGAAAATGCGTTTACAACTGGCAAAATGTTCAGGTATCTTTTTGCCTTGAGGAAAAGGACAGTCACTATCTTGGCCAGCAAAACAGGCAGTGAAGCAAAAAGCCAAGCCATCCATAGCTAAAAGCAGGAGCTTCTCCTGGAGCTACAGCTCTGCAGCTGGGAGCTGCAATGATTCATATCCTTTGTGGACTGGCACAGAGGGGGGCTTGAAACAAATGCCTGACAGTGGTTCAAAGAACATGCCTCGGTCTCAGCGTTGACTCTGCTCCCTCAGTTCCCTCATTTTATTGTTGAAATATGATTTACATCACCAATAAATAAGCTAAGGTCATAGGTGGGGACTCTTATTAAAAAGTGCAAACTCAGAAATGTTCCAGCTATCGTCCTTTTAACTTTTGGGGTACCTCATTTTGTGTCTTTATCGCTCACTTGCAAGCTGAGAGTTCTCCGAGGAGCAAATTAACTTACAACTTCCATCAAAATTTCCCTTTTCTGCTTTATTTTACTCGCTCATGTTCCCAAATGGGAAAGCAACGGAGTCAATGCAAAGAATGCTGGTAACAGTGGGGCTAAATCAAGAGATGTGGTTTGGGCAGACACCTCATTCATGCTGGGGTTAATCAAATTCCTGATTGCCCTGTCTCAAAGCACACAGTTTGGTTTGCTTGTGCAGAATTAGGGGCAGTTATTTCAGCAAAGGCTGAATTAGGTGGATCCAGTAGTGACTGGGAACTTTTGCTTCTCCAGGAAGGTCTGGCTGATCTTTTTAGCCCAAGTTCTGTAAAACACTGAAGTTCTTTGGCATGAAGAACTTAAAGGCACCCTTGGACTCTTAAAATCCCATTTTCTCCCAGCTATAAGTATCATCTGCAGTTCCTTTTGCCGATGCACATCGAGCTAAAACAATCATTTCCTTTCTTTGGCTTCTTTACTTGTAACAGCAGTCTGCTTATACGTAGTGTCACTGCTTTTCCCCTACTTGTGTCCTGATCATATGACTGCTTAATTAAGCATGTGCTTAATTTTGTATAACTTACTTATTCAGGAAAGTTTCTCACTTGATTAAAATTAAGCATATGAATGTTGCATATCTGGGGTTCTAATTAGTTTTCTTGGCGGCTTGGTTTTTTTTATAAAGCATGAAGGGAGCAAATGAAGACAAAGAAAAACTGTATCTGTAAAGGTAGATTGGGGCGTATCGATGGCACCCGACATGATTTGTACTTCACTGAGAATAATAAAAAAAAATCAAGTCAATGCTTCCTTTTAAACTGCTTAAGGATTTAAAAGCTTCAGGTCAGAATGAGGTAACTGCTTCAGACTTTGCTATAAGGATTTAGAGCCCAATTCAAATCCTGTTGAAGTCAATGGAAATAATTTAATGGATTTCACTGGGCTTTGGATCGGGCCCTCCTAGCAAAGGAGAGCTTTAACTGCGGTAAGGAGTTAATGTCCATAAAGCTGTTCCAGGCTTGAAGTGGTTTAAGATCTTAGGGTGTGCTTTCAGGTATCGTGGTGTAATTCGGAGGAACTAAACTCTTGCATTATATGTGCTCTACTGTACTGGTAGCCCTTGCAGTAGCAAAGCCTTTAGGACACCCGTCAGGGAAGCTCTAACTCGTTCACTTCCTAGAGTGAGGTCTGTGTGCAGCAAACTGCTTCTCTGGGAGTCTCAGCCCCAGACGAGCTGCATTGCTTGCAGTCGGGCAGCTGGGACAGAGCAACGTATGAGGCACAATTCTAAGATACTTCCACGGCCTCTGCTTGGGCAGGTAGCGTGGGAGGATGTGCCGATGTGTATGGGGCTGTGTGAGGGCTCAGACACACACGGGCTGCCGGGAGGGAGAAGTCAAAAGCCACATGAATAAAAGGCCACTGGGTTTCCTGGCCACCTTCACCAGCTGTGGTGAGCAGCTCCTCCTTTGGGAGGGAGGAGCTGAGCCTTTATGGGCTGGACACTGTCACTGTCACCCTGGTTTTTGGCAGTGGATCTTCAGTGGGAGCTGGTCCGGGGCAGCTGAGACTCAATTTCATTTGGTACAGAGCGCTGCAGGGACAGGGCTGTCAGATTTTAGCTGGCTGACTCTGCCATCCCAGCACTGAAGTGTTGCCGCACTCTCATTATTTAATCTGATATCCTTGAAGTCTGCCTCTAGTCACAAATTTAAAGATGTTTTGTGTTCTCAGTGACCGGCACAGAGTATGAGAGGACCCTTTTAGAGCCTTTGATTACATGCTATTTCTCACTGCCTGCGTAATTGTTGAGGAGTGAGTCAGAAAGATGTTCTGATTAATTAGATATGGTATTTTAGGATGCTTCAGCCTGGCAAAGTATGGACTAGAATCCAGATTTCCCACTTATCTGCCTTAAATACTCTGACCCTATCCTGAACTTCACACTTGGTGTATGAGTGTTTGTTTATGCTGGAATCTGCTGTAGGAGGCCTTATTAGCTGGTGGTCAAGATTTTATTTTTAAATGGATTGTTAACTTGTTACATACTCAAGGAGAGTGTCGATTCATCTTTGCGTAGGAATCCTTTCCTCCCATCCCTGCACCTGCCCTACATGCCCGTAATGTGAACCCACTTAGAGACTTTATAGATTTCCTTATATTTGTGAGAAAATAATAATTAAAAAAAAAAAAAGGCAGGAAAACCAAGGAAGTAGCAGCAGTGGAAGTGGAAACGCATTCTTTAATCATAGTAATGGAGCAGATGCTTCAATAGCAACAGCAGCAGGTCCAGTAAGTGCTGCTGCTTCTTCTTTCATCCCCCTCTAACCAGAGCTGCTAGCAATGTGCCATCTTTCCTTCTCAGGATTTTGCTTCCAGGAGCATCTGCTGCGCCTCTTTCTCCTACATGCTGCAACATATGTAGCTGCATCACAAGAAGCAGCCAAGTCGCACACGAAGGTAATTTCTATTAATGATTTGTACTTGCTTAGTGGATAAAAATCCCTATCTGTAGCCCTGCTTCATCACAGCTGCTTCGTGTTACTGGTGTGCGCAGGGGAACCGCTACGAGAACAGACGGGTGATTACTGGGTAGGCCAGGACTGGCAGCAGAGCAGGAGGGCTTGGACTAAGGGAAATAACTTTGGTGAGGGTAATTAGAAGATCATGACTTTACATTTATTGCAAGAGACGGTGGCTGCTGGATTTCCACGTGACATTCTTCTCTGGTCTCGCTGGTTTTGTTGCCAGCATCAGTTATCAGAAATTTCCAGTATTATTTCCAGAAGCACGTGTTTTTGAGTATTTTAGTTAAGGAAAAAGAAAAGGGGGAGAAGAGAGAAACTCCTATCCGGGAGGGTGTTTGCAAACTAAATTGGATCAGGGAACTGTACAGTGGCACCCACCACAGCTTGGCCTCTGGAGCAGCCCAGACACTTTTTGTCATCTCTCAAACTGATCGAGTTTAGTCCAAGGCTCAAACCTCAACATTCGCTCTTGTGCTTGTAGACACACGGGTGCCCTTAGCCAGCTTCTGGTCAAAGGCTGACAACTGTGGAAACTCGGGTGCACCTCCGGAGAGCCCAGCGTCGGTGTCCCTTGGTTCCAGGGGCAGCTGGAGGCTCTTGAGGAGCTTGCAGGGTCAGGCCCACCAAGAATACAGTGTTTGAGCTAATATGCAAATTCTAGGTAGTGCAAACACTAACACAGTCAATTACACACAGCAAAAACATACACAACAGCCAGGAAGCCATATGATAGATATCATGTTGTGACTATGTTGTGGGACTTTCATCTTTATTGGCAAACATTTCAGGCAGCAGTTCAGATTTACATAGAATCACATATGTGCTTAAGAAAGCATTTTATCTCCCCCTTTCTTTACTGAGCTGCAGTTACCAATACCCTGCAACCAGTAAGTAATTAAGATATTTCAGCGAGTGCTCTTCAGCTAATCACTCAAAATGTCAGTATCTTTTCCAGAGCCCATCTAAATTTCTTGAGGTTGTAAAACCAGGCTGGAAATCTCAGGCACAGTGGCAGTTCTGCTTCTTTCGAAGCTGAACCTGTCTTGTCCTTTTTTTTTTCCTATGGTGTTTTGTTGGTCTTGGCTCTTGCAAGAGCCCAAAGGAAAGTGTGCAAAACAAAAGCTTCTCGTGTTGAGAGAAGTCATCCACAAACAACCTTTTCATTTGTAAAGGCATTAAAAGCAACAGACTTCTTGTCAGTGTGTTGTATTAAAAAGAATTGTGGTTTGGCTTTTGCCATGTAGCAGGTTTGTAACTTAGATCCCATTTCTCTGGCCTTTTTTACTTGCTTACTAATAATTCCTTAGATTATTTCCCTAAACTTCCACTTTACTCGTCCGAATTTGGATTTTTCAATGAGACCAAAAGGTTATGGAAAATCCTGCTCTGAATGATAGTCCTAAACAGAATGAATTTTATGTAGTCTAGTAATAATTTAAATTCACTAGCAAATAGAGTAGTATATTTTAAAATATTCCTTGTATTCTCTCTTAATGTTATACCATCATTTCCTAGTATCAGCTGATTTTTTTTCCTCCTCCACGCCTTCAGTCTGCTCTTTTTAAATGAAAACATTTATGAGCACTCTGCTCATTAAGATACTCAGCACCTAATGAACTTGAAGAAGGCCAGTGTTGTCCACAGATTTTTATCAGAAAACTTTCCCCAAATACCACACATACCACTTAGAAAAATCTCCCTAAGCTTCTTTGCGAGCGAACGGTATTTAAGTATTTTTACAGGCAGCAATCAAAGCATGTAGCACTTGAAGTTATGTTACACTAAAGCTCCCTGATTGTGCAATAATAAAAGACGAATGTGGATTTATATTGTATGCAAATTGATTAATCTTTTCATAGCTTTGCTCGAGGAAAAAAAAAAACCCATGGGGTAGAGGCACAGCAGTTATCTACTGGTACCGAAAGGCAAAGGGAGAAGTTCATATAACATCCATGGGCAGGCATCATGTTTTCATCTCTGTTTTAATATAGAACTGTGTGCTGTAGGAGCTGCAAGAAATAGTCAAGAGGAGCAGTTGTGAGGCACAGGTTAGAAGCACTGTCACTGCAGTACCTCTGAAGGCCACGCTCTGAGATGCCTTTTTGCAGAGCCTTTGCAGTTGGGGAATGCAGAAGTGTCAGCTTCTGGGTTGTGATGCTGCGTCTTGGAGGATGATGGCATCATTCCCAGTGTGATTTTGGGGCAAATACATAAGATATCTTGTCCTAAAGGGTCAAGAGAGTATGATATCTGCTGCTGCAACATCTGTAATCATGGTGATAACACGGTGTGAATAAAGAAGACAGCCTGGTGGAAGTGCAAGCCTCTTAGGCACAGAAAGAGTTACCGTGCCAAAACGTGCATATTTTAATAGCAAGGATCATTAACAGCAAATGTTCTTGGCAAAACGGTTTGTTGCAAATAGAGGGCGCTGGGGCTCCTCAGGTGCCCTCAAATGTGAATTAGATTGTGTTTGCAAACTTGTTTCTGGTTCATTGTACTGCTCAGAGTGCGGTGGATCTGGACAGGAGGGTAGCATCTCTGTGCATGATTAAGATGTGGTAGCTGAGAGAGTTAGACTAGGATTAAAACAGAGGCATTCACTCTTCCTCCATGAAGTGATTTTTTTGGTCAGCCATCTCTGTTCACTAAGCCACCTAACAGTGTTTGACTGTTTGTCTGAGTAGGATGTCAAGCCTTTGTACCCATCAGGCATTGTGGGAATTATAGCCTACATCTCTCGGACCCAATTCTGGGTATTTTAGGAATTCCTCCAACAGGAGCTATCTCTTTCTAATGTGTTCCCACCTCGCACAGAGGTGTCTTGCTGTCTGTCTGGACCTGGTGGGTGCTGCTGCAATATAAAGTGGTATAATAATCCTCTAGCAATAACTGCCTCTCATCAGGCAAAACATAAAAACATGGCAAAAGCAACCGTATGACGTGAGCTGGAGAGCGCAGCAATATGGGACTGTCTGAAGGAGGCATCCTGGCATTTTCTCCTTACCCCTCTTTTTCAAGACCTTTCTTTCAAAGGTTTTCCTTCTGTCCTCTGCTGCACTGTTGAAAGAGTATCTTTGGATGTAGTTAACTGGCTAAAAGATGTGGTGCCACCACCCTGGGGCTCATTCCAGTCTCAGAAACATTCCCAGCTCCTCTAAAAAAAAAACAAAACAAAACAATTGAAGTTCAGACATCTCCACACACAGACACCTCTCCAGAAACAGATGCATCTCCAAAGCCTTGGAGTTTCTTCCTGCTTATCTGGTTTTATTTTGTTCAACTTTTTCTAGCTGAAAATTGAAGTTAATCTCTATTTACAAGGAATTTTGAAGCTGATGGCTCCCTACTTTAAACCTTAGGGCTTGCCTGTCTTTTGGCACTGGGCTGGCTGGAGCCCACTTGCTTTCTAGTCACAGTGTGTGTAAGAGCGGTTGGATGTTTTTATACCAGAGCTGGCTCCTGTCTGACACCTCAAAATGTGAATAGCTCGGGTGGGATTCTCTGCACTTAGCCAAGTGAACCTGACCACGGAGTTTAGGTGCTACCCTAACAGACCAAGGAAAAGAACAGAACAAGTCTGATTTTCCCCACCTACTTTGCATTAACAGTCACAAATAGCAATTATTGTTGGAAGTTTTTACAGGGATCTACTTCTCTCTTCTTATTTACTTATTTAAAAGTCATAAATTCATATTCATTCCCACAGCACAATGCTGCTCTCTTTTTTTTTGTCATAAAATAAATAACTCAGCAAAATATCAGCATTACAAAGTGGTATTATTTTTCCTTTGAAGGCTCACTTTACATGGCATGTCATACCAGAGACAGTGCTGCTTTCATGATGATATTAGGACATTTTTTTTCCCTTTCTACCACACTTTTCACTCCATTTTGGCTAAAGTTAATGGAACTGCATGTTAATACCTCCAGTACTGGTATCTGCCAATCTGTTTACTCTCTCAGTGACAGCAGAGGACACCACAGAGGTATTTACAGCAATATATGGTCTAGAGGAGACTACCTGGGCACTTCCATTCACTCTCCACCAAAACACAAGATCCCACGGAGACTCGCATGTGGTACCTCGAGCCAGGATGAAAAATGCTGGTCCTTTGTGCATTCTGTGGGCAGTGTTGAGCTGTTAGGCCTTGCTAGGAAAAGGCTCAACCCGGGCATCCGTTTTACCTGCAAATTGGTGGAAAGTGGACCCCTCCAAGACACAGGGGCAGTAGCAAGGCATTGGCATGGTTTGCTGGGGTTTATTTTGGAGCCAGGGAGGGCAGGAGTCCATAGAACATTGGGGAGTAGCTCCAACCCTTTTAAATTAGTCACTTCACAGGAAAATACAACTTATTGCTACAAGACAAATTCACTTGTGGCAAACCCTTTGTGTTTGACAGGAAAAGTGTGCTTCTCTTTAGGACTCGTGAGTTGAGAAGCCTTTATAATTAACACTTTTAATAACAAGATCCTAGATAGGGAGAAAAGCCATTGTCAGAGTGGGTGCCATGTCCTCGGTAGCACCTGTCTACACGTACATCATTTCCTCATCCAATCCCAAAGCTGAAAACAGATCTTTTTAACACATCCATTCCCTGTGCTTTAGTACACCCGCATGGCTTTGATAGCATTACAGGCAGATCTTTTGTAGTCCTAATTCTACAAATGGTTCACCCGTGGGAGAAGTGGGAGCCTAGGCTGTATCCTGAGTGGAAAGTATTACTAGGAGTGTATTTTGGGTAATAGCAATCCAGTTAAAGTCATCTTGGTCTTCTCTAAAGCACTATTTATAGGAAGTGTTTTAATAATGAAATGGGTTTTATTTTTTATGTAATTGAAGTAACTTATTCCAGGTCAGCTTGGCAGAGAATTGAACAGAAGGAGTTTATCCAAGTTTATGAACTTGGGAAAGCTCTGCATGGAAGGAAGCAGACAGCTTCACACGTCAGTGTTGTGTTCTCAGGAGTGTTTTGCACAGTGATCCCCATCCAAGATGTACAAAATATAAGCGGTCATGGAGGGTTCTCCTTCTGGAAGGGCCCCCTGTGCTCTCATATCCCTACGTGAGAGCAATCCCAGTAAGACATCTTTAAAGAACTGGCTTCTGTAGCAAATAAACATATTTACATACCGGAGAGCTGAAGCCACCACATCAAAGACCCAGCTGAGGTCAGGTGCCTGTTCATTTCAGAAAGGTGTACTGGATGCTGTCACTGAGGCTGTGAACACTTTACATCTATAAAACATCAGCTATAAAAGCACAGAGTATAAAGCTTTCAATTTAAAGTCTAGTAGCAGCTTCCTCCTCACTTTCTGATAACCTCCCTCCCCCACCTAGCCGTGCTCAAAACCATCCCTCTGCAAGTCAATCAACACTTAGCCAAATAAGCAGGGCTTCTGCTCTCATCTCCAGCTCACTAGACCCAAAGCCCTCAACTGACCAAAGCTGGGTACCTTAAGGTTAAGTTTCTGTATTTTTTTTTTAATTACTGAGCTGCCCTCCCTTCAAAGCCCCACCCACCATGAGTGCAGTAACCACCTGAAATGACACCAAGTCAATAATCCTGATATGCTCTGAATTTCAGAGAAAGATCAAGAAAAAGCAAATTTTGTGGTTGATTGCTCTAAAGTAAGATTAAATCTAGAAATATCAAAAGGCTGATGACCTCACAAGGATGGGGTAATGCCAAAAAGATGTGACATTCCTATGCATTATTGAATACTATGCATGTTTGCTCATCCCTTTAAAAGAGTAAGAGCCATGCAACAGAGAACATCTGCCACCCGTCGTAAAATTCCTGGAAATGCAAAAGTGGGGAGGGGAGGGAGGGGTGGGTGAAGAGAAAAAGTTTCTCTCTAAATAAAACAAAACATAGGCAGTCACTTCTTTTTGCCAAGTCATTGCTTTCTGTGGCGTTTTGATCCATTTCTGAAAGGACTGGCACTTCAGTTGGTAATTAAACAGGCTCTGGAAGAACACAGGCTTTTTGGAGCATTGCAAACAGTTTCTCCTTTTTCACCTCCTCTCAGGCTTTCTTTGAAGAACCAAAGTTGTATTTTCAATAAAAGATCTCAGCTTTGCGAGTTGCAGGCAGAGATCTAGATTAGTTTTGTGGCAGAGCAGGGAGTTCATGCCGTATGGCGCTCAGACACCTGCAAATGTTACTCAATGTCCTACTGAGTGATTTTGTTGACTCCATTGTTGTTGTCAGTACCTTTCAGAGAAGAAAATTCCTAGTTTGCAATGTTATTTTTAGTTTAACAGGCACAATATATAACCATATCTCTTTAAACAAAATTAATTTGGGGGTTTTTTAAATATTTTTCATGAATTTTCATAAATTTTATTAATTCATTTGCTTGGAGACAGGGTATTCATTTAGGATTGACTTCTCAAAAGGTCTAGGCATTGGTCTTTTTCTCCCCATGATCTCTGGGATGAGCTCACGGGCTTCAGTGGTGGTAGAGTTACAATGCTTCATCTTCTCGGGGTCTTTCTAACATTCCTGTGCTCTTAGATTTGGAATATGAGTGGAATGGTGGATGTCTGGGGTCCACAGACAGCAACTCCTCACCCAGATGAGAAATCCCTAGAGGTTACCACCCAACCACAGTGAAACTCCCTTTTTCTGCTCTACTGGGCCACACACATCTCCAGAAGTCCCCATGAGCTCTTTAGAGAAGACCCATGGGAAAACAAAGGTGGGAGGGTCTTGTGCTGGTCCTTGGTGTGAAGGCACTTTCATCAGTAGCTAAATGAAAGTTGTTTTTCCCAAGTTTTTTGAATGTAGCCACAGCTGTGTACTATCATCTCTTCAGCAAGCAGATGACAAATGACCTGGAAGCATATCCATATTTTGCAAAGAATTTTGAGTGTTCTGAAAAGACTCATTAGGAAAAATCCCATTTATAAACCCCCATCTACTGCACTATGATTTAATTGTACTTGCAGATTTAATTGTACTTGCAAATAATTAAACAAATCCACAAAATGTTTGCATTACATTAATTTACTTCACTTGGCCCTGCAACACTAGAACTATAATTACTTACATATTTCCCTTTACTATTTTCTAACCTCTCTTTGTAAATTGTCAATAAGTGTTCTGGAGATAGTTGGACTGAAAAAAAAGAACAACCAAACATGTGTCTGATTAATATTTTAAGACTATGAGAATCAAACCTAAAAATGTGGCTTTTTCTTTTTTTCTTTTCCCCCAGCAAGTTCAAATTAACTGATAAAGTCATGTGGTGTGTATTCAGAAAGCCCTTGTTTAATTGTAAGAGACCCATGTTCTCTGAAGGGCTAGACAGGAATGTTGGCTTGTGGAAAATCCTGAACTCTTCCTTTGAGATCTTTGGTCAGGGTTGGTAACTACGTGGGTCGTGGTCCAGCCTTCTGCAGAGGGACAAGGTTGTGGTCCAACCCTCTTCACAGGACACAATTCTGTGTTTGAAGGTGTCGTGCTTTTTTACTTTGTTTCTAAAAAGAGATCTATCCTCCTTCAGCAGAGGCATGGGTGCCGATCCTTGTGGGACTCCAGTCTCTTACCTATGGATTACCACCAAAACTTCCTCAGCTTTCCTCCACTAGAGTTGTGCAATGTCTTCCTGCAGCCACAGAATACCTACCGTAGGAGGCTTGGGAAGAGCATCCCCACTCAGTGACCCAGCTGCTGGGAGGAACATCCCCACTCAGTGACCCAACTGCTGGGAGGAACATCCCCACTCAGTGACCCAGCTGCTGGGGAGGAACAACTTCACTGCTGTAGGACCACTATTTCACTTGAAGTAACTGGTGGGTTCTTGATTCCCCAAGGCCCTCTTCTTCCATGTTATATACTGTTAAGTAGCTGTCATGTTCCACCCTAGAAGAGAGTGCATCTCAGTGATGGGTGAACTAATTCTTATTCTTTCTGCTTCATTGATATAATGGGGTGTCATTAATCTTTGTAAAGTCTTTGGAGGTTGTCATATGGGAGATGGTGTCCAAGTGACAAATATTAAATTAATTAGGACTAGTAGCATTCTGTTTGGGTTTTTTAGAGGAAAAAAAAAAGAAGAAAACATCTGATTTGCCTCTCTAGTAGCTATTTATTGGTTTTGTGAGTGGCACTGAAGGATCCGTCGGAGAGCACAGCGATGGTCTGAAAGGTAGAGCATTCCTTTGCCAATAAACTTTTACTGCCATCAGTTGAGGAACAGTTCATTCTCTGCACTAAATTCAAAACCATAATCCCTTAGGGAAGAGGCTAGTGCATTAAGGACAGTGCATCCATCAAATGTACCACCCAGTCCCCTCAAGCTTTTTCTTTTTGGAATGGCAAGATTTATGGGATTTCTGCCACTTAGTACCTTACAAGAAAAAAAAAAACCCAGCCCGGTGTTAAAAAGACACACAAAGCTGCCAAGTTTGGCATAGACCCTACGCACCATGAACCAAAGCATCCCGAAAAGAGCACTCCTACCTTTCTCCTGGTTAGGCCAATCCTAAATCTTTCTTCTGGCAAAACCAACATTGGATATCAGAGAGGATTTCCCTGGGTAAGGACACTGTTTGCTGAGGGATTTCTACCAGGATTTGGGAGCATCCTGTCCACATTGCTGCTGGAGGGTCAGCTAGCAAAGGCAAGGGGACTAGTGATTCTCTGCTCATTGTTAGACTGCTGCAAATGTTTTGAGACCCGGAGAGCTGGTGGGCAAGGTTAGCTCTGGAGACCTAAGGAGCCTTCAGAACAGGTTGAGATGGCCCCCATGGCAACCCTTTCCACTGCAGCGTCAGAGGACTTCAGGGAAAGCTACAGTTATTCATAAGTGCAAAGCTAGATTTATTTCATTTTAATATTTTTTGCACAAAAATATCTTTGGATGTCTCTCTTGACATTTTGTTTTTGCGTGGCTCAGAAACTTCATTTCACATATCTTAAGGGAAATCTGTGATTGTCCAATAGAATGGAAAAATAAAAAGCATGCCTTGCATTTAACTTTATTAGCCAGCATAGTATCAGGCAGTAACGCCTTCATTACAGCAATTTCAGGACTTCCTGAATAATTCAGAAGTGCCAAACAGAAGACTTGTTGCTTGGATGTGCTAATGAAAATATCAAGGGAATTAATTAACAGTCAATTATATCAATTTTAGGTTTGGACATTGATTATGACGCTAAAAGCAAAATCTCCATTCTTTACTAAACGTAATTCCTTACTTCTGAGAGCTCTAACTCAGCTTCGTAATTCCAGCCAAAAGTGTAAAGGAAATACAAATTCAGATTATTTTTCTCTCTTTTCCTCTCCTTTTCAATATGCTGAAGATAAATAGGATAAAAGGCATGGTGGAAGCATGGATGTACATCTTAGAACTGTGTTAGTGCAGAGTTTGCTGGTTTGTGCTTTGGCAGTAATGTGTTTTGGGAAAAAGAGTTTGAATTCAGAGGATAACAAAAGTGCAATATTGATGTGTATGTTTAGATTTTCAAGTTTATTTCTAAACCAGGAAAAGAACTATTTGATGTTATTTGATATTTCAATGTATAAGGTTTTTAAAAAGAAAGGTGGTTTGGTTTTTTGTTTTTGTTTTTTTAAGTCCTCCACAAACAGCAAAGTTTATCTAGAAGTCTTTTGTGAAACTCCACATGTGCTTTAAAAGAAAACATTTTCTGATCTTTGGTTTTAGAGGAAAGGATTTCATTGAGATCAGTCTTTGCATGATTTGGCACGAGTTGTCTAGACTGGTTTATGAAAAATGACAGCTAGTAGGAAAGTAATTAAAAATGTATTTTGCTGAAAGCAAAAATATTTTTGGAATCTATAACAACCATCTTTAATTTGCCGACCATTTCCACAATTATTTTACATTCACTGGAGGATTTTGCATTCTAGCAAATATCTATATCGATAACTGAGCATTGATAGCTTTCTGGTTTGATCTTCTCCCAAACTCTGCTCTTGTAAGCAAATAGTGAGGGCTGAGAAAGAGATCTGATAGCACATTCAAATCTCTGTGGCATCCTTTATGAATTATTACGATTGACAGTAGATGGTGATAGGACTCTCTGCCATGGAGGAAATGTTCCAGTGTTTTATCTGGAGCTAAAGGGAGCCTTGCTTTACTTGGAGCTAAGGTATTTTTTCATGTCTGAATGGAATAAAGCAGGGTCCCCAGCTGCCAAAAACCCCAACAATGCTGAAAAGTAGAAAATTCATAATCTGGAATCAAAGCCACGTATTATGCTGTAGGTTCTTCTCGAATAATGAAGGAGCTGAGCTGATATTGCCAGTGCTGTCAAGCCCTTGCTCTTCTCCCAAATTACTAATGAGGAAATGGCCTCAAGTTGCATCAGGGGAGGTTTAGATTGGATATTAGGAAGCAATTCTTTGCTGAGAGAGTGGGCACTGGAACAGGCTGCCCAGGGAGGGGGTGGAGTCACCATCCCTGGAGGGGTTCAAAAAAATGAGTGGACGCAGCACTCGAGGCTATGGTCTAGTGGTTAGAGAGATGTTAGGGTGAAGGTTGGACTCGATGATCCTAGAGTTCCTTTCCACCCCTAAAGATTCTGTGATTACTCAGGAAATTATTACCAATACCAGAATAATTAGATATTCCTCTGCACTTCATTGAATCACTGTCAAGCGCAACCAAGAGCGGCCAAAACCTTGCTGGATGTTACTTCAGATAATTTTGGGGTGTGAGCATGTCCAGGGTGTGCCCCTGCACTGGGAGGTCCAGTATGGAACTACCTGAGCATCACCTCTAAATCCAGCCCCGCTCCTCAGTGTTGTTTTCAAGAAACACTCACTAATTGCATAGTAAATTCTAGTCTCAAGAGGCCACTGTTTACTTTTGCAGGTGACAGTTGGCAAGTGTGGGGCTCAGGACGGGCAGGTGAGGGGAGGGTTTCCTACGTGTTCAGCCAAGCCCAGTCCCTTCCCAAGAATGGCATAAGTGATTCTTTTCACCAAGTTGATTGCGTTGGTGTAAGTTTATCATTCTCAGGTTACATTTCCGATTCAGTCTTTGAGAGATGAGAAATGAAATCCCACATCCAGCAGTGAACGTGTTAATCTCCAGCTTTAAAATCAATGATAAAGTATTAATAACAATAAACTGACGGCTGAAAACATGCTTGATAGTCCATTGATCTGTACCTGTCATTCATTGCTGGCTGGTATTCTTGGTGAGCGCTTTATTTATCACACTGTCATTCTCCTATCAAGTATCCATTCCATACTGGATCCGTGGTTAGAAGTCCAGAACAAGCTCTTTTATGAAGAAATTCAAGTATCATTTCAGCACAATGGGTACCCCTAAAAGCTACAGAATAGGTAACTTTGTACACTGCATTTTTCTAAGCTGTGTTGCAGTTGAATGATACTGAAAGCTCCCTAAACTTCGATGTCTAAATACAGGGTATTACAGTTAGTGTGCAGCCCTAGGCAAAGCAGGTGCATAAATGTTTTCTTCTTCAAACATATGAAATCCTGGGTAGGATACCTGTGCTCAACTCCTATGAAGTGCTTTGGAATCCTCAGGGAAAACCTCTCGGTGATGGATGGAAAGGAGGACTTCACCAGTTACCCATTCTCAGGGATGCTGTGGTGTGCCACACCTCTCATGCCTGGCACTAGAGTGAGCTGTCTCTCGATTTCTGTCCAGAAAGGAAGTTGTTGGGGGTAGTTAATAACAAGAAAGGACTTTTTCAAGTTTCATATGGACTATTAAGAGCTGTTTCTTTTCCTGCCTCTCCTCAGTTCACTGGCCATCTCTTTCCTGTCGTGTTGGGTCCCACTGTGTGAGTGTCCCAGACCTTCAGCCTCCTCTTCTCTGTGATTCCGCCCATCCTGCCTCGTGAGTTTTTATCGCTGCCTTATCTCAGAGGAGAATTTTCTGCTCAATTGATATGCATGGTCAGACATAGTTAATCCATGCTTATCTTATCCATATGTCTACGTATCCCAGCGATTTAAAGAACACCAGTAACCAGTTTTATAAGGGACAGTGACAACTCCCATGCTTTTTGCAAGGATTTGGGGCACACGTAAACCAGTAAATGCAGCTTATAATTGATTCCTGTGATGTGACTCTGATGTCAGTGGCCTCGTGTCTGCACAGACTTGGAGAGAAAGTCCTGGAACGAGTGATGTCATTGCAGGTTTGCATCGCTTTGGGTCCTCAGCACGATCTTTCCTGTGCCATTAACTAAATATTGTATATTGTATATATAACTAAAAGATGTATATTTAGTTACTATTGTATAAATAGCGTGTAATATTTTATACTGTCATTTACATTTAAGAGGCTTTCAGAGTAGCTGTATTTTTCCTGATAAATCTTGCGAGGCGCACCTTGGAACTGCATTTTAATACGAGTAGGTAACGAAGGCAGATCACAGCAAAACAGGCGGTGTATAATGTGAGGAGAACCAACCAAAAAGAAGTCCTGGGTTTTACAGGAGCTGAAGTTTGTGAAGGATTTTTCCAGTGCAAAGCATATTGTGCTAATCCAGTTTTGTGTGAAATGTTCTTAGGATAAGCTGCTGTGAACTGACCCACCGTTTGTGTATGATATAGACGGAGAGGATATTAGTTGTGGATTACAGCCATCTTTCTACAAAGCATTTTGTTAAGTCCTGCCAATTGCAAGACAAGGGCTATTGTTCTGTACTGCCCTCTTTGACTAAGCCTGCCTTTGGATTAGTAGATGCCCCTCTTGGAGTTTCATTTGTACCATCTAGTGCCAAAGTGCAGATTACTGGGCAGGTGTCCCCAGCAGCCAGCGGTGAGACAGCAGCTCTCACCAAGGGCAGCAGATATCACCCTGATGCACCCAGACCTCTTAGTCTGTGGACTAAAGGCATTTTAGTCATAGCTGGAATGTCTACCTAATCATAGAATGGTGGGGGTCAGAAGGGACCTCTGGAGATCAAGTCCAACCCCCCTGTCCCAGCAGGGTCACCCAGGGCAGGCCACAGAGGATCAGAGCCAGGTGGGTCCTGAAAGTCTCCAGAGAAGGGGACTCCACAGCCTCTCTGGGCAGCCTGGGCCAGGCTCTGTCACCCTCACAGGGAAGAAGTTTTTCCTCCTGTTGAGGTGGCACTTGCTGTGTTTCCCCTGGTGACCATCACCTCTTGTCCTACCCCA
>VWZY01004288.1:297319-334005 GCA_013399075.1 Chloroceryle aenea
AATGCCCCCGGCAGAGGTCAGAGGAATTTTTTTAGAAAGCGAGTTTTTGTGGTTTGGTTTTTTTTTTTTCTTTTGGTTGTTTTGTTTTGTTTTTCTTTTTCCCCCATCAGAAAATGCCGATTCGTCAAAAGCAAAACATTTCATGAAAACATCTGGCTTTCAATGAATCTTCCCAGAGAACCTAGCCTGCTAAGCAGATTTTCATTGTAAATCTGTCTGGTTCCCTGCCAGGTCACCTGCGTGGCTCCGTGGCTGCCTGCCAGCGCTTGCGGCTTGAAGGTAGCCGCACCAGAAAGTCCGCCCCGCATCGCAGACCTCAGCTCTCTGGATTTACATCTGTGTAGGAAGATCCTGTCCCCAAACGCAAGGAAACTTCCTAAACCAGACCCCCAGGCTTCCAGCAGGCACAGCTCTGGGCAGCTCTGCTGGATTTCCATTCTGTTAAAAGTTTAGGGAAAAGAGAAGGAGGAGAAAGAGAAAAAAAAAAAAATAGTTCTGAATCTGAATGGAAACTGATTTCAAAATGCTGATATTTCCTGCAGACCATAAATTCTGAATTTTGGCACTTCCCAAATGCCAGTAGAGAGAAAAACAAGCTGGTGAGACTCAGAGCTAAGGTGTGGGACATGAGAAGCTGGCCTGATGCTTCTAGGTTAGGTATGTCATAGGAATCTCCATAGATACATGGAAACAAATTTATTTGTGTGTATGCTTATCCACAAAGCAACTCTCAGTGATATCACTGGACTTCTGCACTTACTTCATTAATGTTATTTAAAGTTATCACATGTGCCAGCTTGTAGCAAATACTTCTTTTCTATATAACTCTTAAACCTCCATAAATACCTTTTAAGTAGTCTTTGTGTTTAGTTAGCATATAATGCATGTCCCATTAAATCCTGATTAAATACATAATTAGGTGTATTTAAAGTTCTTAATTTAAAGTATTAGCGCTTATTTAGACAATAGTTTTCTTATTAAGGGTTAGTTTATTTGTTAATCAAACGTCACTTAAAATGTGGAGTGGGAGGAAAAGAATAATTGTATGATTTACTTGAAAGAAAGCTATAGACAAAGTAGGTGGCAGAGAGCAAACAAGAAACTGTCACTGTTATGTGCGTGTTTCTAATTTTATCCACCTGCCTCGAGCAAAGAAACTGAAGGGAGAGGACCGAGGGCTGGAGCCCACGCTGGGTCAGATAGCTCAGAGGTGCTCTGCTGGATAAGTAGTGGAAATGTTTTCTTCATGTTGCATCTAGAGATAAGGTGATGCATTCCTTGCTGGTGGCTTCTTGCGGGGCCTCTTCCACCGAGTTTGTCACTGTGCCCACCTGGGGCTAGCTGGAGGGAACATGGCTGAGAGAGAGCTGACTTCTAATGCCACTCAGGTTCGGGTTCCATGGCTGTTGACAGTTTAGTCACACAGCTCTTGGACAGAAACGCTGGCTAGATAGAAGAGTTTCAGTAGGTCCTTTTCCAGAATGTTTGAGGGTTTGAAGCTGTTCTTTTCGGGTTTTGCAAATGCTCTCATTTGGGTTTTCCCAATTTTTAGTTTTGACCATAGGGTGTAAAAAACCAGCTGCTTTAAAAACCCCAGCAGAATGGTTACTGGAATTTTGGATTAAACTGTCTGCAACTTTCCTCGATAAAGGAAAACTGTTGTTTAACACAGCCCATCTTTGATAAGTGTTTATGGTAGCTTGACAAGCATCCTGCCCTTAGCACAGCATTGCTGCTTTCCCCTTCTTTTCTGCATTTCAGATGGTGAGAAAAGCCTCAGCATATCCTGGCGGAAGGAAATGCTGATGAAACCTCATCTCCTTGAAAAGGTGGGAGCTGCAGAGCAGCAAACAGAGCTGCAGTCAAATTCCCCAGCCCCGTGGGCTGCCGCCGTGCTCCGGGGGGATGCTCAGTGCTTCTCTTGCTTCGCGGTGGGACAGTGAAGCAGAGAGATGGGTAGGTCTCATGTCACTTGTTAATTAATCAATTCTTTGCATCATCCGAGAGCTAAACAACCCCATTTCCAAATCCAGAATTTTCAAATTGCATTTGCAACAAGCCGAGACATCTCTCTGGCAGCACACGAGGTCCTGACGTCCAGGCTTTTGTGGAACTGCTGAAGCTTCTCCTATAATTAATTTGTCCCATGTGGAAAAGGCACGGGGTAATGAGAGATGTGAGGATGACAAGGCACTAAAGCAGAGACTTATTTAGAGGTAAAGTTAGGAATGCATTTTTTTTTTTCTTTAGGAGTTCACTTTGTGATTGTGGAAGCAGAAAGATTGTCAAGCTTTCGTTCCTTGTTGGAGAAGGATATAATGTTATTGGAATTTGATTATTGGAATAGCATGTACATACATTTGATTATTCGAATAGCACGTAGTGTTTGTAAATCTGGTAGTAAGCATGTCAAAAACCTTTCACAAGTTGTTTCAAGGCTATATTCAGAATTGAGTGGATCTCCGGAAACATTCTGGGGTGCTTTGCATTGAAATCTCTTTCCAGGTATCAGGGCTTATCTGCAGGTTGTCTGAAGAATGCCAAGCATTGCACAGTGCACAAACAGGGCAATGGACACACTCCCACAGAGGCTGCTGCAGCAAAGGCTTTACTGCTTCTTCCTCTGAGGAAAGATGAGCGCACTTAGAAGCCACGTGTTTTGACATGCAGAAGGTGTGTATTTTTTGTGCAAACATCATGACAGTTACAGAAAGCATTGTCTGTTAAGGCAGATGTGGTAACTGTGACGTTGTGTGTATCATTAGTTCTGCCTTGAGTAGTTTGCTGCCTTCTCTGGGTTGAGAAAAAGTCTGTATCATCTAAATGATTCTGCTGATGTTGTCCTGTGAGACTGCGTTGGCTCTCCTGTGGTGCTAAAGCCCCTCAGTGAATAATTCACAAAGAAACGTGTGCCTGGTTGATTTAGTCTCTTTTGCTGCTAATTGTGTTCAAAGTTGGCTTTACTGAAGAGCCAAGCAATTATTTAACAAGTACTCGTTTCCTTTTCCCACACCAAGAATTCTGCCCTGTCGCAGGTACAGCACATTCTGGATCGTTATGGCTTTTTCTGGGCTCCTCCTGGTTCCTAACCCCCCCTCCCGTGAGGGTCAGGGTGTTCTAGTGCCTACAGTCTTCTCTCTTCCTGCTGCAGAATTTCTTCCTGCTGCTTTGAAGCGATTGCCAGGTGCTAGGCAGAGAGGAAAAGTGGGACAATACTCTCACAAAGCTTTTGGTGTGGTTTGTCTGGTTGGCATTTGTACTGGCAAGTATTTTTCTGAAGCTACTCACAAGTTTCTTAACTGTATAAGCCTCACGCCCCTCTGGGACAGCTTGACCTCTCTCTAGCAGAGACCAGCTTTCTGTTTCTGGTTCTTTTGACTGTTTTCAGAGGTTAGTGGGACTAACAGATGCATAAAGAATGAGGAGGACTGAGAAATATTATGGCTTCAAGGTCTTGCTAAGGTTTTTTTATTATTTAACAATAAAAGCTGATTTTTAATAATAATATTCATTATTATTATTGTGAATACCATTATTATGTAAAGCATGAATGGAGAGGTTAAACTTCAAAACAAGGCTTTCTGGCATTTAGGAGAAGCAGCTTCAGGTTCTTCTCCTGCTGGATTTGAGACCACTTGTTGGTACCACTGGGCTGCAGCCCTTCTTTCTCCATCCCTTCTCCGAGACGCTGTCCCTCGGGCTGCTGACAAGTTCGTGGTGTGATACAGCTCTCGTGTTTCGTGTGGCTTTAAACAGAAGAATATCACTGAAGAGTTCTCACCATAAGCTTTTGATTTACACTACTTTGCTGTCATTCTTTCCCTATCCCAAACTATTATTTAGGCAGGAGTTGGGGTCATGACTCCTCATAGAATTCGTTTTTAATATTTCCTTAATATAGAATCTAAATTATTTGGGGTAATCTATGTAAAGATTATGTATAATCCAATTAATTGATATAAGTGGTTTCAATTCTCCTTAATATGACAAATCTCCAGTGTGAAATATTCTTAGTTAATGATCAACATAAAATAGATAGAGTTCATTTTTAATGCAAGTACAAGATTTGAATTAATTTGTAGTTAGAGCAGAGTTATTAAGCTGTATAATATATACACACATACATTCCCTTCCTTTTGTTTTTAAAGCTTTTCTTATTCAGCAGATACTACGATACGCTTGGCATCTTCCTAAATTCTTTTCTACTACCAACAGACATTTCTTTTGGGGTTCCTCCACCATACACTGATACTTCTCCGTGGCCATACTCTCATAACCACCTTGCATTCTGGTTTGCAGTGACTGGTGTTGATACAAATTTAGGTGTGTGGGTGTGAACTGTTGGCTCAATTTCCACCAGCCACACAGAACAATCTTCTGTGACCCAAAGCTGCTCGCTGCAGCACGGTGTTGCGGAAGGCTGTGCTGCTTCGTGTGCAAGAGAGAAATTCTCTAGCAGAGAGCAGTGGGCATGGTAGGTTTGCATAGACTAATCTACCTTGAGCAGAGTATTAATGCAAGAAAAAGAGTGCATACCAGAGTACTGCTAAGGGATTAGCATAGAACTATGGACACTACCGTGGTCTCACTTTCTTACATTCAATGTGAGCAGTGTTCTTTAATATTACTATTAAATTTATGGCAGTGAGATAAGTGTCACATTTTCCTACAATTGCATTAAAGATGAGTAAAAAAAAAAACCAAAACCCAAACTGTTGGGAGAAGTGCCAAATGGTATTTGAATGTCGCTTAAAAGATGCGTGGGATGGAAGAAGCAACTTGCAGGGAACATCTGTTTCTGCTGGACCTTGTCACTTTGCTGTCAGTTGTACCACTGAGTTAATCAGATTGCTTTAACTTTAAAAACTGTTGTGTTTGAAATGCAGCACAGATCATAACTAACTATCCAGTGTGCTGGAGTCTGTACCTGTTATGGACTCACTTTATAAATGAGGTCAGAGCTTGGTGTAGATGCATTTCCTCCTGGTCGGGTGTATGAGTGGGAGCTAGAGGGATTTAAAGCGGTTTAATCCTCACTGCTCTTCCTATGCCCACTGTTTCACAGGTCAATGAGCTGCAACATTTGTGCTGTGTTTAAAAATATGTATTTTAATGCATTGGCTAGATACCAGAATTTGTCTAAAGAATACAACTGGAAGCAAGGCTTCTTTACTCCTCACTGCCTTGTTTGGTTTATATAGCCAAAAAAATCAGATCAGAATAAGCACGTGAAGCCAGTCAGTGCTACTGTAGGAGCTGTTTGTGTTGGACAGATGAATAGTGCCAACCTCAGAGCCAGACCAGGCTGAGGCCAGTGTTTCCTCTGGTTGCCTTCTGATGGGACAAGTTACTGTAGGATGTGCTGTGGGAGGAACGAGAACCTCTGTCTCCTCTTGAGAGGACCAAGACATTTGCTGCACTGTGTTTCCCAATGCTTTTCTGAGAAAAGCTTTTTTTTTTTCCCCATTCTTCAGTTTCCAAACTCTTTATTTTTTTTTTTAAGAAAGCAAATATTTCCTTGAAACATTTTCAACATAACAGATGTGATTTTTTCCTGGAAACATTTTGATGGGTAATGTTTGACCTGTGCTGCCATAAAATCATCTTTAATGTGAAATGAATCATGGCAGTCAGTTGAGATTTGTTTAATTTTTTTTCTTGTTGAGCACAAATTTAACTGTAGATGTAATAAAGAATTAAATAGTGCCCTGCATCACTCTTCATATCCTCTCAACAAATTAATGTGTTTATTATTGTCATCTTCACATCTACAGTCAAACTATATGGCACAGTCTCTTTAAAAATGAAAAAGAAAGGAAAGAAAAAGAAAGGAAAAAACCCAAGAAAATAAAGAGAAACATTTTAGAAGGTACAGCCTTCATGCTGTAGTTGTAGTTATACCAGTTAATGCTGTGATGCTGTTAACTCTCACAAGCTGTGAGACATTGTTACTTGAGTAAGGGACCTCTAAAGAAACTCGCTGCGCTCTGGCTAGCGGTGCTGGTAAATCAGTGGGCAGTAGTCTCCTCTTTGAGTCAACACAGAACAAACCTCCCAGTATGGTGCTGGGAGAAGACAGTATTGCTGCAAACACCGTGCTAAGATGCCTGTAAGCCATAAATCTGAGGTCGTGACTGTTTGCAGTTCACACACCTCGTTGTATTATATTTCCAAGACAGGGGTGCGAATCCTGGTGAGCTGGCTAAACTCCAGTTCAGGCAATTACATTTTATGCCCAAAATTCCCCTGTAGTTCCAGCTCGATGTGTTTCACATCTTGGTTTGTACCGTGGCTGCGTCGTGTTAAGCAGGGACGTTTTTTACTCTAGGAAACGCTGCATTTTAGCTGCAGGTCCTGGATGTGATCGTGGTCTGGTGCTTTTGAAAAGACTTCGAGTGAAACCTGTTGTGGAAGGGAAAGTCACTACACAAGTTCTGGGGAGAAAAACACGGGCCATGGGAAGCTTGGTGGAAGCTCTGAAGAAGCTCCTTTGGGAAATTCCAGGATAGCTGGAGAGAACTGAGTATGACAAGCGCTGCTGAACCAACTTAACCATTGCACTCGGCCGCTCCCCGCGTCGCTGTGCTTTGCACAGGATCCTCCCCAGGAGCCTGCACAGTGCCGAGCCTCAGGCACTAGCCCCTGGTGCTAAGGGACAAGGGCAGCATGAGCCCAAGCCCGTGCCTTTGCCACTGGCTGCAGGGAAACCATCGATGTCCAACCACCAAGGATGCAAAACCCAGAGCTGCCTGGCAAGGTGGAGACCTCTCATCTCAGATAAGCTCATTGCTCCCTTGGAGCAGCAACAGCGGCGAACACGGTACTGTAAAATAGAATTGCCTAGGGCTGATCTCTGTTTTCTTTCCTTTTCTTTCAAAAGAAGAGGCCAAGATCAAAAGCCTTAGCCCAATCAGTCAGGCTCTCCTCAAAGGAAGCACTCGAGCACATGCCTTATGTTAAGCACAGAAGGATTATTGCTGATTTCAGGGAGATAACCACATGCTACAACAGGGACTGGTATCTGGTTGATGGCAACCTTGTATCCCCATGTCTGTCTGAAACGCACGCTGCAGCACCCTTTCCTTTGCTTTAACGTGAGGTGAACACGCTGTCTAATCGAAGATAAGCAGATGAAGATATTAAAGCACTAAAGACTTGTTGCTTTGAGATCAGTTTTCAGCAATAGAGCTGGCAGAATGTAAGCTGACAGAAAAGCTCCGTGTGATTCCAGTGGGCTTTGCAATAGGTATCACGGTGTCTTTGCCTTCTCACAACTTCTAGGATGAGTCAGAAGAATTTGGTTTTCTGCTCCTTCCATTTCAGACTGGGAGACACACACAAGGCCCATACTCACAGAGGCCCACGAAGGGCTGATGTTGTGCTCACAAAGAGCACGCCTATTTCCAAAGCAACAATTAGTTTGCAAGCTAAATGGTTTTGAGCTCTTCCACTTAACTGGAGGTTAGTTCCACCATCACACGCGAGTCAGCTTCAGCAGACCTTTTCCTGGTGAAGCCTTGTTTCCACTTCTAAGTTTACGAATTATCTTCATGGTGGTTTCTCTGTTAATGGCACAGCCAGATGCTGAATCCTGGTGCCTAAAAGCAGAAATAGTGGGTCTGGGAGAATTCCCGGGGTTAACATCCGAACTTTAGAGGCTTGGTTTACCTTTAATTGAAGTGGGTGTCCTCAGCAAGTGGCTTCTCCCATTAGAAATTATTTTCTGCCAGAAATCTCTATTCTGTCATACCCAATTACGCACCCTACTAATCAACAGAGAGCTTGGTAGCACCCCGACATGGAGAAGTCTGCATCTGTTCTAAATCCTGCCCTTCTAAGCAGGATTATTGCCAAGCACTGTGAAGATTGCTTAGCTGGGTACAAAAGATGCTGTACCCAAGCCAAAGGAGGGAAGTAATTCTGAGTTTATTTGAATGAGCTTATTTTATTGGATAGAAGGAAGTAATTGAATTATGTGCAATAAAATAAGGTTCTGTGATTTTAAGAAAAATATCAGCAAATTCTCTCTCATAAAATCTCTTGAAACAACAGAGCAATGCAAGGGTCCTCAGCAGCTCCAATATCTCTGATGCTTTCCTGCTCCTCTAAAAGTAAGGACTATTAGGTGTATTTTAGACTACAGTAGTAGTCTTCTATCAGCTCATTTATCAGCTCTGTCAGGCCTTAAAATATGTGAGCATCTGCTTATGGTTCAGCTCATGAGCATTCTAACTTCAAGTGTTTTGTGGAGTATTTCTTGCTGTTGTCTGATTCCCATGCTGGTAGCACAGCCACGTACGTTGTGGTTCCTTTTGGTTTCTGGTGAAGTTCTCAATGTTTTCCATGTTTATAGGTCACCATGGGAGGGACTGGCTGTATTGTTCAAATAGAGAAGGTGCTGAGGAAGGCCATAAGACACTGAACAGCTTCCTGGATGATGACAGATTAACTAGGTCAAGCATTTTTGGGCTCAAAATGAGATGGCTACGAGAAAATGTGGGAGAGGAGGTGTGCAAACTAGAGGAGAGATGGGTATGGTTGCTCAAGAGCTAGGAGGTATTGCATGAAACTATCAGGCAGCAGGTTTAAAATTCGATTTCCTGGTATTTTTCTGCAGATCACAGAATACATAGAACGTTCTGGATGCCAGAAGTGCAAGGAAGTTGAACAGGTATCCAATCATTTCAGGTAAGACCAGTCCACTGAGTATGATCAGATATGCAGCTGCAGGTACGACTGCCCCAAACCTGCAGCCCGTGGCAAGCGAAAGGACCCTGCTGGTCTGCAGGTATCCCTCTGCAGGTGTTTTGGTGTAGGATTTGGTTTGGTTTTTGTTTTTTTTTCCCATGGAAATGGCAAAGTATGACTCAATCACCCCCTTTTCCTTTCCCACGTGGTCCCAGGACAGCGTTTGTGAGGCTGGTACAAAACTGGGCTGGTAGAAGCAACTTTGAGCAATTTGAGTGAGCTGTGACTGCTTGGCCGTTCAGACAAAGGTGCCAAATGTCTTTCCAGTTTGCACTGATATTTACAGGTCTGCTTTGTTTACAGAAGGATGGGAAGCTCCTGAGTGTTGCTGAAAATGAGATGTGTGTTCCCAAACAGAGATTTTATAAATGTTGCATCTGCCTAATATACTGTGCCTATCTGTGAAGGTGTCACGTAGGTATTTTAGCACTCCCTTTGTTGATGCATGCTGTGTCTGGAAGCTGAATAATGTGGCTCGTTACATTTTTGGTGCTGAGACTACTTCTTGAGCTGATAGCCCCGCTGTGGTTTTACACTCTTATTAACAAGTGGCTCTAGGCTGGCAGGGCAGCTGGGAACAGCTTGGCAGGCACACGGGAATTGCTCTCCAAGCAGAGTTCAGTGGGGTGATGCTACTTGTGCAGCTGGGCAGCAGACTTTACCAGGGCTACAGATATTCTAAGGCTCTGTTCTACTTTTCCTTTTACCATCTTGACAGGATTAAATCCAATGGAGAGATTTCACATCTGAGACGCGCTTTCTTATTACCGTGACAATCTGCAAAAAAAAATCTTGTTCTGAAAGAAAAAAAAAAGGAAAAGATCCACATTAGAAAAAGTCTATCTCTGCTCGCAACAAAGTCCTTTCCATCTGCATTTAAAGAAAAGTATTGACGAGGTAAAACAAGGCTGCCCAAGGCAGAACATAAATAGTGCTGCCAGGTCTAGTGTTTGATGTGGGCTTCCGCGTAAGGTATCGAAGGCATGCATCGGTAAATCCTGAACCTGCCAGCTCTTTCCTGGGCAGTGTCACTCTGGTCTAGTTAGAGTGTATTTAGAAAGTAGCTAAACACACTTTTGTGGAAATCATTAAATAACACAGCGATTCATACATTTGTAGCAGACAGCCTCTAATGCACATTATTAACTGAAGATAAAATCTCGGCATTTATCTTGTGTTATTTCATCTTTAAAAAAACCCCGCCACAGATGCCCGGTATGACTGAGAATATAATACCCTAAAGTTTAAGACTGGTTTGTAAACACAGTCCCTAGTGTCTGCTATTGATCTTTTGCTATTTTAATGCATTTTTACTGACCGACATGTCCTGTGGTAAAGAATATTGCCTAAATTAGTTATCTGATTGGTTCTTTTGATTAATGATGGGACTGTGCTTCATTACACATGACAACATGATCAGAATAATCACTGCAGCCGTAGAAGTTGGGACTGGCATTTTTTATTCCTTCATTTTTAAAGTTCATTTATAAAATTATTTAATGTATACGTCCTAAGTTGTAATTTATTTACATGACACTTTTTTCGATGGGAACTGTTGTACTGTGTCACAAATGGCTAAGAAAACAAGGTAAACTAGATGTACAAATCAATGTCTTCTGGCTCAAGGGGAAAAAAACATAATCAAGATTCAAGAGCTGACCTTGTCCAAAGTCCAACTTGTCACACAACAAACAGCGAGGTGCCCAACAAATCACTGGGATCAGCAGGATGTAGTCAAAGGAATGCTTAAATGATGTTACTGCTCGCTGAAGTTCTTACCAAAACTTCAGGAATCGCGTGTGTTGGGGCAAAATCAGCCCAGGACCTGGGTGCTGTTGGGTCCCCGGGGTGGAGCTACAGGGCAGCTCTGGAATGCCCCCCTGGGGACCCCCTTGCTGAGCTGCCAGCGGGGCTGTTTGCCTTGGGCGAGCACCCTCCACATCGGACGCTTCGCAGCATTTCCAAGAGCTCTTCTCCGACAGGGCCGTTCCAGAGCAACTGACTTGCAAAGCCACAGGAGGCAGGTCCCTGAGGTGAAACGGTCTCTTGCTTAAACCCCAGAGCAAATACAAACAACTTGTGACCGTACACGTTGAACTTCTGCGAAATCAAAACGCGTTTGACTAGCTCTGCGTAGAGGACCAAGACCAGATGTGTTGCTCGGCATCATCTTATCCCTGTGCTATCTGCCATAGTTTATGGCACCTTTACATGCTTTTGAGGTTCTTGATTGCTTTTTAGTAGGTCATTCTGGGATTGATCTGTTTGAATTTATAAGGACATGCATGCCACCTTATGTCACGTTGATGAATGAGTCAAAATTTTAAATGGCAATTCAACATTTAATGTTTTGAAAAATGTTTAAATGGTGTCATGCACAGAATAAATGGCAGCTTTCATTTTCTTCCTTCAAAATTCCCTGCCAGCCTGTTTACATGATGTTGACAGACATTTTAGCGTTTGCCAGAGAAATAATGTGAAGGGTTGGATACTTGCCACAAAATGGTTTTCTCTCTATGGCAAGTGTTTAAACAAATGTGTGCATGCACAGTACATACACACACATATATTTTAAACATATTTCCAAACAAAAAATTGTTTGTTTGCTGTTACAAGTACAGCAATGTATCTCCAAGCAGGACCAACTCCAAAAGGGGGTAGAGACTCGGAGCTGAGAGGAGTCGGAGCCTGACTGGCTCCCGCTCGCGGCGTTACAACCCGATAACGTTCAATGCGAAGCTCAGGAACCCTCTTGCTGGTCAGCAGATAAACAGCCTTAATTTAGCCCCCAAATTACGTTCATTCTGACGTGACAACTAACAAGTGCGTTTGCAAATGGAGTACTTTACTTGCAGATAGACTTCTCTTCTTCTGGCACTGTTTTTATTACGCTCCGTCTCACGTCAAGACTTCGTTGGACTGGCTCCATATAACACATCACCTGCAGAGAAAAGTGAATGTACAGATCTAGGGCCCGATCCTTTATGTACATCTGCACTTTAAATGGACCTCAGCAGTAGCTTTTCCTTCTGGGCTTGCAAGAGGGAAGGCCTTATTTGTTGCATGTAGTAAATGTAAAAGTTTAATATGCCAATAATTCCATTTCCATGGAATAACTGCGGATTTAGGATGCTGCTCTGAGTTAATTTTAGCTTGGGCTTAGACATTCGTTTTGGTGAGTAACAACACTTGTCTAATTACGGTGGCATAGCAAGGTTTTGTTTCCTGGGAAGAGATTGCTGTTGGGTGAGCTATATTTAATCACAGTTAAACACTCCTTGACCTCTCGTGCTACTTCTAGCTATATAAAAGACTGTTGGTGTTACCTCTGCATGTAGGTGACCGAAACATTAATAGTTCTTTTATGAAAGCAATCCTGAATGGTCGATTGATGCTTATGATTCTTTTATTCTAGGATTGTTTTGTTATTAGCCCATTAAAAATTGCGACCAGTCAATGAAATGTCATCACTTCTGGTCCTTCTGAATTGAGATCTGGCTTAAAAGCAGTTGCAAACTACCATATGGGTCACTGAGTTTTACTATTAGAGGTATATGAAATATTTAAAGACATTGAAGGTTTCACGCTGTACTTAAAAAGTAAATTTTTAATTAGCAGATGTATGAATAGAAGATAAAATCAATTTTTTTTTCTTTCCCCTGGAATTGATTAATATGTTATATGTGGAGCATGCATCTTTAGTCCCAAATGAGGAATTGATGCGCTTTTTTTATTCAAAAGTTGTTTGCTGTCAATACAAGCAGATAATTGGTTACACTAGTTGAATCTGTGTGTGTGTATCTATGGGTTACTTAAAAGCTTACCAATAGATACAGTAGTTTTTGGAGCTTGTTGTACTGCCCTGCCCCTTTCATACGTTATAGAATTAGAGCGTGCAAAATTGCTGTTGAATATGCAAGTTATATGTTAATCTGATTAAATGAATGGAGAATTGCTCAATGCAATCAATTGAAATGTTCAACAACTTTGTCTTGAACTTGAAGGGAATGATCACCTTGAGGCTGCTGAAGACAGGATGCAACTTTGCATTTGCAGTAATATTTGCCCATTTAGCATTAAGAAGAAAAAGTAACTTATTTACAAACTCACTATATATATATTTAAGATTAGTCCATCAAGGAGAGACTTGTTAGAACTGGAAATGCAACCATCTCTGCTGTTTAGGAATATTAAATGTTGGATGAAGGATTGCAGAGTGTTTTTACTCAGAATGCATCTAAAAAAAAAACCCGAACCAAACAAAAAAAACAAAAAAGAAATGCAAAGGCATCTATATTATTTCATCATTTTCTTATTTGTTTATTTTTCCTAAAAATAAAGTGGCTTGATTTAAGCATGTGATGCTATTTACTTGTATTTTAAAGCCTTGCATAGTATTATGCAGTAGATTGAAATGCATACTTATGTCTTTTCCTTTCCTTGGACGGCTATGCTAAAGCAAATAAAATCAAACGCATACATTTCCTTTCAGTGGCTTACAAACTGTAAGTGATGGGAGGGAAAAGCCGCAGCCATTCCACTGAATTCTATTATTGACAACAGCAGAAGTAAAAAAATTAGAAAACAAATCCCTTTTTAAATAAAATGAAGTAAAAGACCTACATTGCTTGGAGGAAATGCTAATTGAAAATACCTTGCTAATGCTAGCTAGTCACAGGAAGGAAACATTAAGTTATTATTTTTAATAATGTTTACAAGTATATCCAGCCATTTCCAGCCAGTGAAAAATGTTAGCCTTGGTAAAATGTGGCAGTGCTACTTTTCACTGGTGATGCTGCTCATCTTCTCTCTGATAGCAATCATTAATTTTATTTTTTAACCCAGTCTTCAAATGAAGACAGATGAGCAGGAGAGTTTTAAATGCAAGCTGCTTATGTTCAGAAAAATGGCTGCTAGATTACAGATCGCTGTGCCAGAGCTGAGTCCAGTCACTGTTTGGAAAGGGGGAGAAAAAAACCAAACCAAAACCCACAAAACAAACAAGCATTAGGTGAGCGACAAACAGTCGGGGCTGTGAGGAGCTGCCGAAGGCAAAGCCTGGCTTGTGTAGAAGGGTGCGTGTCCCTGAAGGAGGGGAGGAAAAGGAGGCGAGGGAGAGGAGTCCTGCACAACACCACAGCAATCTGGTTCATTTCCTAATTGCTATGGAGACCCATGGATACTATTCCTGTTAATTGCTCTTGATAATTCTAATGTTAGGTTTGAACGTTTCTCATCAGCACTAAGAGGATTTTTCGCGACCAAAATGATCCCTTGGAGCAGCATCCATCTATTTGTTCCTTTAATGTCGTCGGAGTTGTCTTTTTAGTCAAGTGTCAATGAGCACAATGTAAATTCTGCAGCTTTTAAGCTGTGAGGTTTAGTATTTGGCAGCTTTACCTTGATTGCTTCTTACCACGGGCACACTGGATTTGTCTTCGCGCTTCTAACGCTCCCAAGGCTGAAGACTGCGAACTTGGTCCTGCCCACGGTGAGCCCAGGACTGGCTATTTAGCACACTTTTCCTAGGGACTGTTTCTGTATTATCTGAAAGGAAGAGGCAGGCCAGGCCATGCCATCGTAACAGCAAGAGGCAGTTGGAAGTGTTCCTCATTTAGTGGAATAGAGAGTTATCGCTGGCTGACCTTCGGAGCTGATGTGTCGCCTTGGACAGACCTGCTCACCTCACCGGTGCCCAAACCTTGTCGGGTATGAGCTGGGGTGTTGTCTGTGTGGGGCCCCAGGGTAACTCCTGACAAATGTCCCCTGTTCCATCCGTTAGATCGAGTCTGAATCTCAATGTGAAAGGACTGAAGGGCAGATCTGGGACCTCTAACTCTCCTCAGATCCAGGAATCTGGCGCCCACTCTAAGTGAGAGAGCAGTCGCCGTAGCGCCTCTAACGTGCAGTTTTTGATCCGTTCTCGTAAGAAGCTTTGCTGGCTCAGAGTTTGAGTAAAGACAGCATCGAACATGCCTCCTCTATACTTCAGGGTTTCCTGCCAGCCCAACTGCTCCTGGGGAGTGACCTTGTCTCTAGGAATTAGGCCTTTCGTTACAGTCCCTTGTAAGGAGTTGAGAGAGGATTAATTGGTTTGCTCGCTGCACTTTCTGGAAGTATCTCACATTTTTCAGTGGAAGATGACTCTGGAAGTACTTTCCTACGGTGAAACAAATCCCTGCCAAGATAAAATGATGAATCCTGAATATTACTGGCAGCATCTCATGCCAATTTTTGAACAGTTCGTTCCTATCTGCACCTCTGTTGCAGCCGTTCGGTGAGTTTAATGCCCAGCTGTCAGTGTTTTCCTCCTCAGCTGACCATCAGTACAGGAAGCACCGGTGCAAGTGTCCTGAGCTCCCTCGGGTCTCGCGTGGGAGACACGAACCGGGCTCAGCAGAAACCCACAGATGCCTTTGAACCCCTTTAGGCTGCGGCTATCTCTTGCTTATAAAAAAGCACCACGCAGCAAAGGTGAAATGTTACTTGAGCCTTTTTTTCCTTCATGCTCACAATGCCTCTAACTGGCCTATCCCTGCAAAATCCAAGCAAAAAGATTTTGTTAAGGTTCACCTGGAAGTCTTGTCCTCCTTGTGGGATACCGTCCCCCTTCACACCTTGCAGATGGCAAGCAGGCCAGCTGACCTGCTGACCCAAGAGAGGTTTGGCCACCTTGGTAGCCCAGGTGGAAGGTGCTTGGCAGTAAGGAGGGCAGGGCTCAGCTGGCCAGGGAGGTTACTGCCCCTCCTATGGCCAACAGCAGCCAGAGGAAATTTCTTTGTTGCTTGCCCTTGAAAGGCTGCAACACCCCAGAGGTGCCTGACAGCTCTCAGCATCTGTGTGTGTTAGCTATAGGAGGGAATTAAATAACCCGTGGATATTTAACTCCCGTTCTACCTCTTTCCATCCTTAGCTGAAAGGGGGTTAACCCTTGCAAGGTGAAACCGTTTTCTGGTCCTGGGTGGCAGTGGCCGTCTGGTGTTTGTCAGGAGCTGAGAGCAGAGGTAGTGAGAGCCGGAGAGCGGCGGGAGGGGTGCTGGGAGCTAACGAAGGCCTTCAAAGTAAGAGTGATGTTAGGGGGTGTCAGGAGGCAGAAGGTGCCAGCTGCCTGACAAGAGAAATATCATTACTCACTATTAAAGAACACTCCAGATGCTTGATATAGTCATGGGTGTTCTCCTGGATTTTACTCTTTCTTTTAGCAGAGCTCCTAGCCTGCCTACAACGTTGTTTTCTGGAGGCAGGGCCAAACCTGCGAGCTTTTGTTGAAGCAAATAAACCACGAATCCGATGAGGAGGAGCTGGTCTGGGCAGCTAAAGCTGCAGAGCGGTGGTTGCCTCTTCAAAATACTAAAATCCTCTTTGCATTGTCTTATTCCTTCGGGACATCATTACTAACGGGGACAGATTGTGCAGATCCTCTCTCAGCAGTTCAGGGTGGGATGAACATTTGCTCTAGGCACTCTCCAGTGTTTCTGCATCATAGATCTCTCTCCATCTCCACTCTTTTCCTTCCCTTTAATGAGCTAATGGGTAACTGTTACTCATGCCTAGAGATGCGTTTGTATCAAGAAAAATGGATCATGAAAAAATGAAAAAGTTCATCTGTTAACTTTCGTCAGCAGAGATGTTAGAGAGAATTGCACTCGGACTGTAGGATTCTCCTTTGGTTTTACCAGTGATTGAAACAGAATAGCAAAAAATAAAATAAAATAAGATAAAATAAAAGAATGGTGTAAAACCAGGACTGCTGAAATTAAACAGGGTTGAAAGTTGTCTGCCAGCTCCAAATACAGCAGAGAAGTATAGCCCTAGAGTGCAGCAAATTTAATCTTTGAACAGGTTTATTGTTTTATCAGGTTTTTGTTTAAGAAGGGTTTCATTATATATAACATTGAGATAAATTTTTACATAGCAGATTTATTCAACAGGTTTATTCTTTTAACAGCCCTCATTGTATTTCAGCAGTTGGTGCATGGGGTCTTATACATCAAGCGAGTTTATTACTTTATCAAGTATGAATTTTAAGAAGTTTTCCTAATAATAGAAGATGTGTGGAGATTTATAGGCGGTGCATTGTTCTATATGGTGTTTGAGCTGCTTTACCTAATGTAAGCTACATTGTACCCGCCTGACAACGCTGCTAGAAATGGTGGTAATTGTGCTGTAACTCATGCTAGCTTCCCACCGCTGTAATACATCTCACTTTGCTGTCCCAGTGTTTTTAAAACCCTTAAAGTCCGAGTACAACTACCCCGACTAAATCGTCTCTGTAAATTAGAAGGACAAAGTGAGGTAAAAAGCACTATTGACATTAGTAAGTAAAAGGACTGTGCAAAGTTGTTTCGATAAAAAAAAATCAGTCCTGCTGAACGAGAGGACTCCAAAGCTGGAGTGGAGAACTTGCTTTGGCACCCCGGGGTCAGGACCTAGCGGCGTTTGGTGTCGTTGGAAATTTTTGGTTCCAAGAGTTTTCTTCCCGAAATATCCCTTCTTGACCATTCAAGACAGAAATCAGTTTGGGAAGTTGTATCTTCCAGAGGGAACAGCATGAAAATTCCGTCGGCTTTCCCTGATTTGTGGCTCTTGCTAAGGAAAGTAATTAAAGAGTACTTGAGGTTTATGGCATTTTTAGGATTGTTTTAATCTTTCTGCTTCTGCTTGGAAGGAGGAAAGTAATATTGGGAAAAAACCTTGGAGATGTAAAGTCAGTTCATATAAATGTTATTATTATTTGTACTTTTACAGCATGCATTTCATATCAAGCTGAATCTCACTGATTTGTTCCAACGACAAAAGAAAGATCTATCACAAATTTCTTCATGTTGTGAAGTAGCAATTAAGTTGTAGAGCTGCTTCAGTGTTTGCTGAGGAAATGTTTTTCATCGGAAAACGCTGATTCATCAAAACTAGCCTGCTTGTAGATGAAAGTTAATTTAAATTTATTTGTCTTAGAAATATTGGAGGAAATCTTCTGAAATTTGGTTGAATGACAACCTGAATGTCTGTAGTTTAGGTTAAAAGGGTTTCCTTTAGAAACCTAATTAAAACAGAGTGTAGGTGCTTTGAAATGAAGAGTTTGTTGGGATTTTACTGGGTTGTTTTTATTTATTTTTTATTATTCTTTATAATTTTAAGAATGTATTTCTGTATTTTAGTTTTCACTTCAGTTCATCAAACTGTTTGAGAGTTCAGATGCCCATCCTGGCCTAGGACATTTTCCGCTTCTCAGGATTTTTACAGATATAGAGGAGTTTTCCTCCTGAAACTATGAAAATATGAAAAGCCTGAGTATTCCAGAGCAAAACACACACCAGCAGCTTTGTATCACGATGCGTATCACCTGTAACTAACTACTTGTAACAGTTCCCATCTTCCTGACGTGGTGACTCGCACAAGGAGCGGTGGGTGTACTCTACAGATAGACTTAAAAAAATACATTTTTTTCTCAAGGTAATTGTATGGTTTAGATAAAATCTGCATTTCCAACCCAACTGTTAACATCTGGCAGCCTTCAACCGAGGGAATTCTATCTTAAGACCACTTAAGAAATAAAAGGCTGACAAAGAGGCTGAGACATTATATGAAAGAGTGGCTCTGGTAAATTGAAAGAGAGTTTTGTCATTGCCTTTAGTGTGGCCAGGAGCTATGGCAGATCTCCCACTTTGAAGGGACTTGGGTAGACAGGGAATTGACACTTTACCTTGCTCCTGCTTCCCAAACTCGCGTGAGCTTTCCTCCCATCCCTCTCGTTTGGGTGTAGTTCATCTTGACACCAAATGCTTTTCATTTGATATTTTGGGTCCCACTGGGCCAAACCTGCCTTTGGTTTAAGTGGCCTTGATTCCATTCGCTTCAGCGAGGTTACTTCTGGCTTCAAGCCGAAGAGCTGGCACCACATTAGGTGAAATTTCTGCAGGAGTTTTAGTCTGTCAGTGGGAGAGAGTTAAGTATTTCTCTGTGCTATTAAAAGGTTGAGGCTTTTGGATACAAGAGGTTGCTGTTTGTCACAAGAGTATTCCACGCTTCAGGAAAGACATTGCTAAGTTCATGCTAAATTGTGGGTTGGTTGGTTGCTTGTCTTTTTTTCTGACTATCATGTTTTTCATTCAAGAATCAGGTTTGAGAATGGCAAGCTCTACGCCACGGCTAACAACCCAACGCTGTTGAGTTCCAGTATGGAGTTGGTGCTCTCCATCTTCCTGCACCGTCATAACTCTTGGTGCCTTCCTTGAAAGTATTGATGCATCTCACTTAGGTGCAGATCCAGCACGGTGGCTCTGGTCTGGAAGGTGTAGTGGTGGTAACCCACAATGTTACAGCAGCACTGTCAACCAGCCTGGTGCTGTCTCTTCTCTGTTGCTGCATAACCTTCCTTCTCCCACGCTCCTAAATTGCTCTATGGAGATGATCCATTAAGAATCACAATAAAGCTTGAACGTTTGAATAACCTTTGAAATTATTGACAAATAGGCCCCAATGGGCTGCCTAAGAGCCTAATGTAGAACAAGAGATCGATGACAGTGCTGCAGAGACAGGATCCAGGCTGCAGAAGCAAGGGGATATGTCATATGATTTTTGTATGCTGCCACTGCAGCATAAATGTCGCGGGAAAGAGGCTCTGCTTGAGCGGACCCTGCGCTTCTCCTCCTGTTCTTCTGGCAGGTTAACTTCACCTCGTGCCTGCTCACAGCAGGGCCTGAGCTCCTCGTGAAGTTCGAAAGAAGTGACAAGCTTGAAGCCACCACCCTGGGTTACAGTCCAGTGAGGACTTGCTTTGAAGTTTGTGTTGCTTGAATCTGGAAATTCCAAGGGTACCTTCGGTATCTCATCAGATTCACCCACCAGGTAAGGAATTCATTGCAAGTCCTTGTGTGATCCCTGCTGTCGTCACAGAGACACATCTATAGTCTCCAACATCCATTCTACTAGCCTCACTTTACTTCCATTTCACAACTGGGAAGCAGCAGTTCCTTCAGAAACACAACTGGCTTTAAAACCCAGATCTCCCGCATTTGAGTCAAATTCTTATGTTGTTCTCCTTCCTTCCATGCCTGTGAGAATGGAGGTCCTCGAGTTCAACTGTTCCCATAGGACAAGAGCCCCTTGGCCCTCGGCTGGGCTTGGCACAAGGGCCACCTTCACTCTTTTCACTCTCTGATGTTTCTGGGCCATACCGGAGGTTTGAAGCCAAGGTGCAGGCAGTTAAAAGCTGGATGACAAAGGGAGTTTATTAAAGGCTGTTACTCCCTGTTCGCTGGGAAAATGGCTATTTAGCAGACTTTTGATTAATAAAGCTTAGAAGTTTGGTCAACTAGTGCTCCTTTAAGCACCACTATTTTCTTTCACCAGATAAATGTAACCCACCCAGGTCTGTTTGGCACAACAGTGACCTCTAAAGGCTCATTAGATTAATGGTAACTCCAGAGATGTAGCTGGCTTTAATTCTTATTTAAAGGTAGACGTGTGGCTCTGTATCAGGTATTACCCCCTTCATGCTGAGCACATCTTTAGAAAGGTCAGCTCTTAGAGAGATCTGAAAGCATGCTCCTTTTCCCTTGTGCTGTATAAAGGCACCTGACCTTTCAGTGATCCTAATTTCTCTTCCTTTCCACCTTCCCTCCAGCCTATTATTTATTGAAGTGGAATGGACCTTTTTTTTTCTTTTTTCTTTTTTTTTCCCCTCAAAATATTTTCTAAAATAAGTGACCAAAGACAAGAGTAACACAAGTTAAAAACCAGGCTACCTCGATATTTCACCAGGAACCTTCTCTCTTCAGAGCAATCCCACTGTGTAAAACTGGGAGCTGCGTGTACTGTGCTCCGGCTTGCGCCAGGAGAAGTCAGCTAATGCAGTTCGCTGAGCCCAGAAGCAGGGTACCAACCACCACAGCTCAGGCAGGGAGCCAGGGAAGTCCACTAGGATCTGCAGACGCTCTGGTTGTCCATAAGAATTGAGATTCCTGCAGAATCCCAATGTTTGTGAAGGAAATCTTGATGCCAGCTGGGATGCAGACTGACGGCGGAGCCTGCGGCAAGGGCTTTGAACTTGCCCTGCTGCTGCTGGACCACTGGGATCATAGAATCCTGGCGTCACATAATCACTTCAAGAATGACCTTCAAGACCATCAGGTCCAACTGTCTACTAAGCATTATCAGGACCACTAAACCATGGACTCAAGTGCCGCATCCAGATGTTCTTGGAACCCCTCCAGGGATGGTGACTCCACCCCTCCCTGGGCAGCCTGTTCAAGGCCTCACCACTCTCTCAGCAAAGAGATTTTCCCCCAGTATCCAACCTAAACCTCCCCTGGGGCAGCTTCAGCCCATTGCCTCTCCTCCTGTCACTGGGCACCTGGGAGAAGAGACCAACCCCCACCTCAGCCCAACCTCCCTCCAGGGAGCTGTGGAGAGCAACCAGGTCTCCTCTCAGCCTCCTCTGCTCCAGACTAAACAGCCCCAGCTCCCTCAGCCGCTCCTCAGCAGACCTGTTCTCCAGACCCCTCCCCAGCTCCGCTGCCCTTCTCTGGACTGGCTCCAGCACCTCAATGTCTTTTTCATCCTGCGGCGCCCAAACCTGACCCCAGTGCTCCAGCTGCATCCTCACTGGTGCCCAGTACAGGGGCACGACCACTGCCGTGCTCCTGCTGGACACTCTGGTTTTGCTCCAGGCCAGGATGCTGTTGGTGGGGGCTTAGTCCTGGCTTCCCACACCCTTGCAGGAGATGTGCAGTGCCCCCATTGCCAGAAGCAGGGTATTGTGGAGAGATGCAGCTCACACCTGCTCAAGGAGATGTGAGAAGGGACTGAAGAAATGTGAGAGGGTGTTGGGGAGAGTGGGAATAAAACCATCTTTGGTGACCTTCCAGCTCTGCTTTCAGGACTCAGTTGTTGAGCAGCAGCACCTCGAGTCTTCCCGATGAGCCAGGAACTGATGAACCTGAGCACTTCATAGAGGCCAGTGTGCTGGTGGCATGTGGGAAACTGATTTTTGGACAGAGATGGAGAGGGCATGCTCCCTACGTTACTCTAAGTACATTTGGATACTAATTTGGTTGTGGGTTGTTTGTTTGGTTTTTGTTTTTCACTTTAATTGAAACCTATTTTTCAGGTACTAATGCCAAGAAACTGGAGTTTGTTTGTGGTGGGAAGAAGAAGGAACAAAGCCCGGAGGAAGAGGTAAGGGAGGATAATGGGTTACTGGGGGTTGAAATAAGTCAGAGGAAGCGAAGTGTAAATATGAGCAAAGGGGCAAAGCGAGAAAGGGGATGGCGAAGACCTGGAGGAAATAGGAAAGCCTCAAATAATTGTGGGATTTTCAAGAGAGCTGCAATGGGCAGGAGGCAAAAGTTGAAGCAAAACCTGTGACCCTACCTAGACACCTTAATTATCACCGTGGCTTTCCAGGGGTGGATTGTACGTGTCTCCTGTTCAATTGACTTGCTGTCCCTTTCCCCAGACCCCTGTAAGTCTGTTTCTAAGGGGACGTATTCTACCTTATCAGTTCTATTTTTTTTTTAATTGAAAAGTGACGTGATTTTGGTAAACTTGTTTTCTGTCAGCAAGGAGCTGGTTAGCTCTTTGGTTGGTTCCACTTCCCTGGGAATTAGCACTAATTGATTTTTTTGTTCGAATCACTGCACTCCAGAGGCTTGTCTTTCTAAGCTAAAATAAGGCTCAACCCAGCTGCAGTTGGGGGTGGTTTCCCTGCTTGGGCTGTTCAATTCTTTTTCGCTTTTATTGTGAGCATCTTTGCCCTTTTTGTATGGTCCTGATGGCACTCTTTGCCTGACAGTTTTCTTCCCAAAGGGTCATTTTCTCCCACTCATCATAGTGGAGGTTTTGCTGCTTGTTTTCCTATGGAGCTGGGTTCAGCTGGAATTAATAAAAAGGTCTTTTTATTCAGTTTGACCAACTCAGCCGTAGAAAGATTGAGAGAGTCACATTAGAGATAAAATTGCATTTCCAGAATTTTGTTTTGGACCTCACAAGAGCATCCTTTCGCCCAGGTTTGGGAGAAGGACTCGACTTGGAAAAATGAGATTCTGCCGGAGATTTATCACGTGCCTAGTGACAAGGAGCTGGAGAATTATCTAATATTACTCAAAAAGAGCCCACGACGCGTACAAAGCTGTTCAGAAACAATATTAGCCAGACTCATTATTAAAAACCTTCTAGAATTCAAAGTGTGACTGCAGACGAAAACCTAGCTTGAGAGGATGGGAAGGAAATGAAACACCCTTTGCTTTAAAGTACCCATAGAAAAATGTTGAGAGGGAGAGCTAGCTCCAGTTTACAGAAATAAAACCAACAGCTGAGACATCTGAGGGAGAAGATGATGTTGAAATGGCTTAGCAAAGCATGCCTGGCTCTGAGGAGTGGGTTCACCCCCTGGCTGTCCTGCCACAAGCCCCCTGAGCAGGTCGCGGGTCCCCCGTGAACCATTGGCGGGTGGTCCCACCAGGAGCTGGCCAGCCCAGGATGGAGTTGGTGGGGGTTTTTCCTGCCGCAAGGACTTGGGAGGCGCAGGGTTTGCCTCTGCGTGATTAGCACGCCCTGTGACCAGGGGCACTTTGGATGTAGCTCGCTGTGTTTATGTTTTTGGTTCTTCTAATGAAAATGAGATCCCTCGTGTAGCCCTCTGCCATTTTGCACGTCAAACTGAAAGTATGTGTGCTCGTTGTGGGTATTAGTGGCTCAGCTTAATGACAGAAGCCTCGAACAAATAAATCCATGTGCCATGGAGGATTTTCCTAATGAAACTGAAGTACAATACTGTTTACATAATGTCCTTTAGACTCTATTCAAAACAGTGAGGGCTGGACGTCGCCGGGATCCACCGACACCAGCTAATACGGCCAGAAATGAAAACCTAATGCAAAGTGGCAGCTCCTTTTAACTTTTCACAAAGTCTCTGTCTAGGGGCTCTGAGCATCCCCTCTGAACTTTTCCCCTCTTGGGTGCTGGGTTTCTGGTTTGGTTGGTTTGGGGGTTGTATATTTTTTTTATTATTATTTTGGTTTTTTATTTTTTTTTTTTTTAATATATTGACATTCCAGGGCTTGGAACAAGGTCTTCACTCCTTTTCTCATTTCAAGATCTTGTTTGGGGAGAGCTCTAACACCTGTCCACTGATCGCCTGCCAGTCTGCATCTGTGCCCAGCTGACAGGGCTGTCTGCTTTGACTAATGATGTGATTGATGGACAAAATAAGGAAGAACACACAAAAAAACATTTCTGTCTGGTCTGGTGTGTCAGCAAGCCTTCATCAAGTGGCTGCTGAAGGTATATTTTGCTGCATGCCTCATTACACAGTAATGGCATTCCCAGGCAAAGCTGTTTCTTTTCATGACACAAGACAGCAGGCAGCTTTATGGACTCTGGGCCTATCGAGCCTGGAGGAGAGAAGCACTAAAGAGTGGTCATTTCCAAAAGTGCCTCAAGTTGCTTTTTTGTTGTCATGAATTTAATATGAATCAACACAATATGAAATGAGCATGAGGAATTTTAGTGACTAGTCATTTTTTAAGACTGCTGTCTAAACAGCCATCAAGAAAAAGAAACATTTTCTTCTCCCAAACCTGTTGCAAAAAGAAGTCATCTGTCAATTTTATTACAGTAAAAAAAAAAGTACACAGAGGCGTATAGTCCAAACAAATGTCTGCTTCAGCACTAAACATGTGGAAAACGCCACATAGCCCAAGTGAAAAAAAAAAAGGCAAGTAATTGGCAGGCTGAGCGCGGTATTTAACGGCTAGGATTGAAATGGCTCTTTCTGGGGATCCCTGTGAAGAACGCCCTGGTGCGGGTCTCGTGTTTCGGTAGGGGACTGCCTGCTCCGGGAACCACGCTAATTATGGGATAGCCGTTCGGCAACGGGACGCGGGGCTGAGAAAGGGCAGCCGCTGAACGCCCAGCTCGCGCCTGCCAGCAAGGGACGAGCTGGACTCATCCAGGGGGAGAGGGATGGAAGGAGAAGGGAGGTTCCTCCCCTGCCTGCGGCCACCCACCTCCCTTCTCCTCCTCAGAAAAGGAAGGAGCTGGAAGATGTGCCACTCGCATCCATCCTCCATCCTTCCCGCAGCTTGTTTTCGCTTGGTTTCTCCCCTCCTCCCAAGGCTTGTTACTTCCCATAGAGTTGTTTGCATTTTTAAATACTTAATTTCAGCCAGGAAAAGCAGCAGAAAATGAGTTATGCTTCTTCACTAGAAATCTTTGGGTTGTTTTCCTCTTCCTGATACAAGAGGTCTTTTACCGTGGGTTATTGGGAATAATTTGTGATTTTAATGAGTTGTGATTAGTTAAGAAATCATTCTTCATGTAATAAATACTACACAGTAAATTAGAAAATGTACACAAGTTCTTTATACCCACTTAAAGAGAGAAAAACATCGATGCAAATTCTTGTTATGACAAATGTAAAAGATAATCTTTTAAAGTGCATTTAATTTAGTGTAATGGTAAGAAGCACTTTATCGATGCCTAAGAGTACAGGGGAAAAAAAAAAGGAAAAAAAATATGAATACCAGATAATTCAAAGCAAATAAATAGCATGATTAAATTCGGTATGGCACTTACTTACAGACACAATCCTGTTACCCTTCCTTACGAGTTAAAAGAATAATAATAATAGAAATACCATTTCTGAGTCAAGAATAAAAGACTCCTGTGTAGCTGTGAATAACTAAAGGCTCTTAACCTGCTTTCTTTAGTCTCGATACTAAATAAGGCATTTCAAGGCTCAAGGGAAGAAGAAATTCTGTTGATTGAAAAGTTTAAACAAAGTAATTATTCTATCAAGTGCGGTAGGGGAGTGAAGTACCATGAAATATCAAACACCTGCAGCTTTCCAAGAAGTTCTCTGCTGAAAACCAGAAGCAGCTGGGTGGTGGAGAGGCCATTTTATCAGTAACCAATGGGTTTCTGTGCTCCACTGACCTTGAAGTCAATACCAGTGCCAAGAGCTTGCTGTCTGCTGTTTCTTCTTGCATTACTGGTTTGAGAACCATAAAGATGTCAGGGATTTACTATCAATCACAATGCAGTGGGGGTTTTTGATGTCTTGGTTCGGCTTTTGTTTTGCTTTAGCCGAGCCTGGCCGCGTTCATTTGTGAATGGTGGGTAAGTAGTTAGCAGAATGTGGCTCGTTACCTTTTCCAGGGAGCTTTGTGGGTGGGTTTTTTGTGCTAATTTGGGTAACGCTGGTACAGGGGGTTGAGGGGAGCCTGGGATGGCTATTTTCTTATTGCTGCTGTGTTTTAGTCGCTCTTGATTCAGTTTCTGCTTTGGTAAGGGAGGCATTCAATTTTTTTTGGCCTGTTTTCCCCGAAGTTGTTCTGTGTGTCAAATTTGTCATGATTTAATGGCTTACTGTATTTCCCTGCACTGGAACCACTAAACACATTTTCATTTAAGTTGGGATCTTTAAAGAATGATCATCTTATCCATCTGTTCAGAAAGCACAAAGACAAAAAATCTGGGTCAGAAAAGACACTTGGAAAAATCCCTTGTACTCAATCAGTTTCTGGCAAGTGAATTTGTCTCATGACTTCGGGAGCTGGTGGAAAAAGAGAGAATTTAGCTGCAAAAATATTCTTTTATCAGCTCTTTGCTTGGAGCCACGGCAAACAGGCTTCCAGTTTGGTAGATGGTAGCAGAGGAGCTCAAAAGGATATTTAACCTTAGGTTATTTTCTTTAATCTTAGAAGAACCAGCCACCCGTTAACATGCCCCTCTCTATATATTTATATATAGGAGCATACAATCTTTTCTTTCCTAATCAGGTTTGTGTATCTCCCTTGATTGATTTTTCTTTTTCCTAAATCTTTAATAATTTTTCTTCATGGTTTCTGCATCCTGTCCAGGCTTTTCTTTCTGTTCTCTGTATGTGATGCAGTAGTTAAAGCCTATGGCTCTAGAAGAAATCTGCTTATTTCTTCATTGTTTCTGACAGGGGGTGGAAAAAAAGAAGCATCTGAAGATAAGATGGCTTAATTAAATGTCATTTGGATTGGAGGACGAGGGGTGTGCATCTGAGGTATTGGAACTGTTTTATGAGAATGTATTTTTATAACCATCATCCCTATGGAAAGAAAAGGCACAGCTTGTCCTTGGTCCTTGCCTGCCTTCTGAATCCTAGGACTGGAATCCCCAGCCCACTCAAGTTGATAGGATTTCATGAAACTTTGAGCTACAGGTTCCATTTTTTTTCTAGCAGGGGTATTTTTACTCCCCTTTTATAAGTTTCCATTGATTGCATTGAGAATGTTAGGCCTGCAGGACTATTGAATTGGGTGGTTTTGACCTGCGTGGCGGAGGTTGAGTCGTGCTCCTTGTTCCTCCTGGAATCCCCAGGAACGCGCCCCACCACATCTGCCCCACCTTGGCAAAGCAGGGGGCTTGTGGTTCTGGAAAGCCAGTACTTGTGTTTGGGATGTCTGCGTCTATCAGAAGCATCATGAGGTCCTCTTGTGGGTTGTTTATTGATTATTATTTGTTAATTAGTGGCAAGGAACAGGATTGAAAGGACAACCCCTACCATTCTATGACAAAGGCAGTCTGCAACGCTTCCCTGGGGAAGGGAGCAAGGTGCTCCTGCAAAACCAGGATGGAGCTGGTTTTGGTCAATAATAACTAACTCCATTTCCTTTGAAGAGAAAGTCACACTTCCCCACTCCTTTGTCCCCGCAAACTCTGGATATGATCCTGTAGTCGACCCCTCAGAAATGCAGACCAAAGCCTTCTCTTGAAACAGTGAGGCCAGCCAGATGATGGTGGCAGCAAGGCTGGGATACCCAGCAAGGGTGAGAATCCTGTTCTGGGGAAAAGCTAGGGAAAATATTCCATAAACCACGGGTCAGAGCATTAGAATGAAAACATTGGGAGGTTTAATGGAAAATGTTACATACTTGTTGATTATTAGCATGAGAACTTTTTTCCGCTTAAAAAGGCGAAAAACTAATTATTCCTTCTTGAGTGCTCTGTGACCACTGATCTTTCTAGAGTGCTCTGATGACTAGAGCTGTGTGAATAACTGATGTTTCCCTTCCTTGGCAATATTAAATGTGGTTGAATAGTTAAGAGTCAAATTAAATCATTTTTTTGTTTGTTTCACTTACTTGACAGTTGATTTTTATTTCTATTTTTAGCTCTCAAAACACAGTGGAAGAAAACGTCAGAGAAAACTTCAGTCTTTGAATATTTTTTTTTGTTTGAAATGTTACAGTATTCTCAGTTGTTGGTTGTTCAGTGTATTTTTTTCTAGTGTTACTGTGCTTTTACCAATGCAAATGGTGCAGTGAAGTGGAAGTGAATTTGCTAGCTGTTTCCCTTTTTTCATACTTGTATTTTAACCAGAGAGAAGGCTTTTGGTAGAATAATTTTGCTTAGATCTAGCTGACAGTACCTTGCATGTGGAAGTCATTAAGAAGTGAGATTAAGAACCTATCAACTGAAGGCTATAAAATAAGTTTTAACCTTCCTGGTGCCCACAAGAGGGGAAAAATCCTGTCCTTTGTTAACATTTCCCTTGCTGACCAAGCCAATGAGGACTCCTGTGTGCGTGGAGAGCAGTCTGCATCTACTAGAGAAATTTCCTCTCTCTCCACATAGGTGGAGCTGGTTTTGTCACTGCAGTGTTTTGGGTCTGGTTCTATACCAGCATTCAAAGCAGAGAGCTCTGGTGCATTTATGACCACAGCTTTTTCTCCTGAAATACGTCCAGCAATGAGAAGAACTGAGGAGCTACATTGTCTCTCAGTTCAAGATCTGGTAGTGTAAAATATGTGTGTGTACATAGGCACCATTGTATGAAATGTTAAATGCATATGCAATGCATTAGGAGAATGCAGCCTATAATCCAGCCACCATATGTCATATAAAATAAAAATGAAGAGGGTATACGAGCAAATACTGTACAGCATATGGCAATATGAATATTAACCTCAATCTATAAATAGCTTCTAAAATATCTATTTTAAAATAAGAAAAGAAACCTAACATAACAGCAATTGAGTAGAAATGGTGCCTCTTGAAAAGTTCTTGATGTCAAGCAGGCAAAATATCATTCCAATACTTAGATTTAATATGTACTTCACACAAAAATAAATCATGTAATATTTTCATGGCAGGCATAGAATTTTATGATTTTTATGACGATCATGGAATTGAGATTCATATTTTATAGACAGCACTAATAACATAAAGAAAATGCACCAGAAGAAAGATCTTAAAGAGGGATGGTGGTGATGTTGTAGGAAGGGATGGAAAACTTTGTGTAATTAAGCTTTTTGGGTAAGTTTTGGGGTTGTATTTGGAATAGGTGTTGGTGTATTCATGAGGCAAATGTACTGATCTTAAATGTTTAAAATGGAGAACAAGAAATTGTTCTGGTTGCAGCCGCAATCACGGAATCTCAGAACTGTCACGGTTTGGAGGGGGTGAAAAAAAAACCCTCTACATCACCACATCCAGCCATCATTACCATTGAACTAATTGCTTTTGGAGGCAATTTAATGCATGTTTGCTCTTCAGACTGCATTTATTCATATATGTTTTTATACATGTAACTATTGATTGGCCTCTGATTCTCTTACGTCCAAATCCCGAGGTCAGGCCTTCTGCAAGACAGGGGTGGTGTAACTGAAAAGCAGATGATGATTGACAACTGAATAACAGATGACTGGAGGCTTGCCAGCGTGACGCCCATCTACAAGCAGGGCTGGAAGGATGAGCAATGGAACTATAGGTCTGTCAGCCTGACTTTGGTGCCAGGGAGGATTATGGAGAGGTCCATCTTGGGTGTGCTTACACAGCACGTATAAGATGAGAGGATCAGGCCCAGCCAGCATGGGTTCATGAAGGACCTGCTTAATGAACCTGACCTCCTTCTATGAACAGGTGACCTTCCCAGTGTATCAGGGAATGGTTGTGGATGTGTCTACCTGGACTTCAGGAAGGCCTTTGACACTGTTCCCCACAGCATTCTGCTGGAGAAGTTGGCAGCTCATGGCTTGGATGGGTGGGCTCTTCGGGTTAAAAACTGTCTGGACAGCTGGGCCCAGACAGCTGCGGTGAACAGAGCTAAATCCAGTTGGCAGCCAGTCACTGGCGGTGGTGCTCAGGGCTCAGTGCTGGGACCAGTCTCCTTTAGTGTCCTTACTGGTGATCAGGGTGAGGAGATCGAGGCACCCTCAGTGAGTTTGCAGACAACACCAAACTGAGCGGGAGTGTTGATCTGCTCATGGGTAGGAGGCTCTGCAGAGGGGCTGGCCAGGATGGATGGATGGGCCAAGGTCAATGGGATGAGGTTTAACAAGGCCAAGTGCTGGGTCCTGTCCTTGTGTCACAGCAGCCCCAGGCAACGCTCCAGGCTGGCAACGGCATCCTGGCCTGGAGCAAAACCAGTGTGTCCAGCAGGAGCAGGGCAGCGGTCGTGCCCCTGTACTGGGCACCGGTGAGGCCACAGCTGGAGCACTGGGGTCAGGTTTGGGCGCCGCAGGATGAAAAAGACATTGAGGTGCTGGAGCCAGTTCAGAGAAGGGCAGCGGAGCTGGGGAGGGGTCTGGAGAACAGGTCTGCTGAGGAGCGGCTGAGGGAGCTGGGGCTGTTTAGTCTGTAGCAGAAGAGGCTGGGAGGAGACCTGGTTGCTCTCCACAGCTCCCTGGAGGGAGGTTGGGCTGAGGTGGGGGTTGGTCTCTTCTCCCAGGTGCCCAGTGACAGGAGGAGAGGCAATGGGCTGAAGCTGCCCCAGGGGAGGTTTAGGTTGGATACTGGGGGAAAATATCTTTGCTGAGAGAGTGGTGAGGCCTTGAACAGGCTGCCCAGGGAGGGGTGGAGTCACCATCCTTGGAGGGGTTCCAAGAACATCTGGATGCGGCACTTGAGGCCATGGTTTAGTGGTCCTGGTAATGTTTTGTAGACAGTTGGACCTGAATTTACAAATGCATGAATGTACAAAACCTAATTTCATACGGAGAGTCTGTTGCTAACGCTGACCTGACAGCCACCATTACCTCGAGGAAAAGAGTACTTCTTTCTGTGTGGGACGCTTTGAAGAGGGAGCAGAGAGTAGCATGAATTTATGCCTTGAGCAAAATTAAAAGATGAACCTTGATTATCTTGAGCTTCCCTGGCATATGGGGCAGTACTAGAGGAGCAGCATCATGAAAGATGCTGTTTTCACAAAGCAGCTTAATTGGAATATTCTGCCAGGAGGATGTAGGGACTTGGGTTTGCTGACCACCTTTGTTCATTACAGGACTTTTAATTCGGGTTTCCTGTTCCCCAATCCATGTGCTATAGATTTGGTTACACTGGGAGACCAGAAGGGAAATACTCCCATGGAAAGTGCTCCTGTTTCCACATGGGAAAGCTACCTGGGAAAAGAAAGGGGAACAGTGCAGGAGGAAGGGAGGGGTATCCTCTTCTTGTGTAGAAGATGCCCTGAGAGGAGATCAGGAAGGAAGGTCCTAGGTGTGGGAGGCTTCAGTTTCTGCAGCAAAGCAGCTGAGAAAATGCCTGCTACAAAAAGGAAAAAGACTCTTGCTGAGAATGAGTGCAAGCTGTGTTTTCATTGCTAGGGGAGCACAGGGTAGTGCTGCTATCAGCTTTGTGAGGTACTTCATCTCTGGCTTCTTCACCAGCTGTTTCCTTGAATCACCACATCCCTACCAAATTACAGTGGGGTTATTTTACTCCATTTCAGAAACAAACCAAAAGTCTTTTAAGACAAGGAACGGACTGCTAGGGCAGTCTGACCTGAGGTCAATTTTAACAGTAGTTCACGTAGTATAAACCGCATGAAGATGACCCTGAGACCTGGTCTGGATCTTCTAGAGACAGTGGTGTATTCAGAGGACTCGGGCTCGGTCTGTTCCCTGGTCCTGGGATGCAGTGTTAGTAATTCAGCAGTGCTTTCGATGTGGCACTTTTCCCCAGAATTCATAAGAATTCCCAGATTTCACCTAACGTGAAAAATGGTCAGCAGCAGGAGGCAGGGCCTTGCTGACAGCAGCTCCTTCATCCCTTCTTGATGGCTGGCCATCAAAAGCCAGTACCAGGAACACTGGCAGCAGTGGGGAAACCTTTCTGCTGTGTTTCAATTCCTACTGCTTTATCTGTAATGTCTGGACTGGAACTTTAGCATTAATCATGAAAAGCAGGCTCTGTGAGGGTGAGATACTGCATCTCCTGTGCCACATTGCAAAGGAGCAAGTGTGAAAGTGCACTTTGTGCTTCACCATGTAGTCCCATCAAGCCTGTGAATGTGCTTTTGAGGTGCCTATCACTGCTTAGGATTTGGTACCTATATGCCAGGACACCGTGGCTCAGAAATCAGGTGGGGCAGGAGCCCAACCTGAGCTCTAGAGTTCAAAACTGAACTCTAGATTTCACTGGAATTTGAACTGTGGTGCGTGGAGCATGGGAGACTGAGAGTAGATGCAAGTACTGAGTTTTTTTAGAGGTTAGTAGCAGCCCTGCACTAACCTGATCCACTCACTACCAGAGGACAAGCCTTTAGAGGAGAAACCTTCTTGCTGTACTCCATGGCAGGGTGACACTGCAGCTGGAAGGGGGGAGATGAAGGGGGAAGGAAGAGGAAGATGAAGGGGGACTCCGTAAAATTATCTGAATTTTACCTTTACTTTCTGAAGTGTCATGTTTTTTTTGGCCCTAAGTGGCATGCTTTGGTCCAGCTATGCTTTCCTTTCCACCAGATTAATAACATTTAGCAGAAGTAATGCCGCAGAGCACACTTCTCATAACAGTTGTCATTACCAGCAAGCAGAGTAAAGACAAATAATTAACTATCGAAAGGTTTGATAACTCCTTGAGCTTTATGTTTCTCAGAAATGACTCGTTCCCATATGCACCCTACAAACTGCATTCTGTGTGCTGAACTTACTATAACCTGCTCTTAGAGAGGCTCTCGTCTCACATTCCCATTTTGGCATTAGAAACAATAAAAGTAACAGCAGCTTTGAAGAGTATGTAAATGTATAATGGCTTTCCAAAGCGGATTGATAATTACTTATTGCACTAAATAATCCTAGAAGTGTAATAGAGGAGGAATGTGAGAACATGGAATGAACTTGCATAAGCAGAGAAATCTTCGCATCCCTTCTGCTGTCGGGTTCATTTAAACAATCTTATTACAGTATCAGTGTGGAGGGGAGATAATGGAGCTCGGTTTATGTAGTTACAGCTTTTTTGTTTGTTTGCTTCCCCAGTTTTATTTTAAGAAATGTGGTGGTGGCTGCGGGTGGAGTTAGCAGCCAGCAGTGCCACTGAAATGTTGCATTTACCTCCCTCAGAATAGCACGGGGAATAACCAAAAGTTAAATGTTTGGGTGGTAAATATTTTGGCACTCAAAACTGAAGGGCGGTTGTTTTGGAAAACATTTCTTTTTGTAGAAATTTATTTCAAATAAGCTTTCAGCTGGCACCACCTAAATTCATTTGACCTTTTAAACACTAATTTCAAAGAATTGCCTCCTCTTTTATACTAAATTATTTTGTAAATAAAAAGGTGTGACTATGCAGGAGCATAGGAAGCAGTTGGGTTTTATTCATCAATGCCTGCCTTCTGAAATCAGTCAGCACAACAGAGCTCGATACCCCTCTTAGAGGATGGGTAGTAACTTATTGCTGGCTACTTTTTTCTCTCCTTTCTTTTTGTTTGGTTTTGTTTTTTTTTGTTTCTTTGGAGGTTGAACTTTTCAGCAGGTAGCTTTTAAATTTCCGAGTAAGAAAGCACACTTGTGCCCTATCCATTCAAAGTAAACAGGGGATTCATTCCTGTAGCCATGGTATGAAGGATGTATTTTGGTACCTGCTGGCTGGGATACTGGGAAGGTGAAATTTTTACAGGTGCAGAATGAGAGATGCAAAAAGGCAGCTCACGTTGCAGCCCAGCTGAAATTCAAGTCTTGGAACTGATGCAGCTGCAAACCTCCATTTAAACTTTTAACTGAGTGTAATTTAAAACTAATCGTTACTGGAGATGTACACAGAGTGGCAAGAAGAATGTGTGTGCCCTTCCCTCCCCTCCTGTCAGCTGGATTTGAGCTGGATTTCCACGGACTCTGCCCTGTGCCTTGCCACCGGGCACCGCTGGCCGCAGCCAGTGCTGGGGGCACTTGGGGGGTTGAGCAGCAGCAGCTATTTTTGAAGTGGTCCCACAGTGGTGAACAAGGCTTGGCTATTTCAGAGGGGCCAAGTGCATTAAGTTCATATCTTTTTTTTTTTTTCCCCGTCTTTATTTTTTTTTTCCATGTAATTTATTTGTATTTCTATCTGCAATCACAATTTTTGCTCTCAGCAAAGTCTGGGGACCAAGAACCTTATCCCCCGCGTAGGTGAAAGATGATGCAATGCTGACACAGTTTGTGTCACCTCATGTGTCCCACCTTCAACTCTGCTGGAGGGGTTACTGTACTGGGCATGTGCAGGGAGTGTTCACTTTGTTTAACCAGTTGGTTTTTAGGTGATTTTTTTCTTTTTTTTTCAATAATCTGATATACGCAGCAGATCTCACTGAGGAGAGTGAAAAGAACTCCTTGGCTTTGAATCCATGGCAAATTCATTGGTATAGAATGTATTTCAATTAGCAAAATTAACTGAAAACATTTAATTTTGCTTTTCTTGAAGGCTTACCTCTCCCTTCTGGGGGAAAAAAACCCAACATGTATGTTTGTTTGTTTTACTGGTAAAAACCCTATGAAAATTATTTTCAAAGATCTTATTTTAGGACTAAAATCCTTGGAAGAAATCAGCTAGAATTACACCTTCCCTGTGAAATAGCAGCAATTAGGACAGACGTCCTCCTCTAACTCTGAGCCAGGCAGCTTGGGTGACAAATATGTCAAATTAATACATCACCAGGTATGAAAGCGCAGTTAGAATTTGACTGAGGTACTTCCAGCCTGAGAAAGGGAACGATTTATCAATGCAAACTTAATAACATCTATTTGAATCTAACTAAAAATCAATATTTCATTACCAAATTGTTAGTGAGAATGAAGAAAAATTGCGGAAGTCGGGCAGTTTGGTGGAAGAGAAGCATCAGGAGTTCAATGTGAAGACGGGATGATTCATGAGGCCAAGCTGGTGGAAGGGTGAAGGAGGACGAATGCAGAAAACTTGGAGGGCCCTCTCTCTGGTGACCTTGGCAGCGAAAAGGGAGGAAAAAAAAAAAAATACCAGAAAATGAAAGTGACTGTCAATTCCCAACAGGGATGGATCACACCATAAATCAAGCATAGCCCTGAGAGAGAAGAGAGGGGCTTAGGGTGGGGGCCAAGCACAGCAGAGGAAACCGTTGGTTAATTTAACTCTTTGAACCTTGGATGCCTTTTATTTGTACTTTAGGGGAGCTGGTAAAACATATGTGAATCCCTTCCCTTTGCAGTGGTTTACATAAAAATGTGTCAGGGGCAGATAAATGGTGAAACATTGCTTTCCATTGGATAGGATTTAAAGTACAGTACCAATAAGCATTTCCTTCAGCCCAGGAAAAGAGAAAAATGAGAGACTGAGGCTCCTGTGACACATAACTAAATCAGTTGGTTGGGAGGCCTAATCCGGGAGAGACTTTTTGGTGATTTGCAGGGGAAAAAAATATAGATTTAAGGACATTAGTATTTCTATTACTGAAATAATCTATTGATCCGAACAGCTAGCAAAAAAATCACTCCTTTAAACCTAAAATACAAATGAAACTGAAGGGCTCTTGGATTTTATTTTTTTTTTAGCCATTAATGTTTGTTTAGTTCTTAAAATCTGTTCTCTGGCAGAAGTGATGGGAAGGGGGCACTGACACAGAGGGTTCATAACTGTCCTCTGACCGAGGCTGAAAGGGATTTGCTGGAAATCGTAGAATCACAGCATGGTAGGGGTTGGAGGGGACCTCCAAAGAACATAGAATCCAACCCCCTTGCCAGAGCAGGACAAAACCAGGGCAGATCACTCAGAAGGATGAATATTACCCCTCTCGACAAGAATTAAAAGAGTCTAAGTGCTTTTTTTTCCTAAAAAGAGGCACAGAGTAGCACAGTGCCTGTTTTTTCCAGGCACATTTTTTTACCCTTTGTCCTAGACATCTGTTTTCTTTTTGTCACCCATCACAAGAAGGAACCTGTGTTTTCCTTCAGGCCAAATAGACCTGCACCCATATCACCCCTGAAAAGCAAGCACCTTTCATTTTCAGTTGTAAAATAGACCCCCAAGAGAGCATCTGTAATCCTGAGCAGACGTTGCAATAGCTGCTGCAGTGGGAGGCAAACCCCCTGTGCATCCGTGGGTTCACATGAAGCTGCGATCAACTCTGTTCTGATCCATGCTGCTGGGAAGGGTAACCACAGATACTGTGTTTGACCTCCTGCCTTTCTCTCTGCATCCTGGAAGGTGGCAGAAATACTAATGCCAGAGGGGTTAAAAAATGCACTTTGGGACCGCTGGGGTTCCTGCTGCGGTCCAACTGGCTGCACCACATCTTTGGAAGCAGTGATAGAGGGTCATTCTTGCCTTTCCACACCCCTTATAATGACCTCACCATGTGTGTGCTGGGTACAGCACAGTTTTCCATCCCTCGGGGAGAAGGCAAAGGGGGGAACGTGACTCCCAAGCTCTTAAAGCTCATCTAAATACCTTTGGCTTGAAGGTGGTGGGAAGATGCAATGAAAAGTGAACTAGTGGCTTGAGGGAGATGTGTGTGGAGAAGGAGATGTTTTTAGCACTTCTGTGTTGTACTAAAAAGCTCCCACTTCAAAAGAGGAAGAAAGCCCGGGAACTGCAGCAATGCTCATTATATTAAGCAGATGAAAGTCATGTTTGCTTATACCTGGGGTCTACTTTTGTGTGGCTGCAGCGTGAGCCTGAAAACTAACATGTCTGCTCTTTCTTGACTTAGTTTTTCATCTGAGCCAGCTTGCAGGTCT
>VWZY01004288.1:334030-399074 GCA_013399075.1 Chloroceryle aenea
AGGGGGCGATGCCTGGCGTGTCTGGCACTCTGGAGTAATGGGGTACAGGGCAGGGACCGTTGCATCCGCCAGCTCACCCAGTGAGGGTTTGGGGCTGCACAGGAAGAACTCCCAGGCTCTGGATTTTCTGGGTAGCCTTATGCCTTGGCTCTGAAGACTACTGCAGGTAAGGAGCTGCTTGCTAAGATTCCCCGACATGGTTTTCCTGTTGACAAGGTGCTGTGGTAAACGGGGAGATGCTTCCAGGGACGTGAGCAGCTCCTGGGTGGCAGAGACCTCCCAAAGCAGTTCAGAGGGCTCCAGGGCTTTTGTTCTGAAGGTTGTGCCCAAGAGTCAATGCAGAAAATCAACTACCACCAGGAGGGCAAATACAGGGCAGCAGTGTGGTTCAGGAAAGGTGGCAAAGTACATATGGATCCCCGTGTGCTTGGCAGTTCCCTTGTGGTACTGCTTTTTTTTTTTTTTTCTCTAAATATAGGACTCATCTCAAAGCCTCACATGAGAAGTTGCAGATCTAATCAAGGTCAGAAGAACATTAAAAAAAATTGGAACAGGAAAAGGCCATCAGGACCAATGTTTCTGTTCCTTTTTTCCTCCTGTCTTAGCTCTGGATCTTGGCTCTAATTGCCATTTATTTTTTATTGCTCTCACTATACTTCTCATATAATGTTTATATTAATGGGTGAGGGGAGGGGGGAAGTGAAGAAACACCAGGAAATGGAGTGCAATTGGAGTATGTGAGATGTGGCTTTTGTCTTCTTTATCACTGTTTTCTTGTAGTACTTCCAGCTCAGATATTAATTTATCATTGAGAGCGCTGCAGAAGTGTGGTCCCTTGTATTTTATTGAAAGCTTGATCTAAATTCCAGATGGTCACCATGTGATCAGACCAGCCATGGGCAAATAGGATATTTCTTTGCGTCTCTATCTGATTTCTTTGCCAAATTCATACCTATCTAATCTTCTGCCTACAAGCCTGCATTCGTTCACTCATTCTTTAAAGAAGTGTGCAACAGCTCCGCCTCCTCACGGGCTAGAGACAATGAGGATGATTGCAAACATTCAACCATCTAAAAGCTGCTAAAATGTGACGCTGTTGCATGCAGATAATAGCTCTTCACCTCCCAACAAAGTCTAAAGTTTACAGCAGCAAAAATCACACCTCTCCTCAAGGAACGAAGGGGTCTCAGAGCATACGCGATGGGGGACATGAGTGTGTTGACACGACACTGCTTCAAGTAAGTACTTTGATTTTGGGGGATGCAAAGAGCTGTGAAATATTGCTCCTGAAAATCCACGCAGCCCTTCTGCCTGTGTAGCCCCTGCTTTGGTGCAGGGGTGTAACGAATGTGGGTGAGAGACCACCTATGCCAAGTAGGTTCTAAAAAGAACCAGGCAAATTTCAGATTATAAAAAAATTCTGTGTTCTACAGAACATAGCAGCAACAATATAAAAACCTTCTTAATCATGATATGATTAAAGGATTTTTAAAAGCTGCCTTGTAGTCACATTTCCATATCCTGATAAATTCCATCCTTTCTTTCAAATTGCTTCTCATCGTAATAATGCGGAGTGTAAAAAATCCTTCCATTTCTGCAACGTGCTATGAAAAAAATGGGGGTGGAAAGGAGAGAATTAAGAAGGCTCCAAGTTTTATCATTCTGTTCATAAAGCAGCACAGCAACCATAACTGCAGCGCAGAAAAGAAACAGATACTGTACTGTCTGAGGTATTCTCTGCCATAAACTCCCATAATAGAAACAGATGGCAAAAGCGCCTTGGAACTGAGGGAAGTACTGTACATGCAGCTCTACCCTAACATCTGAAGAGATTCAGGCCTGACACAGAAAGGAATGTGCCTGGAGCTTTGCCAGCGCTACTGTGTAGTGCACCAGTTGGTGCTGGAGCTGAGAGAACCCACAATTTGGGGTTTGGGGCTCCAGGGCAGCTCCGGCACCAGGAAGTTTTCCTGTCTTTTAGTGTGTGTGTTGTTCTGGCTGGGATAGGGAGGGAGGGAGGGATAGATGGATGGAAAACCATTGGGAGTGCCTCTGGGAGCTTCTCCCTTGGGGCTGGGGCGAGCCGCAAAGCGCCGTGCATCGCGTGCTGGGGTAGGATTAGCCTCGTCCTTCTCTTTCTGCCTCTGCTAAGCAGAGCTCTTAAAATCTAACAGGAGCTGAACAAAGTTGTGTGGGGAGTATCGTGGATGCCGAAAAAATGGCAAAACTATTTTTTTCACCTCCGATCTCTAGCTAAGGAAACATCACTTATTTCATCTGGTGGTGTTTCACCGGTCCTGCTCTGAGTGAAAGGAAATCTAATGTGTGCATTGCACTAGAGGGGGAGCTGAAGGTCAGGAGTGAAATATGGTTTTCTGCTGCACTTGGTCTCAGTCTGAATGTTACCTACATTATCATCAGAGCTTACTGTCGTAATGGGGAGACCTTGTCACAGGAGGGAGGTCACCTAGAAATGGGAAGAAAAATTAGGGGAAAACTACTAAATAAGATAAACTAAAAAGAAGACCAGTAGGGTCCCCAAATTTCCTTTGTGCATGTTTGAGAGCAGTAAATTATCTGCAAAAGACATGCTTGTCCTCCAGCACCTGAAATCCCGCGCTTGCCTTGGGCCTGAAGCACTGCTCTCCCAACTTCCCATGATTTTGTTATTAGCATCTTTACACCAGCGTGTCTGACTTTGGCCTCGGCGCTTTGGCGATGGTTTGAATTTATAAGCCCCAATTACATTTTGGGGCAGTAGCTTTTCAGATATTCTTGAGAAAGGGGAGATGGATATAGCTGATAAAAACAAAGAAACTTCACTATCCTCTCTGTCCCCAAGACTCTGTGTTGGACCCTTGAAAGGTGGTTGTCCTGCCAGCGCAGAGCTGCTGGAGGACCTGGCGGTGTGGCTGGTGGGTGCTGTCTTGAGCTCTTCCTCACCACCATGGGTGACTTTGGCTTCAAAATTTTTTGGAGGTCAGACCTTGCCTTCCCACAGTGTGGCTGAAAGTTGTGCCTGGTTGCAAGGCAGAGGAGATTTAGTTCTCCACACTAATGTTTAAAGTATTGCATTGGGTCTGCGGTGTTTGCATACCCTCCAGCCACCCAATTAACAGTCTAATATTTGTGCATAGCCTCTTTCATCTGAAGATGTCAAAGAGCTTTGCAAACATTAATTCATATTAATATGTTGCTAAAAACAAACAAACATTTCCTTAGTGCTTCCAGGCCTCTCCTCCCCCTGACACAAATTCCAACCAGCAATCTCCAAGGTGATGCTGGGCACCCACTCTGGTAAGGGGGCCACTGCTTTGGTATGTCAGTGGTGAAGGTCTGCTGTCATCTGAGACCACAAGCAAACATCTTGGCAGGAGCTCGGCAAGGCGCAGAGGTCACCTTCCCCTTGATGTGCTGTGGTAAAAGCTTACGTGGTTTCTCCCCGATCCCATCAAAATAATCAAGTGTTGCCAAGCCACTGGGCATCCAGGTTTGAAACTCAGCTGTGGCTCAGGGGGAATGTTGGGCTCAGGGCACATTCACCCCCAGACCCCCTCAGAGGGGCTGTCAGATGTCTGTCTGTCTGTAAATGTGACCAGCTAGGGCTACCAAAGGTATTGCAGTAAGTATCTGGAAATTCAAATCGCTGGTGATACGACATCTCCTCTCTGATTTGCAATAAATCCTTTGGAGGCTCCCTGTAGAATTCAAGGCTTAACAGCTAATGCTTTGACATAAAGACTTGACTTTTCAGTCTACTGAGACTGAAAAAAGGTAGACTGCTCTTGAAAGTCCAGCTCAAAGAAGCCTTTTCACGTGAAATAAGTCTAATTTTATGTTTGTCTAAACGAAATAAAACCCCCCACTTAACCAGAAACCACCACCAAAGCCACTAGCAGGACAAACGGAGTATGCCTAGTGATAGTTTGTACAACTCCAAACCATTCTGATGCTTTGTATTCATGTGTCAGATGCTATGGGATCCCTGGCAGGTATATGGAGACGGGAGAGGAGCTGCCTTGGCACGGTCACCAGGAGCCAGCTGAAGAGGTCTTTGCAGATCATCCCTGTGGAAGGATGGTGTTCAACTACTGAAGCACAAAGTCAGGTACCAACGTGAGCACTGGCTCAAGCTAAATGTTCTCTTTCATCTCTGTTTAGTTGCTACTCTGGCAGTTTAAGCTCCTCAAAACCCATATCTCTTTTTAATGAAGAAGTTTCACGCTCCCATCCAAAATCCCTTATTTACAGCACAGAACACCTATTGATATATTTTGGTCATTTTCAGTGAATTTGGAAGTCTTCGTAAAGTGAGAAATACAACACTTCATTATGCAATTACAGATAATTATTTGAGAAATACAGTTTAAATGCAAAGTTATCTTAAATTTATTACTTATCTGACTGGAAAGATATAAGTAAAACCTGAAAATCATAAACCCTTCCAGAACATTATATTTTATGCAGTCCAAAATGTGACACATGGGGTCTTTAATAATTCACTGCTTGTTAACATTAAACAACTGTTAACATGCTCAAATAATTAGTTATGCTTGCTTGACATGTTTGCATCTTTAATAATTGATGCATTTATCTTAATTACTAACAGTATTATGGTCGTAATATGGATCTTTTTTCTATCTTAAAATTTTAACAAAAACTGACTTTTTGCCAAAAATGATTATCCTCTAAGTTTTAATTACTCATTGTAATTAAATTGCAGGCTGCAGTATTTTATTAAAAATATCTTTCACAAAAAATATTTAATGGAAAAGAGGTGATTTGTTGTTTATGCATCACAGTTAGTAAATATTTCATAAGTTTCGTATTACCCTTTCAAAGCGGATATAAAAACCATAACATTCTTAATATAAGAGTCAATTTAAAAGCTGCTATAGTAGTCTTCATTTCTCCTCCCAAAGGTTCACAAGAGTCATTGAATAAAGGAAGACAAAAAAATAACCCCAAACAAAAAAAATTGCAGTGGTGATCGTAAATAGGATGCTCACGGTGACAGGAGCCAAGGTTGGAGATGTTGTGCCGGTGAGTATATAACGCATTCTCCAGTGGAATTAGTCTGACTTGAAATAGAGATGAACATGAGAAGTTGGCGTTTTTTATTCATTCTTCAGTGTTCTTCTGATTCAAGTCTTGCTCGCAGGCTGCTAATAACAATAGTGGCAGTACTTTGTAATTATTTATTTATTGCAATGCTGATAGAGATAGGGGTGAGCTTTGTGTCAGCCAATTTAAAAAGCCCATGTTTTCAGGCCTTCCCATTGCTAAGACAGCCTGGTTTAGATTCAGATGGCTCTTTCTGGTCCCGACACGTCGTGGAGGTAATTACCACCCCTGTGGAATGGCAGAACTTGTTAATGGTGTCAAAGGATTTGGTTCCATCTGCGTTCGGATGCGCGGTTACGATCCTTCCCAAGTGACCCATGAAGATGCTTGAAAATGGATCAGCACACTCTTGGCAGGGGAGAAATCCATCTGAGATTCAGAAATGTTGTCCAAAAGTTTTAGAAAGAAAACCTACAGTCTGTGAGGTGCTGCCTTGCAGTGCTGCAGACTGACGGTCAGAGCTTCGTTCATCAAGAGACTAAGGAGACCCCAGCTTGTCTCTGAGGTGGGTAGTTTAGGAGGACCTAAGCATGAGCCAAAGTCAGCCAAAACGCTGTGGTTTTAGTATGAAAACATGCCTGGGAATGGATCTGGTGTAACACTTTCTTTAAGGTGACTCAGTAGACTTAAGGTGCAGAAATGTCCCACATGCCAGAGCGAGTGGGCAGGGATGCTGTGACCAGATCCAGGAGTGCCTGCTCTGAGCCCTTAGTTTAGACATCTTTCAGCAGAATTTACCTGATATGACCCTCAGCTAGAAAAGCGCCTCGAGATCAGGTGGAGAAGAACACTGAATTCTAACGCTGAGCTCTGTGCAGAGCACATTGCCTAATCTGTCAAATATCTGGGGGCTGTCCTGCCCCCAGTAAATCAAACACACATTGATTTCCCATCAGAGAGCAGAGTTGCTGGTCCTTCAGCTTCTGCAACAGTGACAGTTCCATGGTGGAGATTTGAACCTACTGAGAGGATTCGATGTAGAACAGAACTGGTATGAAGTTAAGTGCTCAGGAATCACTCAACCCAAGGCAGAAGAGCAGCTGGCAAGCAGGGCTGGTGCAGTGTCCAGGGCTGGGTGGCACACATCCACCATGAGCAGGTAGGAACGGCACAGATGTGTCCACAGCCACCTTTCCGACTGCCACTTCAGATTCACTGCTTACTTTTAATTTACCCTGCCTCTTCTGACAGATTTAGAAGACTCTCACTCCTGCAAAGTCCTCATGTCCTTGACGTGGTGTTCTTCAAAAAAAAAAAGGCGATTTCTAGTGTGATTTTTAGAGTTGAATAAAAATTTACACTTCACAGATCTATTAATCATTTTTCCCTTCTGTGGGTGTATCTTCAGATTGCAGTGATTGATTTATGTGGCCAGATGGGTGCATTTGTTTCCTGCTGTCTTTCAGTCCAGCAGAATCCGTGCATGCTGTGCAGTACTGTGGGCTTGAACTTTCGCTTAAAATACATTACTGTACATAAATTCTCAATATTATTTCCACTTTGGAACAAATGATATTCAGATGTGAATCCTTTGGATGTGGCACAAGTTGAGATTTTACCTCTCAACTAGTAAAGAAGCCATTCCTTTCAGCTTTAATAGGAAAACTTCAGCATCACCCAAGGAGGTCCTCCAGGTTTTTGCTCCGAATGCCTTTGCAGTTCCTGTCACCACATAATGTGCAGAAGCTCATTAGCTGAAGGGTTATGACAAAGGGCTGTGACAACTCAGAAATAAAGGGTCATCATAGAAGTTTGCTGTGGGGAAAGCAACCTGTGGTCTCCATGTGTATTTATGTCAACATCTGTTAACATCGTGAAAAAATATTTGTAGGGTCAGCGTTCCTGGATCCAGAAACCCTGAGAACAAAGCTCATGAAGACTTGAGAGAAGTTCTGTGGAAAGAGTTAGAACTGGGCTAGAGTGGACACAATAGCTTGATTCTCCACACTGTTGTATGTAAGGGCACTTGTAGCCTTATGGTGTCTTCCTGCTCTCTGATGGCTGAAAGTGTCTTTAGCCAGGTGACACAGATGCTTGTGCTGACCAGCCTGTTTCTGACAGCAGTGGAAGTCTCAGAAGCAGCAGGTTCCTGAAGGTCATGTCAAATTAAATGGGGAATAGGAGAGGGAAATCCAGATGGGTGCCCCTACTGAAGGACTGTCTCCAGAGAATCCACGTGGGAGAAAGGTCTCCCACCAGTCTGGGTAGGAGCTTGCGCTTCAGTGAGCACAAGGAAATCTCACCACGACAGGCAAAATCACAAGAAATTAGCTTCAGCATTTTGCCCAGTCAGGAGGTGAGTTATTCTGCATGTAAGGTGTGTGTATTTCTGTATAAAATTGATGATTTTATATTTCTTCTTTCTTCTTCTTCTTCTATTTCTGCAATCCAAAGAATAACCTCTTCTGGTTTAAAATTTACAGCCACTTTTCAAGCCCTGGTGGTGTCTTAGGGAAAGTCCTATAGCACTGCACTGGTGGAAAGCCTGTGGCCAAGCAACAGCAGATGTTTGGGTGAGAGTATTGTTATGGTGTGACAGTGCTTTATGTTCCTGACCAAAGATGCAGAGCAGAAACAGCTTTTTGATGGGTCAGGATTACTTCCGCCAGCCACTTCCCTTGGGTTTCTGTCCTCGTGGGATGTTAATTTCTAGTTTTCTCAATTTTTATGCCCTGGCATCACTGGCAACTCAATTGCCATCAAAGCAGGAGTCGTGCTTGCAGAGCGCCGTTGCCTGGCACCCTGCTCTGGAGTAGAGATCTCCATTAGACGTGGCCGCGCAGCGCTGCGGGTTAACCTCTGCCACAGCCTCCTCAGCCTGTCTGGGCTGGCACTTTTGCACTTTACATTACTGCAATATTAGGAAAAGAGTTTGTCTGCAGCTGTAATGAGCCTGATTGTACATCTTGGTCTACCTACCCCGTGGACTGACCTGCACGTGCTGGCAGGGGACATACTGACCCTCTGGAGCACGTATCCCCTTGGGACCAGACGCTCAGAGTTGGAAATGGTTTGGCTGAAATTCCTGCTGATGCCCATTTGCTGACACTGTGGGGGAAGGGAATGAACTCCATTTGAGCTCCACATAGACTTCCAAAAGTGTGAGCCCAGAGAAGGGGAGGTAGAGGGAGTGTCTGGCAACGATGGCAAGCGCTGATGTGCATATAGATGGATTTCCAGAAGGGGGCTGAGCTTTCAGAATGTACTGCCTACAGAAAGGGAGGTACTTCCCTAGGAACTCTGTGGTTTGCTAAAGATGCCTATGACTGTTAGAGTATTTTCAATATGAACATGTTCGTGCTTATGACCCAGAATATTCCAACCGTGAGCTAAACACTTTCTACCTTGCTCAGGGTTTTGATATTTGTAAGTCTTTGCTCGATCTGGGAGTATCTTTAATGGCTTATATTAATTCAAGGTGTCCCTTTATGCACTTAAAATAATAATAAAAACCCCCTTCCTTTTAATGACATTTCCATTTATTCAGAATTATTATTTAAAATCCTAAATTAGCATTCTGCACTTCAGTTCTGACAGAGCCATTACATTTTTATACTAAAAGTTTAGTTAATTTTAAATTATTAAACCTCATTGGCTGCATTTTTAAGCAAGTTTCTGTAGATCAGGTGCATTCTAATCGACTACAATTGCAAACTTAATTCAGAATGTTTTGCCTGTGTTGTTTTCTATCCATAGACAGGGCAATTGTAACTCTGTTTCAGTCTCTGGTCTGAGAAGTTAAATAGCAGATGAACATAGAGAGCAGTATAGAGAGCAACCTGTCCTGGGCAACACTGCTCTTCAGTCCGAAGAGAGAGAAAATCACAGAAATAAGAGTAAGTCTTTTTTTTTTCCTGAAAGAAAAATCTAAAAGTCTGTGATATAAACATGCTTAAATAGGAAAGTAATTTCTTCTGTCAACAATATGTATTTACTTTGCATTTTAAAAACTTTGAGTTAATATTTTCCATGGTATAAATGAATTTTATTTTGCTTTTCAAAGACATTGGCTTCCTTTTGGTTGTTATCTGGCGTGACTTGGGTACAATTCTTTTTGCTTGAATTAGTGACATTAATTTCTTTAAGCATTTAAGTGGAGAAACAGTTGCAAAACTGCTTAGAGAGCAACATCCAGTACACGAGAGGGTCTTTGCATAGGTTTCCATTAATACACAGTCCCATGGAAACAGGGAGGAGGACTTTCTAACCACAAAGGAGAACAGTGGAGATGAAAATAATGTATGCAAATTTGGACAGAGTGTAGTGGAATGTGCAGTTACTTTTCTTTTAAAGCTGAACTTTAAGAGAAACTTAAAGCTGAACCTCAAGGTCAGTGTGGAGAGCTGGCAATAAGCAGCATCTCAAAACACTTGGATTCCTCTGGCTTCAGGTGAAACTTGCTGCAAGCTCTAGATCTGCTTTAATTCTTTTCTGAATCTGCAAACGTTGATCATCTACATGCATTGCTAACTCCCTGCTCTCCTGAATCGCGAGCTGCGCGGTTTGGGTTTTCCAGCTTCATCAAGCGCAACAATTGGGCTAATATCCCATTAATTTAATTAACTGTAGTTTTAAATTACTTGCTAGAGCACCTAACAACTGTAACATCTCCACGACATTTTAGCAGATAGCTGTGGCTTTGTTGTACACTCTTCTCTTCCTAGTGAGTAAACACCTTGGTAGCATAAAAGACCCCTTACTACTTTAAAAGAGAATGTCTTGTTTATACCCCAGCGTTAGTCTTGATTGCCTGACTGTCATTTTTCGAGGTGAAAGAAACCAGCAGAAGTGCTGAGTAAGGTGCTGATAGAATTCCACCTCCTGCGCTGTTCTTATCTCGTTCAAACCCAAGTGGCATCGAGGGTTTATTGTGTGTTTATCCGCAGGGCATTGCCCACAGCCTGGGACTGCAAGAGTGAGGCCACCAGGAGAGCTGCTGCACCATGAGAACTTGTGTTAGTGGGGAAATAAGCACCAGGCTGCTATGTGAAGCTGGTCCCAGAAAAAGAGGGCAAATATGGTGCTTCCATCACAATTTATTTCAAAGATAGTTTAAGGAAAATATTGATTATCCTAAATCAGTCATCCTGTGTTCAGCTCTCCCTTTATTGATTCAAATTTTAATGCCAGCTACCAATTATGGAGCAAAATACTTGTATATGAACCTATATATCTAAAGAGGCACATTGTCCTGCCTGGCAGAAAGGTAGATGCACTAAATATTTTGAAGACTAGACCCCCTTTCAGAGAGTGCTCAGTTTACAAAGGCAAGCTGGAAAGAAATACCAGAGATAAGTCCATAGTCCACGTGTGGACATGGTCAGGAAGAGAAAGGCAGGAAGGTTGTGTAAGAACGGTGGTTTATTCGCATTCACTTTGCATCATACATCTATATTAAATATTAATAGCACCATATGAATATTCATCTCTGTTGAATATTCATTTATACACGGAAGTTTACGGCCGATCCCTTTAACTTTTGGTGCCAAAACCACCTTTCAAAGGGTTCTGCTGCCATTGTTCCTGCAAAACGTTTACATTTATCTGCTGTAAAATAGACTGAATGGCACCGGAGAGTGTCGTGTTTAGTTTTAAAATGCCACAAATAACAGATTTATAGATTTTTCTAAATACATTATTTTAGCTTGACAGCATTAATCATTCATGCTTCCTTCTTTCATTTTTCTACCTGCAATGGATTATTGAAACAGAAAATAACAACGGGAAAGGCTACAAGCAGTATCAAAATGTCAAGTTTGTACTTACAGTTGTATGTGCGTAGACAGGGTCAAGAGCCTCAATTATTTGTATATGTACACAGTGGTACTACATGAAAGGTTATGTCACCTGCAGCTATTTTCTTGCAGATTTAAATAGGACTGATATTCAACTCCACAGTCAGCCACTGACATGGAACATAGAATTGTAAAATACTATGAACTCTTATGTCAGGACCTAAAATATGAACTGGGTGATTGCAAGGTGTAGCTGTGGGCAATCTGTATCACAGTGTAAGTCTTTTAAATTACTTTGTGTTATCCCTGACCTGTTCTTTTCATTTAAGCATAAGCCAGAAACAACATGGAAGTACCTTCCAGGGAGGAGAAAGCCCCTTGATATTGCCTATTTTTGCAGTAGCCTTTGCTTGGGTTGCGAGGAGTTTTGTGGGCTTTTGATTTTGTTTTTTAAATGCTTCCTATGTTCGTGAATTCACCCAGATGTGAGAATTTTTAAAAGTCCAAGGGCATGATTTGGGTGTTAATGAAGTGCAAGTCTTGGATCAAACCTGACAGCGGCATCATTTGGAGTGGGGTGTGTGTTGGAGCTAATCAGTATATTTTCACAGTGGAGGGAGGGAGGAGGAGAAGAGATAATCAGCAAGTTTTGTTGTATTTTTTTTTTCTGGTGTTTTGCTTATTTAAGTTATAGTTTAAAAAAAAAAAAAAGGAAGAAAAAGCATTAGTATTGAGTTTTCTTGACCAAGCTCCTTCTGGGTAATAGTCACTCTTTTGAAAGGTCAGCACAAGACCTGCAGCTCGGAAAGTCTTATTTTTGAAGAAGTGATTGATAGAAAGCTACTCTATGTCTTTAAAACAACCTACTGAACCAGCAGTAATAATCATATATATTGATAGACTTGTACATCACTGATGTATGACAGCATGAGGGACACAGTTAAGGTTGTAAAATCAACTCCAGCATTTACATTTATGAATTCTTAAGCCTAACTTACTACTTCCATATCTTTAGACTTTAATGGTAGCAAAAAATGCAGACCTGAAGGCCCAGTAGTACAACATTTATGTACTATTAGTTATTTCCCAGCGCTAATTATATAATTACCTATAAATAATTTAAGTCAAAGCAAGACTATCTTATCAGAACACTTCAAAGAGTAGATAAATGGTCAGGCATTAACATCAACCTCTCTAACTCTGATTGGCTAACAAAAAAAGATATATATATAACAAAAAAACATATATATAAAACAAAAAAGATACATATAACAAAAAATATATATATGCTGAACTAATAAAATCATCATGGCAAACTTATTTTGAGACGTGCCATTCACTTCAAGATTGTGCTAATGCATCTTGCCAATTTTTACAGGTCCCTAAAAAAATTCTGTTGTTTTGAGCTTTGTATCAAACCTTAACATACAGATTTCATTGTCTCAAAGTGCATTGAAACTAAATTAAGGCATTAAGTGTTGCTGAAGGATTATGTTGGGTTTTTTTCAGAACTGACTCTTAAATGCTGCTATACAGCCAAAAGTTTGAATGCTGCTTTTCAGGAGGAAAAACTTGATGGTTGTTGGCATTGTAATGGCATTGCTGTTATGTAACACACTCTCCTCTCTATAGTTTTCATTTTTGTCATTTTAGAATATTATTTTTTTTCTTCCCCTGTTCTTTATTCTCTAGAGTTAGCTCGTTCAATTATAAGAGATAATTGATTTTAATAAGTGCTAATTGTTCTGCAGAAATTCTTGGTACATGTATGCATCCTTATATCCACACACAGAGGCATTCATGCTACAGAATTTAATATCAGTTCCAGGGAAATAACTGAGCTGCTGAACTAAAATGGCAACGATGTGAAAATCCTGAGGCTAACAAATGTAGCAATTGAAATAACACAGGCAGGATTGCTTAATACACAGGTGGAATTCCAAGTTTTAGGACCACCGTTAAGTATCTCTCATAATGAGATTGTGGTGGGATTCTTTTTCCTCATGCTTTCCTTCCTCCTCTACTGCTTTTTCTGCAAGAGTAGGTTCCACGAGTCACGTTAAAAATATTTTAATATGAGGACAACACTGATTGACCACGGAGAAACCTCCTCCTGATAGTCAGTGTACTCCAAGTAATAATGTAACTGAATAATGTTTTACAGTCACTTTACATCAGTCTCTTTTTCCAGGTCCAATCCATCCGTGTCCAGTTAGAAAAGACTCCTCCAAGGCAAGTTATTCACGGGTGCATCCCAATTCCCCTCTTCAGATCCTGTAAACAAATCCAATCACTGGCTGTTTAACATTTTTATTACATAAATTCCAGCACGCAGTAGTACATTGCTGGGTACTGCTAATAACGTTGTGCATTTCAGATGTATTCTCTTTTTGTCACAAACCCCCTTAAACCATATTCTAATAACTGCATATAGGATATAATTGGTAAGAAGTATCACATTCAACGACCGGGAAGAATATCTCTGTAGTGCTTTTTGCTGCTCCTGTTTTCATCTAAAATAACCACCAGACATTTCAGTTCCTTCAAGGAAAAAACAACCCATGTCTCCTGTGATAACCCAAACGTGCAGACATGCTGATAAATAAGATGCGTTTACAGTTCTTTTATTACTGTAGTCTATGACAAGATAAAATAAACAGTATTTTGTGGAACATTACAACTTGTAACAAAGCTAAGCTACTGTCCAAAGATGCTGAAAAATTCCCATATAAATACACTTTATTTTCAGCTGGCTCGTGGATGATTAGGGCATCCCAACACTTTGACAATTTTCATATAATACTATGAAGAATTTCATGATTTCCTTTCATCTCACTGCTGCTGCCAGCTCAATACATCTTTTTCTAGTAAAAATTATACAAATCTATGGGTTTTACTCTTCTCATACACCATAAATCCTCAAGATGGTTTCATACATGTTAACTACAATCTTTCTTCCCCTCATCACCCCTCCCTGGAGTTCAACCAGCAAAACCTCAGATATATTGCTCGGAAGAGGAGCGGAGCAGAAGGAAACATCACTTTGGTGAGATTTGAGTAATTTCTATTTATAAATATCTACCTGGATTTCTTTTACATAAACAATAGTGAAAGACCAGGAAAAGGTTGGGTCATCAACTGGCATCTGTTTCTCTGCATGAGATGTCCCAAGAGAATAATATTTACCGAGCAAACATGAGTTACATGATGGACCATAATGTAGAGTTTTCAAATTGTCTTGGCAGCTGTTCACCTGTTGAATAGCTCTGTGACTTTCTGAGGAATTATTTGCTTGATCCTGTCAAGGTAAAAGAATGAATTTTGATATATACAAAAAGCCATCTATGCTTTTCTCTTTAATAATCTCCCTTCACAATATACTCATTTATGAAGCCTGACTTCACTGATGAGAAGGGACAGGCAGATCTTTGGCCTTAAGAGTTTGTCTCTGCCTTTCTTTTAGAGGACTTTCTTTGGGTTAGATCTCTGATTTTTTCCTGCTCTGCTTATCCTCAAGATATTCCCGTTGTTCCCTGGGCCTCCCAGCATCCCCTGTTGATTCCCCTGTAAGAAAAGAGGCACAAGATGCTGCAGCCAAAACCTCTGCGCTGTCCCCATCCCTTCCCATTGTCCTTCCCATTGAGCAGCTCTCCAGGAATCATCCCTGGGCTGCTATCCCTGGGGCTCACCATCCAAACTGATGCTTGGCGGGGGGGGACAAAACATCCCAGGGTCCCTGCCTGGCCCTCTGGGGCACGGTGAGGAAAATCAATCTTAAAAAGATGGAAATCTCACTAAAGGTCACTCCCTTGGTGTTCTTTTCTGCTCTACTCCTTTCTAATTTTACCACCTCTAGTGTAAATGCTCATGAGGAAAGGCTAGCAAAAGTAAATACACTTATTTATTTATTTTAGTGTGTCACTGCCTGCCATTCCTTCTGTTTAGCTATTACACATAGGAGTTTATTCTCATTAAAAAAACCCAAAAACCTACTTCCTACCTTCTTACACTGCCTTTATGCCTGAATTTACATTTTCTTTGGGTAATAAAGCTTCCTTTGTATGGGTCGGGGCTTTTTGGCATAAAGAGAAGAAGTAGTTCCCTGTAGCCTATCCCAGGGAGAAGTTTTTTTCAGGCAAAGAATAGTGGCTAGGTTTTGAAACACGAGCAGTCCACCCAAACCCTCCAGTTAGAGTGCAGTCCCTCACCAGAACGCCTGTTTCAGTGTTAAGCACTAGCTGCATTACACACCTTAATTTCAAAAGGCATCTTACTCTTTGGTGCTTTAAAAATTAAATCCAAATTAAATCCAGATTAAACCCAGCAGATTGAAGCAAAGCTCCCACTGGAGAGCCATTTGCCCTTGCAATCGCTGTCTCAAAGATGAGCTGTGTAAAGTCCTCAGAGATGATGGTAAAGAGTCCAAAAAGCCTATAGGTGTTGTTTTGTTGGGCCGTGACCCTGAGATGCTGCAAAGAGCTTTTTGAAACGTGCCCAAAAAAGCCTTCTTTCTCCCTCAATTGTTGTGGATCCAAACGGGTTCATAAATTAGGTAGGCATATCTGCTGACTTTCCACATGCAATCCGCACGTGGAAGAGTCTCAAACACTTCATTTATAATTTTGAGAAGTATTTATGTTTTGTTCTCTCTGCTGTCGCTTAGGGCACACTGTCTTCCTTTGTTTCAAGCGAGGAAGTGAAGTATTAGTAAGTTTTTCTTCCCATTTTCTTGGAACTCCCCAAGGTCTATAGTTTTCTTTGCAGAAACAGTTGCCATTAAATATGCTGTATGTCAATGCAGCAGTGAGGTGGTTAATTTTGACTGAATATTATGCTATATAACCACTTGGCATTTAACTTGAAAAATGACTTTCTGCTTCACCTGTCAGCAGCCCAGTTCTCATCAAATAAGTGAGTGAGAAAAATTTTTAAATTTCAATTTCCTGATGCTATTAGACACTACTTCTTCCATACTTAAACAGTTTAGCAGTGCATGTACATGTTTTGGTATTCATGCCATGCATCACACTACATGCTATTACAATAGCTTTTTTGTTTAAAGGGTAAAGAGATGCATGGATCTTTATCTTGGGGTTAGGAAAATGTATTGCAGGAACATGGCCAATCAGGTTTCTGAATAACTTTGTAACATAGTACCATAACCCTGATGCAGTGTGAGGAATTTAAAACACCTAGGTGCCTATGACTCCACGGAAAGAAAGCACTCTGGGTGGAGACAGCACGTACAGTAATCTTGCACTCTACTTCCTCAGAAAACCCAGTGTCTCTCTCATCTATTTTATCCTTTTGGCTGCCAGGCACATAATTCTGATAAATTGTGCAAAATACTTTTTAATTTATTTTCAGTATATTTGAGACACTCACGCCACTGTCATTTTGCATTAATGGTAAGTGTCCTTTGTTTCTATTTCAAATAGAAGGTAATATTTTTTTTTACTGGTAGCTAATATATCCCCAAACAGTAAGAAAACTTCACTGAGAGCAGGAAAGCACGACTGAGAGCTCATTTCATTTCCATTTCTTATGCTGCTTTACAGAGTTTTCACTTTGCCACTAGTAAGTCTGGTGACATTTTACTCAGGTGGAAAAATGCATCATCTCTGCTGTATTTCCCTTTATTCTTTGATGTTAATTTTTGCTCTGTGTTACAATAGGTATCAATCCCTAGTTGCATAGTAGCAACCATCAAACTTGATTTGAAATACTAGTTCATTGTAAATACAAGCTGCTATCTCTAAGGTCATTATTATTTGTTCATTTATTTGGTTAATCTTGACGATTGACTCAGTACTGGGGGGTACAAAACAGTATGGGCAGGTTCAGTCTGCAGCATTTACTTTCTTAAAAATAGATATACAGAAGACAGGTAGTAGTTAGGGATCCGGGGGGGGAAATTACATGCTGGGTTGTTTTTTTTTTTAAGTCATGTTTATAAGGTTAAAAAAAAAAAGGGCAGCATAGCAGGTAAGTTCTGCTACTCCAAGGAAGTTCTGAGCTGTGGATTGGATTAACCTGTCTAGTATTTCCCTTTTGCTGTAGAGTAACTTGGCTAAAATGAGGAAAGGTTCATTGGTCTAAATGAGGCATAAACCCCCTGCTGTGGCTGCAGAACTGTCGGGTGTTTTTTAAAATGTCTCTCTTCCTGGTACCATTCTTCAGGGGTTTTAGTGTTTCCTAAAATGTGTGTTTTCCCACACATTTCCCACAAATGTGAGGTGTCCCAAAGCAGCATGGGAGAGCATCCCCAGCATCTGCCTCTGCTTGGAGCACCACAGGATCCTTCTGCCTTGGTGATATTTGTAGGTTCAAATATCTGGGAGGGAGCACGGTCTCCTGAGCTTTTTGTTATCAGCTGGGGGAGAAAGAGAAGTTGTATGTAAGAAAAGGAAATACACCTTGTATTTGAGGGGATGGAGTGTAGCCTCAGCAAGTTTGCTGATGATAGGAAGCTGGGTGGTGTGGCTGACACACCAGAAGGTTGTGCAGCTATCCAGGGAGATCTGGGCAGACTGGAGAACTGGGTAAAGGTGAACCTCACAAAGTTCAGTGAGGACAAGTGTAGGGTTCTGCATCTGTGGAGGGATAACACCAGGCACCAGTACAGGTTAGGGGTTGTCCTGCTGGAAAACAGCTCCATGGAGAAAGACCTTGGAGTCCTGGTGGATAGCAAGTTCTCCATGGGGCAGCAATTGGCCCTGGATACCAATGGGCTTCTGGGGTGCGTTAAGAAAACTGTGGCCAGCAGGTCTAGGGAGGTTCTCCTCCCTTTCTACTCTGCACTGGTGAGACCACACCTGGAATGCTGTGTCCAGTTTTGGGCTCCCCAATTCCAGAGAGACAGGGATCTACTGGAGAGAGTCCAGAAGAGGATATGAGGATGATGAAGGGGCTTGAGCATCTCCCCTAGGAAGAAAGGCTGAGAGACCTGTGGCTGTTTAAGTCTTGAGAAGAGAAGCCTGAGGGGATTTTATTAATGTCTATAAATATCTGAGGGGTGGGTGTCACGTGAAAGGGGCCAGGCTCTTTTCTGTGGTGCCCAGTAACAGGACAAGGAATAATGGGTATAAGCTGGAACATAGACAGCTCCANGTGCTTGTGTGGCCTGCCCTGGGTGACCCTGCTCTGGCAGGGGGATTGGACTGGATGATCACCAGGGGTCCCTCCCAACCCCTACCATTCTCTGATTCTATGTGGGAATAAGCATGGCAGTTTAGTGACAGTGACAATAGACATGCCATGCCCTTAGGGTCAATTACAGTTATGCTCTCAAATGTGCAAGAATTGCTATTTAATGAAACAGCAGCACACTCCTGTAACCTGTGGGTAAATTAGTATCCTGCTTGCATAATGTTGGGTAGTTATTAACTTGATGGCATTGCCCTGGATTTACTCTGTGGTTATTGAGCAAGCTTTGCCCTTTTTCTTCATTCCTAGCAGCGTGAAGGTCTCCTGTAGGACATTCCCTTTGGTGACCTGAGTTTTCCCCGCAGCAGCATCTGCTCTGCCTTCCTAGGCTGAGAAGTGTGGAAACTCCTCAGTTGTTGTGGCATTCTCTGTGGAAAGAAGGGTGTGTTTTACTATGCTGGTAGAAATGAGATTTTTTTCCCCCTTCTGCGTATAAAAATATATACAATTATTATTGTATTTTATAGGATCTGCATGTGGGCAGATGTGGGACTTGATGAGGGACTCCCACAGTCCCTCCTGTGGGACTTGCAGGAGGGCTCCATGTCCTACTGCCCATTATCTCTGTCGCTGCCGATGATCAGATATCATATCTGGTGGGTTTTCCTCTTCAAGGGAACAGTATGAGCTCCACAGCCAGCCCCCTCAGAAGATCATCTGCCATAAAACAGCGAGTGGGTTGACAATTGTGTCTTCCAAAGTCAGCTAGATGCTACAAGGTGGATAGGTGTATTAGGTTTGTGAAGCCATCGGGTGATGGCTTGTGGAGTCTCCATTCAGCCTGTGCGTAGGTGAGGGCCTATGAGGGATGTGGAAGGATGTTACTGACTGTAAAACTTGTCAAAGTCTAATTAGTTGCTCACAGAAGAGAGATTTCAGGTTTTTGGCCAAATCTTTTTGTTTGGAAAGATCCCAAACCCCTGCTTCCTGGGAGCCTGCCTTAGCTGTTAAATCCACAACGGGCTGCTCCTTGACGTGACAGATTTGTATTTATAGTTTTTTAAAATAATATTCTGCTTTAGAATGGGATTTTTTTTTTTTCCCAAGGTTAAGCAAATTCTAATTAGAGTTGTGGACGTTCTAACCCAGTCAGTTGTACGGGATGTTTCCTTGCTGACCTCCCTCCTGGCAGCACCATGGGGAGCGAGTTCATATATCACTGCAGAAAGCCTACGAGTCCCCTTGAAGCATTATGAAAATTGCTGTGCACAGCTATTTTGTTCCTGAAAGACAAATTCTTTGCCAAAGGTAAAAGACAACAGGTGAGGTGTTTGTCCAGACGTGGTGCTGGTGTGGCCGTGCAGGTCTGTGCACCTGGAAAGAACGTTGGGAGAGCATCAACCAGTCCTGTCTACTCCTGCCCTAGATAAAGACATACAGATAAACTATGTAGGTATATTTATTTACACACAGAGTTATCCTTATGCAGAATCCAGTTCTTTACTACAAGGGTGGTGGAGCACTGGAACAGGTTGCCCAGGGAGGTGGTAGAGGCCCCATCCCTGGAGACATTCAAGGTGGGGCTGACAGAGCTCTGAGCACCCTGCTCTAGTTGAGAATGGCCCTGCTCTCAGCCAGGGGTTGGACTGGATGACCTCTAGAGGTGCCTTCCAACCCAGACTTTTCTATGATTCTGATCCCAGGCCTTACAGGCTGGTATCAAGATCTATTAGTCCACGTGCCCTTATACTTTGCACCCCCAAGCCTAGCACTTCTGATGTTTTCACCCCGATGCCTGTTGATGGCTGAAGTCCCACAGTCTCACAGCGTGACTGGGACCTACCTTAGGGTTTAGCCCCCAAGATCTGCTGTCTGTGGAGTCAAGCTCATGCAGAAACATGGGACAAGTCTACCCTATTGGGTTTGTGATCAAAAGCTGAGGTTGTCTGGCCTCAGAAAGTTTCAGTTGGAGGGAAAATGGTTACAACTGCTCCGATTCCCTCTCAGCGCAATAAAATAAGGAGGAAGACCGTATCCTCTAATTCTGTTGTCATTTGTTAACATCTCATCCTTCACGCAGTTCTTTAATCATTGGAGGGTATTTGCAAATATTTAAAAATGCTTTCCCTTCCTTCAGGAGTTTTTATATCAGGTTTTATAGAAGGTTTATAATAGAGCAAATAACAGTTTGGATGAAATTCTGGGAATTCTTCTGTAGTGTGCTTCTGCATGATAATCATTATGAGATTGCTTCCCCACTGCTTGCTTAATGCAGCTGTCCAAGTTTTGTATTTACTGGGAATCCAATTTGTTTTAAGAAATTAACAAAACAAATACTTAAGTACTGTGCTGAACCTATCGTAAAGTTTTTATTCATTTTGGAAAAAAAAAAAAACACGTTATAGTGCTCATGGAACAGCTTTTGAAGCCATGTTTATGAAATTGAATCCCTACCAAAATAATTTGCTGGTGTTAATACCGATGCTGCATGGCATTGCAACAATTACTCTGTTGTTTTGGTCTCCAAATTGTGTTGAACTTTGCCGTGGCAAAGTCTAACATCTGCTCAGCCAGGCTTGCTGCTTGATTGGAGCAACGATGCCCCTGATCTGCAGAGGTGCTGATGGTGCTGCTCAGCTACAGGGGCAGTATCTGTGCTCCTCAAAGGAAGGGGTGCCCTGGCACTCACAGGCAGGGCTGCTGAGTCCTCCCTCCCGTCCTTTTCTGTATCATCCCAGTCACAGTGGCATTGCTCCTCTGAATGTCCTTTGCTTAGAAGCACAAGGGGAAAAAAAAAACAAACAACCTTTTGTATGACTGGTCACAGGAGCATCTCATAGTAGACTTTCCAGCTCATTTCTCTCTCCGTTTTGTTTAGAGTGTGCAGAACCTCCTGGATCCTCTGTGCCACTGCAGGAGCCTGATGAACCTGCCAGCGCCCAGTGCTTCTGTGCTGGCAGCCCCATGGTTTTATTTAACTTTTCAGTCTTTGCTTTGTCAAAAGACCCAGCCTAACCTCAACAGTTTGCCTAACACGTGATTTTAAGCCTTGTCTCTGTGCTTCATCACAGGTATCCCTGCACTTGGCCAGGCAACTGGAGTGGTAATATTTTCCCTGCATCTTGGCCTTCATTTTTCAGAGCATCAACAACAACCTGCAGAGTGGGAACGAGCAAAGGACAGTTCTGACAAGTCCCTTCCTTTTCCCTAAATTTCTCTCAGACTGGTTTTGCCTGTGTGGAAGGAAGGAGTTTGGGAGGCTTCTTTTTTTTTGCTGCACAGGGCAAGGGAGCACACCCTGGCCTCTGGGGCAGCCAGCCAGCATGGGGTTCCCCAGTCATGTGGGAGGGCTGCATTTCTGGCAGGAGATTTTGCCTTCCCTCCCATCCCTGGTGATGCAAACTGCATTAAGCTTTCCAGCTGCTGCTTGTTTTACAGTTAGAAAATCTTCAATGGGCAGCCAAAGGACAAAAAAAGGTGTTTTGGCAATGAGATGTCTAGCTGATTTTCTAAAACTAGGGCTTTCAAATCTTTCTTATTCAGTTGGATTGGTGTCTGATGCAGAATAGGTGAATTTCATATCATTTCCCTGCCTGTCCATTAACCACTTGGAGTGAAAGAGTTAAATGCACATTGCTTTAACACTAAACCAGAGCACAATTTGCCTTCAAACTGATTGCAGTGACCCTGTCTGTAACGTTAGCATTGCTGGGTCTGCAAACACCTATGACTTCAAGCTCATCACGTTGCTTATTCATGGGGTTTCTTTTCTTTTTTACACCAGATTGCAAAAGCTTACACACCTGACACGTAAGCAAAGTTTGCTCCATCTCCTTGGAGAAACTGGCAGCCCAAAAGTTTCCTCCCCATAACTCTGGCAGTGATGAAAACCTCTCCTCGACAGGGCTGCTTAATAACTGTCTTGCTACGTTGCGTGCTGGATGCTAACAGCAGGAAGCATTATTTTGAAAGACTGAAATTAGCAGATTTTATTTACCACACTAGTGTTCTCACGAGGCATCTCACTTCTGTCTAAAAGAGCTTTAAATTATCGGCTTTTATTTATCACAATGGTATGCTCCTGATTTATCACCCTTCCCTCTGCGTTATTTCCTCGGACCACTATGCCGTAGAAATAGCTGTGTGTGTGATACAGAGAACTCAGAAACACTTGTGAATTTTCCAAAAGCAGGGGAGAAAATTGAAAGCAGTTGAAAATATCAAAGAAATGTGAACTGATGCAACTTTCGAGTCTGCTTTTGACTGTATGTGCCATTGTAAGTGATCGGGACAAGAGGGCCTAATTCAACAGCTTTGCCAGTGCTGAGGAAAGCAGCTTTTGAATTAAATCATACAATTTAAGGCTACTGCACCTGTCTTTAAGTCTCTAAGTTAAAGCTATGCCAGTTGCAAGACTGACTGGTACGACCTTATGGGCTGTGTCTCATTCAGCAGACTGCTGTCTAGTTTCAGATGTCAATTCAGTTAAACCCCTGCATAAAAAAATACCCCCAAAACATTTAAGAGTATCTTATTTTAGCTTTTTTCATCTTTGTAACTGCCTTTACTCTTTTTTCCCCTGCTTACAGAAACATCAAAAGGAATTGAGGCTCGCTTGGTCATAGTCTGGACATCACGTTTGTGTGATCTCAAAGACAGAGGTGGTGTGCCCTTCACACATGCTCGTATTAAAAATTGAGCAGGTAAGTTTCACTATCTTTCAATTAATAGGCAGATTTTAAGGCTCTCATCAGGAGCACGGTGGTAGCAAATACCAGCTGATATTTTACAGAAATATTCCAAATAAAAATACCCTTTGATTGCAAGGAGGAACAGAACCTCCAGGAACATATCTTCATTTTTGGTAGTTTAGTCCACAGTAACAAAACCCACATTGTACCAATCAGATATTTAATGAGCCTCTAACTCCATTTCTACCTTATCCCAAAGGTATAGCAAATAGTGCTGCTTTTTTAAAATATCAAGAAAACATCATTTGCTCTAAAATGTCCCTAAAAGCAGGTCTAAATTGCCAATAAAGGCTAGGTAATTGTATCAGCATGGATCAGAAAGCATTTCTCAGAACTGATGAAATAGTTTGCAGTATTGCAGAACCTGAATGATGCTCTCTGTACATTACACTGGAAATATCAGAGACTGGTCTCGGTTTAATTTGCTCACCACTGTGTATTTGGGATTCTCAGGAAATATTTCCTGTTAATGTCATTCCGTTTTTCTTTAAATGTAATTTGTTTGGAGAAAGTCAGACCATTTCTGCAATCGAGGGTTCACTTGGAAAGAACTTTTGGGTTTGGTTGTCAATTCTAGAATCCTTATTTTTCCGAGAATATGGCATGTTTGAAAATTCTCAACTCCTGCATTCCTTACTGCAGTCAAGATTTTAAACATTTCAAATTTGAGCACCAAAAAAAAAAAATCTCAAGATTGTTGCCCAGCTTATCAGTCCTGCCTCAGTAGTTATGCAATCGTTTGACAACCAAACACACATACAGTATAAATATTTAAGAAAAAGTAAATTCCATTAGGCTGCAGTGTGATAGATGCAGTGGTAGGTACTTATCTTTGAAATATTAAACTCTAGACATTTATATCCATACAAAAAAGAGTTTCCTGCCATTTGATGAGAATTATGTGCGTGGCACTAATAAAATATTAAACTCCAATTTAAAAGATAAGTATCTTACCCACTTTTTTCATAATAAAACATTTTACAGTGCCTATGAGAGCTAATATGCATCAGAATTTCCATACAATACTGTATTTACAAACTTTTATGAAAGTTTTGTGTCTGCATTTATTAGTTGCTGCCTCTATTTAAGCACTTATTATTTCATATAATGACACTGTGTGTTTCAATAATGCATGATAGAAGGTGTACAAACAGGCTTTATTTTTTTGTAGCAGAGTTTTCTTTTGTTACAGGCGACTGCTGCCAGTTAATTAAATGTAGATAGCCCCTGAAAATTGCATTATCCTTTTCTGTCCCTATTATATAAATTAATGTCAAACTGATGCAACGTTTCATGTTTAAAATAATAGATACATGTGTGAAAAATTATAGCCTGCAGTTTTCTTATTTGACAATGCATTATTTTCAACTGGAAATGTCAGTTTCTAACCTTCTGCCAAGAATATTTTGCAGAGGGCAGTAAGTAGTAAGTATTAGTTATCACATACAGTGTCTTTTGAAATGTGAACAATGCTATACGTGGAGGAAAGTCATAATATATAGTGTTTCTGTTTCAAATAGAATCTTATAAAATTAAACGATCAACAGATGGGTCCCACTAAAGGGAGAAGTTCCTTTGAATGGAGAGAAAGTTGCCCTTCCTCTTCCAGCAGATGAATTTCAGTGTTGCCCGCTCTGTTTGCAGCAAGCGGTTGCCTTTTCTTTTCCTGCCTTTTATGTTAAAGGATGAGTGTTGGAAAAAAAAATAAAACTACAACAAGCTCCTCAATTCATTTTTTTCTTTATCATCTCGGGTATCATCCCATGAAGTCATCTGAAAGCTGCAAAAGCATTAATATGTTTGTCAATGTCCTAGCGAGCTCCCAGCTTTGCCTCACTACCTTAATTGAATGATATCATATTGATTTCATTAAAAGAAGATACACAGTTAGGGGTTTGGGTTTGGGTTTTTTTTTTCCTCCTATTCCCATAATTATCTTTTTTTTTTTTCTTACAATTTAGAAAAATATTTCATTAGACTCTTTCTGCTTGGCTTTTTGTATTGTGATCAATGTCAGTAGACAACTCTGCCTTTTTTAATTACTGAACTGGGTGATTAGAGTTAATAAGCTATGAGATGTAAATACTGCCATTTCAAATAAACAAGAAAGTGCTTAGAAACCAAAACAAAGCCTTTCACTGAACCCAGGCACAAGATACTCTGAGAGAGATGTGGTACAAATGTTCTAGTGCATTGCTGGCTGCAGAGGAGGATGCACCTTGTTGCTTTAAACAGCAAGATACTGCAGAAGGCTTTCAGGGTTTGAGAGATTATTTTAAAAGGTGCAGCTTAAAAACTACCATATTTCTATCACAAAGGTCTCCTATTTATATTGTCCCCTTTCCAACCGAGGAGACTGTGGTGCTCTTATAAAAATACTTTATAAAGAGACAGTGCTGGGTTTCAGGATCCCCTCCCTGCTCTCAAAGGTTTACACAAAGCCATCACCTGCTTCTAAAAATGATGTTACAAAGCAGAAATCCTTTCTTTGTATGCATAGTTTATAACATTCAAGATACATAACATAAACTTGGGGTTCGGATTAAGAAGTAAGAAGTGCTTTTTTGTAGCACAGCTTGTACGTGACAGTATAACAAGGAAATTTCCTTCTCTGTGATGTTTCTATCTCCAAATTCTGCCAGTGAGAATGGCAAGGTGCATCCACATACACACTCCTGCATCAGTAATAACTACATTGACTTGTTTTAAAACATTCTATTTGGAACAAGAGTTAGTTACTTGTGAGAGGGATGTATTTTTTGTATTGTTTATCCTTTCTTTTTCCTTTAGTTTCATATGAACTTTTCCTTGATGTCCTTACACGCCTATTTTTACTCTTTTCAGAAGGTGCCTCTCAATGTTACGGTATTTTTGTAAACTCTTTAAGATAATAAGAAAAAAACCCTCTTATGTTCACCAAGCTAGGAATGTAGCGCCTAATTATGGCCAGGATAAACTGCAATTAATATCTATCTGTTGTCAACAAAGCAATTTGCCAGATGATATCTTTAAATCCTTGCCTCAAATTATTTTTCGTGCAAATTACTGTAAATGGTTATAGTCAAGAATCCAGTCCAAAAGCCGCTGGGTATCCCTTTGAAGGATTTTAAAAGTGGGGGGAAAATCGATTAGAGAGCTAAATCCAGGTTATGAGGATTGGGATTTATGTGCTTTTTTTCCCACAAAGGTCTCCACGATCACTTTTCTGACAGTCCCTAGCAGCACAATACTTTGCAAGCAGCGTGTGCTGGTCGTCTGCATGATTTTATTAACGTGGCTGCCCAGTGCTCTTACAAGGTTATGTGGCTGCTGCCCTCAGGTGCTTCTCACATCCACAGCGTGGTGGAGCCAGGACCTTCTCCTTCCCAATGGCCCCTGGATGGCCAAGAGGGAGCCGTGGGGGATCCCAGCAGCTGGGGTGACGTTGTGCGTGGCCCAGGTGAGCACTCTGACCTTTGTGGGGTCCCTCCGTGGATCGACCGTTTCAGATCTCAAGGGCTGCTGCTTCTTCAGTCTTGCACCTGGGAAATTTTCATCTGTCCCTTTCTTAAATCTTTTTGCAGTGAGAGATTTCAAGTCGAATGTGTTTCCGCACGCTTTTCCTGAGGAGGCAGATTTACATATGCATTAGGTTCATTTTATCAGAATACACACACAGCAGTGACACATCTCATTGACAACGTGCTGTCTGATGGATAACTTCATACAAAACACATATTTGAAAGGAAAATAGGAGGAGGAATAGGATTAAGAGTCTGTACATAAAGTGACATCATGTTTTGTGAAGCTGAACTGCAGGAATGTCTTGCCCCACTTCATATTTTTGGATTATTCAAAGATTCAACAAGTGTTTTGGAAGTGTAAGAGAGTCAGGGCTGTACAGCATCATCATACAGAAACTATCAGAACCGAGTCTGTCTGCACCTCAAATCAATAGAGGTTTTATTTAATAATGAAAAGATAAAGAAAAAAAAAAAAAGATTTGGATTTTGCCTCGTCCTGCAAACTTTGATTCTTTTCATGCCGAGTCTCCCCAGTGGATTAATTCCCTGCCCAGGCAGTGCAGTGTTGTGCTTTTGTCTTTCAGAGGTGAGCAGTGGTGTTTAAATACCGTGGGTTTAATTGTGTCCAGAGACGTGGGGGAACCACCGCATCGCGTTTCCTCCTGGGAGGGCTGCTGTGTCTGTCTGCACGTCTCTCCTGCCAGGCTGGTGATGGTGCTTTGCTTGGCTGGAGGGAAGCAGGAGGGGAACCCCAACAGCTTTATAGGATGTCAGTGGCTAAGAGGTGGGGAAGACTTTAGATGCTTAAATGCATGTGCTGAGGCTCCTGCAAGAGAAATGTAAGTATTCTGCCAGCCTTCCTTCTTACTGCCCTGCACAGGTTTCTTCCTGTGTTCCTTCTTTTCTTCCTTGCTGTTTCCTGCTTGCAAGGACTGTTAATAATGTCAACTGTACGTGGCTCTGACCCAAGTGACAGTTCTTTCTGCAGGTCCATGGAAAAAAGGCTATTTCATTCAAAAGGAAAAGTATAACTAGAATGCAGTGGTATTTCCAGGAAAAGATGCATTGCTTTTGGGATTTACCACCATCACCAAGGATGGACAGGAGCAGAAACACCTCGAAAGCAAAAAGCTGCAACCCCGAAGAGCTGTATCATCAAGCTCAGTTATCTTTTCAGGTTTTGAAGGTGACATTCACATTGGTCTATTGTTTGTCTTTATTTTTCCAAAAGGGAATTACTACCCATCTTATGCCATCCTGTCCTGGAGGCCAGTGACAAGTGACGTTCTTCAGGGGTCAGTACTGGGACTCGTGCTGTTGAACATCCCTGTCAGTGACACGGACAGCAGGATTGAGGGTGCTCTCAGCAACATGCCAATGACATCAAGCTGTGGTCGACACGTTGGAGGGAAGAGTTGCCATCCAGAGGGACTTGAGAGGTGAGCTTGTGCAAATCTCATGAAGTTCCACAAGGCCACGTGCGAGGGGTCGGGGCATTCCCAAACACACATACATGCTGGTTGAGGAGTGAACTGAGAGCATCCCTGCGGAGAAGGACTTGGGGTGTTGGTTGATGAGAATTTCAGCGTGACCTGGTAATGTGTGCTCACAGCCCAGAAGGCCAAGCTGATCCTGGGCCACATCAAAAGAAGTGTGACCAGCAGATTGAGGGAGGGGATCTTCCCCCTCTACTCTGCTCACATGTGAGTCCCCAGGGTTCAGCTCTGGGGCCCCTAACATAAGACAGGCATGGACCTGTTGGAGCAAGTCCAGAGGAGGGCCACAAAGATGATCAGAGAGGTGAAGCACCTCTTCTGTGAAGACAGGCAAAGAGAGTTGGAGTTGTTGGAGAAGAAAAACCTCCGGGGAGGCATTATAGCAGCCTTCCAGTACCTAATGGGGCCTCCAGGAAAGCTGGAGAGGGTCTTTTTCGAAGGGCTTGTGGGACAAGGAGTAATGGCTTTAAACTGAGAGAGCATAGATTTAGATTAGACAAAAGGAAGAAGTTCCTCACTGTGAGGGTGGTGAGACACATTGTCATCAATGGTTGACGAGAGTGTTTAGCACCTCTCCAGATCAGCTGTGCAAGTGCCTATGTGTTGGTTAACAAGAGGAACAGAGAAAAAAATGTTCATTTGATTCCTTTTTTATATTTCTCTGTGTGAAAAACAGAGAATCAGCGGTGCTAAAATATTGTTAAATTCTTCTTGGCTGGCCTAAATCATTCACGTCGAGGAGGAAAGGCAACAAAAACATCCAGAAAATTCCTGAGTCTTTCCCCCCCGTGTTTTCCTGGTATATCATTCACTGTCTTTATTCACAGTGGTTCACCCTGATGCTTTCTAGTTAGAAAACATTGGTTTATTGCACTTCACTTCATTCTGATTTTTTCTTCTTCTTTGTTGTTTATTTTTCCTTTTCATCTATAGGAAGATATGGTTTGAAACAAACACAGCAGCTTCATCCTTAAAGGATTTCTTTTCTAATCTTCCAGTTTACCAATAGTTTTTGGGAGGAAAAAAAAAAATAAAAAGGGATTGTCTTCCCTTAACTGCAGTTTATTTTATTGTTCTAGACCTGCCATGGAGTAAAAAAATCCTCATTTACAAGCATAGTTCAGTATATGAGCAGCGGCTCAGAGCTTCTCAGCCACATATGCCCAGTGTTGCTGGGCAAGGATGCCAGCTCCGGGCTAAACCACTCCTGTAGGTGTGGGGAAGAGCTGAAGATGGGGTGGAGAAGCAGGAGAGATCCCTGAAGAGGGAGGCCAGCAGTGTGTGCAGCATCCAGGGATGGAAAAGGAAAGGTTGATGGTGGGACCCTCATAAAAACTGTTGTCATAAAACCTGTGGTGCTGCTGTATAGTGATGTAACCAGTGCCAGAATTAATTGACACCTGATGATCTGTCTTGAGCTTTGGAGAAGGAAAAAATGAAGTGAACTCCCCACCTCTTGTAATATACAGCCTTGATTTATAGGTGGTGTTATTGTCTGTTTTCCTTTCTTAGACATTTTGAAAAGTCTGCATAAAGCTTCACCCTGGTCTCTGTGCTGCTTGTGGGCAGTACTCACGGAAGAGCTGCCTCCTCCTTATTGTATGAGTTGATTCTGGAAAACAGAAATAGGAGGAATCACAATCTCATCAGCTAAGCAGAGGTTTAAGGGAAGGCATTTGGGTTTGGGTTGGTTGAGGTTGGCGGTGCTGGGAAATCAGTTAGGCATTTATGGGTGCTCTTGCCTAGGAGAAGATGTCAGTATGATTCTAACCCATTGAAGACAGTCCAATATACCTTGAGGTGATGGTGAGGAGTATGAGGTTTTCCATAATCGTTCAGCAAGTACCTTCTCTATTTATGTAGCCTACTATTGATAGCATAAAAGCTGTCTGTTCAGCCTAAACCGCCATGCAATCAATTAACAATAGAGTCTATCAAATGTCTCAGTCAGCCTGTAGTCATTACTAGCTCTTTTTGTTATTTGGAGATGTTTGGGATGACTCAATTTTTCTAATCCTGTAGCTTTCCCTCTGTCTTTAGAGGGGAATTTGTAATTGTTGAATTATTCTTGGCCATCCTTCATTCGGAATTTATGTTGTAATTTCAGCAAAAGCCAGACCTTGTACGGCAGTTTTCATCTTTTTCAAGGCTGCTTCTATTTCTTGAAATGCTGGAGGGTTTCCAATTATTCCTTCTGGTCGCTTTGGATGTGAATTGTAACAGATCATCCCAGAGTCGTGGTTCAACATTGTTAAGCTTATCAATATAAATACAATGTTAAACCCTTTTCAGATAATTGGGGCTAGGTGTGAAAATGTGATCAATTTATGCATAAATGGGTCCTTCACTTCTCTTTTTTTTTTTTTTTTTTAATGCCTTATCAGAAAGAATCTCATCATAAACACATTTCAGACTATTCCTTGTCAGAGCTTCTTCTATACCTGTTAATGGTTGATTAGGTTGTTATATCACATTTCAATACCTGCTTAACCTGATGCCAGTCAACTATGCAAACAAAATTCATTAAGGCAAACAGAAGTCTCTGAGCTGAAATTGTTAAGTCAAAGAGAAAAAAAAAAAGGTTTGATACATCAACTACTACCGTATGAAACAATGAAGCCTTATAAATCTGTGTGTTGGAAGAGCACTTGATCATAAGTAAAACTGAAGATGAGGAATGAGGTAACAAGCAGAGGAAGCTTTACACCCACCCCTTCATGCCTGCTTGTGTGTGAGGGTTTCTTTGCCAGCTCTGTGTGCACAGTGGAGGGCAGTTTCAGGGCATAGCTGAATATGTGGCCTTACTGGTTTTATGTCCCATTTCCAGCTGGTCTTTGCCATAGCGTTTCTTCAAGCAGTTTATCTTTTTCACCATGCTTATTATGCTCATAGGAGGCTCGTTTGTAGCCTATCATTATGATGAAGTGAAGTTGAAAATTACATTGGGAGCCTGCTTAAGGACCATCATGTAGGTCCAGGGAGAGGGCTTATCCAGCCTGCTCAGACCTGACTCAGCCCAGGCACTCCATTATTCACCTTGACCAAAGCAGCTCATTGGGAGAGCTTTAGTGGGCACGGGGCAGTGCTGTGGTCTTCATTTCAGTGTGCTGTGCTGGAGAAGGGGCAGCAGCAGCAGCCAGGGAGGCTGTCCAGCCTGGTGGACTGGGCTCCAAGGCTTCAGGAAGGCACACAAAACGTGCCAGGGGGAATGGTGAGGGAAGAGTGAGAGATTTTTTTTTTCCTGGCATATTATTGTTTTGGAGAGATTCTGAATGAGAGGGATGGAGCAGGAGAAATTTTGCATTCAGATGCATTAGTTCTGGGTTTCTTTAGTGAGTGTACTTAGAGCAAGACAAGTTTCCTTTCCTACTTATCCAGTGCCTGCTTTGGATTTATGGTTTGAGACATGTGAATACCTCAATAAGAAAAAGCATGGTTTATTTTGATAATGTTTAGTCCTTTGAATTAATAGAGAATTTGTCATGTTTGTCAGTTTTGTTGGGTCATAGGCTGGACTTTATGATCTTGGAGGTCTAGTCCAGCCTCAGAAATTCTGTGAAAAGAACTGTCATCTTAATTATAACAGATGAAAACTGGACTGTGAAAGGGGGTGTCTCTACTTACTAAATAAGCAAATCCACATGGAAAAGCTAGGGTTGCTACCTCTTGCAGCAGAATCACGACAGTAATTTTTCCCTTGTTGGAATACATTTCTTTTACCCCATTCCTTTCTACCTTTGGAGAAAAGGGGAGTGGAGTTGAATTTGTCTTGGTTCTAAAACATCTAGAGAAAAACATGAGCCCCCACTCTCAAACAGTTACCGTTCTTTTAGAATTTTTCTCTTAAGTGTTTAGCTTGTTTTAAGGAGTTAGTGAATAGGTGATGTTGCCCTTCAACATAATACTGGTCCTTTTTGGTCAAGAAAGAGAATTGCTTGGAAATGTGATTCCTACCTAATATGCTTTGGTGGCTAAGGTAAAATTCAAGAGCAGAATGTTTGTTTATGTAGCTTTATTTATATAAGTGATCCCATGCCTAAGCAGTTCCAGCATCACCACTGTGCACATTGCGCACACGCCTAAGCCCAGGGGCACAGTTTCAAAGTCAGGATTTCATACTGGGTTGGATATTTGGCCCACACAGTTTGAGAAAGCAGAGAATCTGGCGATCTGCATTTAATAGCAATATAAAAATAAAACCCAATAAAAATAATGAGAATTATATTTCTATTGGGAGGACATTAAAGTCATAATGGTGCAAATGGGCTTTGGATAATTGATAATACTGATGCAGAAAATTATTTTCAGTTCCCCCTCCTTTGCAGTAAAATACAGCTGCATTTAAAGAGGAGGCTAAGATTCTTTTTCGTGTGTGTTCCATCAGAGAACAGTAACAGGGCTTTGACCAGCATCACTGAGTAAACCTCAAAGCTACATCGAAAACGAACGTGTGAGTTTGCTGCGTTGGCATCTAGAGCAGCAGCATGACTGGTTCCACCTTGGGAATGTGGGGTGGTGAAAGTATGTCACCTCTTGGCTCCATCCTTGCTGATCACTGCAAAGACGAGCAAAGGATAATCATTCTTCATCTGTGGTTTTACTGAACCAGTGACTTGCTGCTGCTGCTGCAGTTCTGCTGCAGCTGTGGAGCAGGAGAAGTCTCCCTCAGCTGATTTGCATGGAGTCTTACTGCAGTTATCTTCCTTTGGCAACACAGACCCCCTGGGAAGAGGAAGATGAGGCTGTCCCATTTCACTCCTACCATCACTGTAGGTAACAGGGCTTCATTCGTTTAGCACTGGGGCACCAACTTGTAGAGGCTCCGCAGGAGCGGGGAGTAAAGGACACTCTTGTCCTCTGCATTATTTGACATCCCTGGTTTAACTCTGTTGCTTGCTAAGCTTGTTAACCTGTCTATATCCAGTCACCACCACCAATTTACAAGGACTTGTCAGGTATGGCATCTTAAGGCATCTTTTTTCACAAGGCAAAATAATTCTATTTGGGCTCTGGGATGTTGATGTAGATGTGCACAGTTTTGTCCTAGTTAGACTTACAGGATCTCCATCCTATTACACAGTCTGCCTGTGCTTCATCTGTCTTCATATAAAGCACCAAAAACGTGAAGTAGCAAATTTGACTAATGAAATAACGTTTTGAAGTTTATTGTATGCCAAAAAAGAATGTTTTTATGCTCTCGGAGTAAGTGTGGACTCGAGTGGGCAAGGCCTTGTATAGGCGTGGAGTAATGGAAAACAAGAGCAGGTGGCAGAAGTGCCAAAGCAAAATTTATCCTATAAACAAAATGATGAAGAAAGAAATTTTATCCAGGCCCGCTGGACTGGCCAGCTAGTCAGTCTGCAAAGGACAATGTTCTTCTGTTCAAGAGCTCACCAGACTATATTTAATGCGGTGGATTTTTAGATGAAGTCTCTAAATATTCTGTTTTCTCCAGCAAAGCAAAGGGAAGTAATAAGTCAGCTTAGCTGAAATTTCAAACGTAGACTTGGCGTCAAAAAAACCTCTGTTTGTTTCTAGTGTTGGAACAGGAATCTTTGAATTTAATACTTGCTCAGTCTTTCTGTGCTTTGGTTTCCTCAACTTATAAAATGGGTTGCCTGAATTTTTGCATGAATAATTGTTTCACTGAAACTAAAATAATGTAATATTTTTAAAGTATTTTCAGATCATTGAGTAGTAGACAATTTGGAAAATTCTTCTGTTGTGTTGAATCTTAACTAAATCTCTAGTCTCTGTCGAAGAATATCTCTTCATATTTTAAATAAGGAAGTGTTTCCAGTTTTGAATGTATTAATCAGCCTCTATTAGGATGGGTTTATAATTGAACAAGCTAAAAGATTGGAGGGGAAAAAAATATATATATTGTTACTGAGACACAGCCACCAACCATAAAATAGAATCAACAATGGTTTCCCTGGAAGCGTCATCGTTGTGGAGATTCACTGGGGCTTTATTGTTCATTTCAGCCATGTAGATGGGTGTAGATTAAATGTCCTATCTAGTTCCTTCAGCTAGAATATATCTGCTGTGCTAATCATTTCAGCCACGCTTTGACAAAGGAGCAACATGGTTCTTCAAAAGCAGAAAGAGGATGGCCTATGCATTTTGGCATCCCACCTCACTGGTGTTGGGGCCCATTTGGGGCATTTAGTTGCTATTAGTAAAGGAATGCCACTAGATAAAGTAAGGTGGCTCTATTTTTAGAATCCATATCCTCTGAGCACGTTTCTGCTGGGTATGTCCTCAGCCATCCTATGGTAGGGTGGGTTCGTTGGGTTTTAGTCTGCTGCTGTTGCCTATTTCTTAGGGCAAATTTACCCTTTGTGGCCAAAACTGAGAAATACACAGGATGAAAATAACCGTACCTACATGGCAGCTTCTCATCCTGGGGTGCATGTAAGGTCATGGTTCAGATCAAGGGATAAAGGGTGAAAAGAAAAGAATAAGTACCTGATGCGAGTGTCCTGCCATTTACTGGTGACAGAAAGGAAGATGTTTCCTCCTCAGAGCTCCTGGTCAAGCTGCTTAAGAGTAACTTGCTGGAATTGCTGTTACTGATAGTGTCTACCCACGAAATGTGATAGAAGCTCTATGACATTCTGAAAGGTGAGCCTCACAGCATCCGACCAGGTCTCTGCTGCAGACTCTAGTGCCACGTTACGGCCTCACAAGTGACGGTAAAGCGTAGAGGCTGACAGATAAAGCACGGAATTTAGCACAAGGAGAAGTCTCTGCTTGAATCTTATTGCAGTGTGTTATCTGCCTCCATTGACTGCAGCATGTGACTGAATTAAAGTGAATGATGAAATTATGTACAGTCGTTTTCATAAGCAGAAGTCAGTTACAAAGTGCTTCCAGATGTATGTTTAATGTATTTCTGTTTTATTGTGGTGTCTATTTGATGTACGTGGTACTGACTAAATGGTTAAAAACACTGCAATGTGTACAGAAGTATATTGTACTCCATTTTTTTCCAAAAGTGTCAGCGTTGATAACTAAAAACTGAAATACTGCAATCTAATCAACAGTGCTTTTATGGGCCTATGAGCATAGGCTTTTAACATTTGGGTAACTCTACTGTTTGTAGACATAAAAATAAATGGCCCTAAAATTATTTTAGGATTGTAGGTTTAATATAAGGAACTAGATAAAGCTACAAAAATAAATCAGAGTAGAATTATTTCTGGCATCACATCTGCCAGGCCCATCAAGAAACAGATATTTTACATGCCTGCTTCATGGGATTCAGGAAACCAGCCCTCTGCTCAGCTGGCTTGGTCAGGTGGACTCACAAAATTTATCTCCTTGGCTCTCTATTTTCTGATATCTTTTTTTTTTTTTATGGCCTACAGCCATACCACTCTGATTTCAGATGCTATCAGATGTCACAAGCCACATGGTATACAGAATAGCCAATACTTAAAGCCCTTCAAGTCCAAGTGTCAGAAATATCGTTGGATAATAGATGGGTATCACTCTTCTTTTAGAGTTTGCGAGGGGCAAATGCTCCATCAGGCTGTTATCAGACCCTGTGTGTTGTAGGCACTTGGTTATGGCTGCTACGTCAACCTGGCATTGTAACGCTCAACCATACATCTTTCTTTTCTAAAGGAAGAAGGTTCATCTAAACATCTTTGCTTCCTCTGAATCTCAGTGTTAACGGCTCATCCTTTCCAGAAGGAGCATTTCTACATTTCATGTACCATATGCAACGGCATTTTCTGCGCTCAACGCTGTCGGTTGGGATCCTGCTGAAAGTTACTTGGCTGGATGTTACAGTCCTCTTTGGGACTGTCAGGGGAGCCAAATACAGAGAGCCAGATTCTGATAACAGTAGCTGACCATGGGCCAGGCATTACACTCAGCCTCCAGCGGTACTCCCACGGATGATAGGAGTTTTCAGAAAGATCAAAGCTCGAATCTTGTGGGTTTGACTAAACTTTTGGTCATTGACAAAATCTATTCCTGGAGTGCATGATTGTTAAATTTCTTATCACTCTTTGCATATTTTTTTTTGTTTGTTTTCTTCTTTAGCCATCTTTTTTCTCTCTTTTTTTTTTTTTCCCTTGTTACCTTTTTTTTTTTCCTTCTTCTTTAAACTTTCCCTTCTACCATTCCCTCAAGGAGCAAATTCTGATTCCTCTCTGGAGAATCAGCTTTTCATGTCTTAGCAGATAAGATGATTAGTAATTAAGCAGGTAATGTTAACAGGTACAGAGTGATAATTGACCCTCATTAGACAAAAGAGGCTACAGCAAGGGTAAAAACTTGAGTTTCTTACAGGTGCTGTTGTAAGAATTTGGTTTTGCAGAGAGGAAAAAAGGACAACAAATAACATTTTCTATCACAAAGATCTATAGAGATTTCTCCATCACATGGGTAAAAACTTTGATTTCTTAAAATGAATATTCAGTTTCTCGAGTCTGCAATGTAAATACATTGGATGGCCCTAATTTGGTCCAGTGGCACAAAGCTGTAGGTAGCTGCTATAAATAGATGAGATTGTATTTAAAATGCATCTATTTTAAATTACCCATGTAAATAATAATTTCTGAGCTCAAAAGCAACCACCAGGAAGTTACTCTTACTGCACCGCCTTCCCCTCTACCGTGCAATTCACCATATGTATTCAGTTGTGTGTAAATATATATATTATTTTTTTGCTGACTTTTTAGGATGCAGAGGAGGGAAAAAGGCGGAGCTGGAGACAATAATCCCCTTGGGTAAGTCCCAGCTGGAGATGGGACACCAGAGCAATGGACCGAGCCTCTGAGCCTGAAAGGAGAATCTGCTTTCTGAGAGCCCTGTTTGGTCCTTAAAATCCTCCAAAGCTGACGTCTGGAGATTGAGGTGGGAACCTCCGTCCCTGGGGAGATGATCTGGGTCACTGGGGTTTGGTTTCTTGACCCTTGACTGTGTAGAAACATTGTAGGAGTTCCTGGGTGAGTTGGGTTGGGATGAATGAGGAGGTCAACCTGTGAGGTTCGTGGCCCTGAGCCCTGTGACACTGTGTTGTAGATCCATCTATTGAACTCTCTGCCTTGTGAGAGGCTTCTCTTCTTTACTTGAGAGGTCAGAAGCTTGCTCCCCTTGAATTCAGTGGGCTACCAGGATGAGCCAAGTGGATCAATACACAGTGCAGTATGAATGTAATATATGTAAGCTGCACTGCATTTTTAATCAGCTATATATTTATTGTAGTGAAAAGTAACAAATTACAGTACCACTAGCACACAAAAGCTTATGGCATTCCATTATTCTTAATTAATAGGTAAGTGCAAGCCTTTTTTTATTTATACTGGAGGAGATCTTGTTACTAATTTGGCTGCAAATGTTATCTGTAAAAAGGAAAAAAATTGTATATCTATTTATTTTGTTAGTTTAATAACAAAGCACTCATTCTTTCCTTTTAGGTTTTTGATTGTTACTTGGTTTGCAATCAAATATTAGCATGCTGCTTTTGCATATATCTCAAGGACATCCACCCTTTAATAAGGAAAACAAACCTGTTTGTAGAAACAACCAAACCAAAAAACCCTAACAAAAACAAAAATCTGGAATCTAAAATGAACACAATAAAGTAAGCACAGGTTCTCCAAGTCCTTTTTTTTTTAAACTGAGTATTAAAACACAGAAATTTCTATTTAATATCTTGAATTTTGGTTTAGGAAGCTAAACAAACAAAAAAAGCCATTCCCCATGTGGTATCAGCTGGAATTGTGGAAGCTGACTTCTGAGTATTAACCTGCTTTGCTAGATGTTGTATGGTTTGGAAGATGATCTTCAAGATGCTNGGGAGGACCACAGCCATTTGGTGGCTTCTTAAGCCACTTGGTGATGGTGAAACTTTTCTTAAAGTGACATCACACACGGCAAACAAAATAGGCAGCCCTCTCAGGCTGAGCCTTCTGGGACTTGCTGCTTGGAGGGAGTGTTAAAAAACACTGCAAAACTTGATCAAGAAGGGGTAATTGAAAAGATGACACGACCTAATTTGAGAAGGGTTATATCTTCACGTGCCCCACACTTGTGTAGTTCAAAATAGTACACATCTTGTCCCTTTAACTTCAGGTGTATGTGTCTTGTCTGGTTCTTGGAAGTGACTGTGTACAGGCAGAGCATAATTGGCAGCCTGTGACATCCCTGTCTGCAAGTGTCTCTCTAAATGCAGCGTATTTCAGCCTTTATCTAGTGATGGCTGTTACCTGAGAGAAGCCCAGGGCCATCTCAAAGGGCTTGTAGCGGCTAATTGTGCCTGTTAGGACTAGCAATTAGCTGGGGATCTCTCCACCAGGCAGCTCCGACACCCACTAGCTTTCAGCTCTTTTCAGTTCCTTTCAGTTAACTAGCTGTGCCAAGCAGAGGAGACAGGGACAGGTAGGCAAGTGTGCCGTCGTGCTCAGGAAGGAAGAGGAGGGATGCCTGCAGGACCGCTGGGGAAAAAATAGACACCAGCTTAGAATAATAGAGCAAAACACGACCTGATTATTACAGAAACAAAGCGGCGTGCGACCCGTCCCTCGTTCGTAGGTAGGGGAAGCTATAGGCAGGCTGCTTGCACTGGCTATCCTTCAGCTTTAAGAAAACAATAAAATCTAATTACGTATAGGTCATAAAAAAAGATCACGTACATATGGTGGTTGCTGGTTACCATGGTGCAAACAATGGTTTCAATGGAAACATGAAGCAGAACATAGGCGAATTAAGATAATAAATCAGTTTCATTGAATAATAAAGCTTTGCACTTACCCATTAATTAAGGATAATCGTATGCCATAAGCTTTTGTGTGCTAGAAGTAATGTGTTACTCTTTACTATAAATATATAGATGATTAGAAATTCAATACACCTTACAGGTAGCAAATTCATGCTGTGGTCTGTGTATATTACAAAAGAAAGATGTAAGCGTTATTATTTTTTGGATTGGGATAGAGCGTTTCAATTATCCAACAGAATGTGAGGTTTTGATAGCAATTGGCAGACTTGGTAAAATCTACTTCTGGAATCTTTGTGAAAATCTTTAACTGTCGATGACATAGTTCAAAGGTATCTACAAATGTTCAGAAAAATAGGCTGGGCTTGTCTGCCACATCTGGTTTCCAATAGCGAATTGAGACATCCCGCATAATGCAACACACCGTAACACAATACACCCTGATCTTCTATTGACCCTTCCACTTGATACATCTTTAGGTGCTTTATAATCCCTAACAAATGTACCTTAAAACCCCATGGAACTGTGTGGGCAATTGAGAACAAATGTCTTCAGACCAGAAATAGCATCTGATTCTCAGAGCAGACAAGAGACCATGCCAGACACAGGGGGTGTGCAGGCTAAAGGACATGAAGGCTTTTGCCTACTCCTGTGAAGCAAGGGCAGAGAAGAATCTCGGGGCATCAAACCTGTGGGGTTTATTTCCTTTCTCAAATGGAACATAGGAAATATTTTTAAAATGACATCATTAAACCCCTACCCCTCTCAGGACCAGGGCTGCTTTTTTCTGTCCCCGTTATCTCTAGAGCAGCATTTGCAGGGTGAATTTTCTGATGGGGAAAAGAGCATCTCAGGCTGAAGGAGGGGTGGGCACAGGCTGCATGGATCCCCAGTCCTGCTCTCTGGGATCTTGCCCAGTGCTCTGTGGAGCAGCCCAGTTCCTTGGCATAGAAGTAAGTGTTCAGCAACATGCACGTACCATTTTTCTTAATGATAGAAAGGAAACAATGAAAGTCTTGGCTTATTTTTTTCCTCACACCAACCCCCCCCATGCCCCAGTGTAAAAAGTTATGTATTTGCCTTTAATTCCCTGCCTGTCTCTCTTGAATGATGCCTCACCATCCCTTGGTGAACCCTCCCGGCTGACAGAAATAGCATTTTTAAGAACGATATTTTAGGGAAAATACGGACTAGATGGAGGCCCACACTACATCCATGGTCGAGCCATCTCAGGCTGCCTGCTGTAAAATGCACAAAGCTGGCAAACAGATGGGCTGAGCAGCTCACTGGACAGAGCACTGGCATTTCAGTGCTGGGATCACAGTTTGAGTCCCAACCTGAAGCAAGAAGAAAAATGAATTTGGGGATCTGAGTTCAGCTCCTCTTGCACAAAACCATCATACATAATTCAGTAGAAGTTTGACTGTTTGCTCTCCTTCAAAGAAGAGTGGCTTCGCTTACGTGCAGCTGGAATTTTCTTGACCTGATGAAGGGAATTCCTATTCCCTGCAGAGTGATCGTATGGTGAGGGCAGCGTGAGAGGAGCTCGTGCTGCTGACAGCATGTTGGACCTCACCAGAAGGCGTGGAAACAGCAATGCTTTAATGCTTATCAATACACGAAGGGATAGTTCCCAGAGTATGAACCCCAACTGCAGAGATGCAAGCTGAAGGGTGTACAACACCCACCGTGCAAAGAGCAAGCGAAAGCCTTTTCTCCATTTTCAAAGGAGAGCTGGAAAAAGAATTCAAAACAATAACGAAGAGAAACAAATCCAAATCCTTCCAAGCTGAACTTCAGTGTTAACCATGACCTTTGGATTTGAGAACCACAAATTTTCATAGGAAGTTGAAAACACAGTGGATGGGGGAACTAAAGAACAGCAGGAACAGATGCCATTATTTGGCACACAGTGGGGAGAGCAGCACAGAAAAGGCAGTCTCTGCAGAAGACGTTTTCCTTTAGCTCTCTTTGTTTTCTTGGGAGGAGATAAGGGTAGGCACCGTATGAAATTTTCTCCTTACATCAAAAGGCGTGGGGAGGGGGAAGGGGAAGTGGAAAATATTTTGAAAACCTGGTCATAAAAAATTTCAGTTGCCTGTTTTACAACGCAAGATGGTTCGGTTTGTGAAGAGGGGGAAACACTGAGCAGAGGGCCTGGAAGGAATTCCTTTAGATTAACTGCAGCAGCCACTTGCCATCAGGAAAGGAAAGGCCTGGGAAAGGGAACAATTAGTTTGCAGTTTAAAAAGTTCATAATATTTTGTAAATTAGAGGCGTATGTTCATGAAGAAAGTGCAAGAGAAGCTTGCTGCATTGCCACCTCACAGGGCAGAGGGAAGGGGCTGGTTCCTGAGGGGTGAGCTTGCCCTGTCCACAGCTGCTGGGGCTGCAAAGGGGAGAAGAGGAAAGTGTCATTTTCTCCCCCACCTGGGATGGATGTAGATGAACAGATGTAGCTGAATCACCCGTGGTAGTTTAATTCTGCTTCACAGAATGGTAGGGGTTGGNTGGCCTTAGTAGCTTGGGAGAAATGCAAGGTGTGGGTTTTGTTTTTTTCCTAGGACTGTTGCATGCGAGTGTGTCCCTGGGAACAGAGCAAGAGCGTTGCAGCACCACGTGCCCACTGAATCCAAAGCAGGTTTAGTGTTGTTTTCTATTTCTCCGAACTGGCAGAAGATTGCAAACTTGACACCAACTGCAAGAAACCCTAGAGGATGGGTACTCAAGACACACAGAGCACCCGTTCAAAGAAATTACTCCAAGAAATCACTCTTCTTAATATTTTGTAAAACCTAGTCCACTTTGTGCCCCTTGGTTTAGATGTAAGAGGTTGAATACTTTTGCCAGGGGCCCGATGACCTTTCTCGTAGCAGTCTCTGTTCAGAGATGATGGGATCAAAGAATCACTAATTAGCTGTGGCTCTTTGGGGAGAAGGAGAGCCTGGTTATTACTGTGCTTGCACTTCTGAAGATAACACTTAGGTATAGTGGTAGCCTATCTCTGCCAACATTTTCAGTATACAGATTAAAGTTTTAATGACCCTGTAAGCATTCCTGGTTCAAAACAAAGCACTGGGAAGCAAAAATAAGTTGCAGGGAATAGAAGCAAGAAACATAACAAAACAACAACAGCAAAAAAAGAAGGATTATTGTGAAGGCAAACAAAGCATCAATCAGACTGTGGATCAGGTCACTGTTAAGACTTCTTACTTTCTGAAGCTTCAGAGGTGAGGCCAGTGGCTTTACTGGCAAGGTCTCAAGTGTTTGACGTTGGAGTCCCAGGTTTTTCACCCCCAAGTTACACAAGGTGTTCTGAAGGCCATGGTGAAATCAAGCCACAGGGCAAATCTTTACTAAAGTGAAGGATCAGGTAAACCCTTCATAAGAAAGGAGCAAAGAGCTATATCACTTTTTTTTTTGAGTGCATTTCCTTTGACTTTATCATATTTGCTTGAGATAATACTCTTGACTAAAACTGCCCTTTGTATTTTCCTAGGTTTTGCTCGGAACAGAGCCATCTTCCCTGGGTGCAGGTGTAAAGTTGTAAGGCTCAGATAAGGTAACTACACAAAACAGCTTTGAGTATGTAAATTAGCTAAACACATGCTTCCCTTTATGGAGCTAATTGGCAAATGCAAGTATATGATTCATGCTTTGAAGCTGTAAAACACTTAAGTGCTTATATTTAGGCACGCACAGCCCTATTGAAATTGATGGTGTTACTTGCTTAAAGGCTTAAAATGTCCCTCAAGTGATCTGGAGAACCCAGGATGCAAAGAAACTGTATGTAGTCTTTGTGCAGGCTGCCCCACAGCACTTACTTCCCTTCTTGCAAGGTGTTAAATCCTATAAATTACACATAGCTATTTTTTACATGGCGTTTCAAAGGCAGCTCAGTCTTTACCACCTACCTAGTGGGTTTTAAGGCTTCTAGCTTAGGAATGGGTCAGTTGTGGCAGTAGCCAAAGTGGTACGTATCTCTAGGGAGCAATGCCTAAGTCAGGTGAGGTAAACCAGGTGTAATTGGTGCTGAAAGATCGTGAGTTAATTCTTACATGTCCTCTAACTATGTGCACAGTCCACTGGACGTGATTTGCATGATGGTCTTTCTTGGGCAGTGTGAAGAAAGCACTTTAATGGCACGGACCAGGCAGTTTAAAATTGCTTTAACTGTAAATAAGAATTAGTCCTTTAAAATTCATTGGTACAGCAATATATAATAACATAGAGACAAGCACAAATGTAGAGAGAGTGAAGCACTCGTACGCCTAACAATTTGCAGAAGAGGACCTTGGGTGAGGATGTTTCTCTTTTACAGGTGTACCTTGAGCGAGGATGTTTCTCTTTTACAGGTAAACTTATTCCACAACTGAAAACATGAAAGAAGTTAAACCATTTAGCTCCACATACAAATATTGGTTTGGCAGCAATTTGTCATTTCCTAGATTTGCTCCAAGTCAAAACTGTTTGAGAATCAGAAACGTTGGAGGCCTCCTGTGTTTAATATGGACCGGTGCCTTTTATCATTTGAGGGGAAAAAAACCCGAAATGGCAATGGAAGCTATTTTGCTAATGTTTTTATCTATTCTGTGACTGACATCAATAACACATAACAGTTCCATTGACATTGCATCCTGTCCAATGGACCCACTGACCTGATTCAATGTCAGCTGAAGTGCCTCGTACATCATAAACATACATGAATTCTCCCAGATCCATTATCCTCCCGCCTGGCCCAGGAGTGCCAGGGATCCAATAAGCAGCCAACGGGAGTTTGAATTCTTTCTCTTCAGTTTATCTTTTCCTTCACACTATGAAGGAGCAAGTCCGCACTTTGCAGAATGTAACGGGGAGACCCCTACATATTTTATGAATATATGAATGATAATGATGTCAATAGATGTTCAGATACTAGGCTGATAAGAGTGTGGTATAAAACCCCAGATAAATACCTCGTACCTTGTCAGGAGAGCCTGCAAACCTGATATGTCATTCTGTCTTATTGTGCAAGAATATATGAATCGTAATATTCCCATTAACGTTGTACAAAGTCTGCAGTAGGTGCAGACTGCACCCAACCACACCACCACTTCTATTAAAATAGGGATATTTAGCAGGTGCCCCTGCTGTGATTTCATTGCCACTAAAAGCAAAGGGGAGGCAAATGAAAAGTATTCCAAGGTTTTCCGTTGGTCCTCCTTGAACAGTGCACTGTGACAGGATATATTTGTTTTACTACTGAGCCTGTTTAGCAGTCAAACTGTAGGAAATTGAATATACACTTACTGTATAAAAATTATATGCTTGGTTAGTGATACTTTAGAAGAAATAAGTGCATCAATCATAGAATAGCAGGTTGTCAAGGCTTTATATGTAGGAAAAACACAGAACAAAGAATGTAATGCATGTTGGGCACCTTTTTACAGAAGTTTTGTGCCAACGCTGATTTACAATAAGCTCTTCCCTCCCTCTCTCCTACCAAATTCTTCTGAAGAAACATTCAGAGAAATCTGAGCAAATGATCATGGTCTCTCTTCTGACGTGTCTGTAATTACAAGATCATCCTCATTGTGGGTTTTCTGTGTGAGTGATTTAAGAAGAAAAAAAAACCACAAACCAAAAGAAGGTGTATGCTTAATGCTGCTCTGCCATTCAAACTCTCAAGGGTAGTTTTCCTCACACATTAATGGGAAGAAGACAACTTCATAACTAGTCTGGTTTAGGAAGGGCCAGATCCTTGACAAGGAGCAGTGCCTGCACTCTGAGCTCGCTTTGGAGACCGAGCAATTCCAGGGGCCAGCCTGCCTGCAGAGTTTTGCTCTAGCCCAAAAGGAGGGCTCTGGGCTGTGCACTGCAGCTGTGCCAGGCACCGCTCTTGCCCAGCGGTTCTCCTGGGTGTGTTGGTCATGCTCAATTTCCCAGCAGAGCCCTCTGAGCTGTGCAGACCTGACACAATCTGTACAAGGCACCAGCTTTCCTGACAGCATCTGAAAACCTACAGATTAAAACTGCCACGAAGTAGCCTATCGCTCTGGACTGTTGCATCACTCTGCCTGATCCAGACCCAAAAGCATGACACCGAGCCTGCTTCTGCCCAAACACAACTCAAATCCTCTGCTGGGAAACGGCGCAATACTTCAGCCAGTAAAGTGATTCCTGGATTTCCAGCTCAGCAGCTCTTCTCTCACTCTGTTTCTTCTTCAGGGCATTCATTCACCCTCCCATGAATGTGGCTCTCTTCATTATATGGATTTATGCTACAGACATATGGCTCTAGTTAATCTGACAATAGCTCTCGCTCCCTTCCAAGAGATCTGTTATGGAGAGGTAACCATACATTGTAATGAAATATAACACAAAGACAGGAAAGACCCTTTTATTTCAGCAACAGACAAAGACATCTTTTGAAGTTCACCTTAAATATCCTTGCTACCAATATAAACATCCTAAATATCAACACAATCGCAGTTAATTTCTGTTATTGCCAATATGAAGACGTGATTCTTCAAACTTCTATACCTGAGTCCTTACTTAAGTGTTTCATTGGCCTACCCTCCTAACCTGTGCTTGCTACTAGGGATAACCAAAGCAAAAAAAGAATTGATTGAGCTATCTCAGAACTTCTGAAATGCATAAATGGCAACTAATGCCTCATCACTCCTCCGGTTACCGTCTATAAATCTCCCTCTTTGGATTGCCGTTTGTCACTGGTGATATAAGAGCTTGAAAATGTTGGTGTTCCTTTCTCTTTCCCAGAGTAGCACGAGGGAAGGGGTAGGCTTGTCCAGGGTCTCCTGCTAGGAAAAGAAAGCCCTGTAAATTTTATCCACAGGTTTCCTGAGCAGAGAGGGCAGCCTGGATCCCTGGGGTCTGTGAAAGGACCATGCGTGGAGACGCAATAGTCCATTTCTCATCCCAGTGCCTCTTTTGGTACTTCTCACTTAGGACTTCCTTCAGCCAGAGCTATTCCTGGGGAGATGCCAAGACAGTGCTTCAAGGACAGCTGTCTCCTCCAGCTCCTCATTTCTGGGGAGACTCGTGTATGAGTCAGAGCGATGACATCCTCATAATGTGTTTTTATTTCCTCACCTTAATCCATCTGGCTACATTTGTAGAATAGAGTAAAAGCTCTTTATTGGTTTGACTTCCTAGCATCAAGCAGTTTAGTAGCATGAAGGTTTACCAAAATCTGTGTTATTTGATTTAACGTTGTCTGGAAAAAGTAATACTTGTAACTGAAGCATACAAACATCTGTGTGTGTGTGTTATGGTGTAGTAAATTCATACCAGTTTCCACATTAATTTTATTTTTGTTGCTTTCTTTGGTTTTAGAGCCCCCCCTTTTTTTTTCCTGGGACCAGGAAGGTACCTCATGCTGCACAAAAATGTAATGAAGATACCAGTGAAAGCAGAAAGCATCGGCTCTGCGTGCAACTGGGAAGTGAATTCTGTATCTTGAAGGATTCCTTCATCTCAAAGTTTAGGGTGCAAGTAAGTGGAATTGAGATGTCTTCCACAGCATAATTTTTAAGTAGAGTAATCATGTAGTCTCAAAAAGAAATTGATTCAATGATTTCACCCGTTGGCTATCCTCTACCTCTTAGAAGGTATGTGTTTTTGTGCTTTTAGTATCTCATCATAAAAAGTTTCTTGGCCCTCATGGATTTCCTTTATGGCCATTGCATAAGAAATGATTCAGAACATCTGTTGGAGGTGTTGCAGAAAGGGGAGGGGGTGTGTGCCCATGTGTGTATGTACACACAAATATATATATATAAAAGTTGTTCTAGCCCTTTAACACCACCTTGGACTGCAGTCCAGCTGTGACCCAAACCCAACACTTAACCCAACATTTAACCCAACGTTTCTATCCCCTGTGAGAGGGAATTACAACATTATAACTCCTCTAAAACTCCACTAACCAAGGTCTAGATGAAGACCTTCATGTTTTTACAGTAAGTTTAATGCTGCCACTAAATTCTCTAATACCATGCAGCCTACTTACAGCCTGGTGTGATCTCCCAGTGAGGGTTTTGTTATGTTGTAAACTGCTTTTTGCAAAGCTGCAAAACCTTGTGCTCTCAAAAATTTCTGGCCACCAGCCAGATTCCTTTCAATAATTCTAGCTGAGGCACCCTGGAGCTTGTTAGCCTTTTCTGAAGATCTTGATAGCCTGAGAAGGAAGTTTACATCCAGTTGATGTGTTCTTTCTGGGGTTGTAGATGTTATGAATATACATCTCGGATGTATCTACCATCAAGCCTCACTGGATGGCTGCAGTGGAGGGCAGCCCTGAGCCAAGGAAAAGCCCAGTGTCAAGTTCCTATACGAGCAACACAGTGATCACTTGTTGTGGCTCAGTGGGACAGTCAGGCTCTAGAAGGTAAGAGCTCAGTGCACTTCCACGATGGAGGACCCCACTCTGTTCAAACATAGGAGGATTGCCTAAGGACAGTGAGTTTGGCCACATAGCTCCATGGAAAGCAGACTTTTTATTTTTAAAAGTGGGCTACAAAGCGTGTGCTGCATTTAAATCACTTTCTGGAAGACCCGATTCTATTTATTTTCACTATCTCTTTTCCACAGCCAGTGTACCAAGCTCAGTGTCTGGGAGAAGAAGTTGTGCAATACCTTAGAGCCTCAAAACCCAATGCTGGGGTTTCAGAAAACCTCAGTAGGAAGCACCAGCTGTAGAAAGGATCTCAGAGAGGCAGCCTGTACTCAGCAAATGCCGCACTGGGACTGTACTAATTATATGAGGGGAATCTTAGAGGTGTAGATATCTAGGGATGGATCCCAACACCGCATCCTGATGGATACTGAACAAGGAGGAACACAGCCAAGCTGTGAGATTTGCTCGCAGCAGCTCCTCAGTGAGCAAGCCCCTGGATGAACAACGCTGGGACTGACAAGCATGAGACCAGAGAAAAGCAGAGATGCCAGAGGGGAAGTTAAATGGATAAATACTCAAAAAGTTGCTAAAAAAAAGATGAAGTAGTAACAGCAAGTCACGTAATGTGTAGTGCTTTTTATTCTGGGACAAGGGGGGATGATTCAGATGTGGTATTGAAGCCAGTCTGCAGTACAGGCTCTTGTCAGGTTGCAGGCAGCATTTTTCATGTTAATGGAAGAAGCATATTGTGTTCAAACACTTCAGATTCCACCCTCTTCTTATAAAAAGTACTCTGGGATTTCTAGTGAGCACAAGGAGAAAATCAGGCTTGAGTCACTGAGAAGTCTGTCAAAGCTATCCAGTAGGAGAACTCAGCCTATCTGCCTTAAAAGTTTGAAAGGTTCAGGTAATTTCACCTGGATCTGGGCATAATTTTTTTCTCTGGTCTTCTCACTGTTTCTGATGTGACCTGTTATATTTTGTTCATTGCTTGGCTTTCTGTAGAGATAGGTTGCTATTCAAAAAAAAATTTTTTTTTCTCTTTGTTATCAGGCTGACATGATAAAAACAGGAGGAACAAGGAGGAAGATCCAGAGAACGTTTCCACACTGCAAAAGCTTGGCGTAGAAGAATAAAAGACATGGCAACAACCCTACTAACAACTCATAGAAGATATTAACCATCAAACACTTCACACTAACTGATACAATCCCTCTTGCCATGAGTTTATTGACTACAATACTACTATGGAGTCAGCCCAGGTACTGAACTAAGCCATAAAGTTAGTCAAAGGTAATACAATAATAGTGTAAAAGTTGCAGGAGGTGAAGGCAATTGCTGGAAATGCTCTTGATGACATTACTTATTTATTTAGTAGACAGAATTTAGAATGGGAATAAGGATTTGTCTGTCACCATCACATCAGCCATCAGTTCAGCGCTGCCCTAGGCAACGAATATGCTGTTACTAATTTTAGTTTGTTTTGTTGTCATTCAGTCCAGATAATTTTTGAGGTTCATTTAGTTGCTGTTAATAAAAAAGAAAAGCAGAAATACTGTAAAGGGCGGGTACTCAGAAATCCACTCTTCAAATCATAATCCCTTCAGTTTTTGCCAGTGACGTGGCAGCAAGTTAGTGATTTCCTTCAGAGAAAGGAGCAGCAGCTTGACTTTCTCTTCATGGCTTGGTGCTTTCTCTTGGGGGACCAATGGCACAGCCCTTGGTCGAGTTGTGATTAAACTGTGCAATTAACTTGCAGGCCAAAGTGAGCCAGAATCTCCTGAAATTTAGAAAGACTCTACCTGTCATTTCTTTACTTATCTGCATGGTATTTAGAGCCCCGTGGACAGAGATAGCTAAGCTGACACAAGAGGTCATGTCCATCTCACAATGGCTCTGGGGCACAAATTCTTCACCTGCCAAAGCAATGCTTTGTTCTTTCCTAGCACCATTCCTGTATTGTCACCACTTTACAGTTATTAAGTGTCTCTTAAATCCCTCTGCTGCTCCGCGTGTTGCCTTTGATGTAGGTGAGAACAGATATATCCATTTTACAAATGTGTGGTGGGTTGACCCTTGCTGGATGCCAGGTGCCCACCAAAGCTGCTCTGTCAGTCCCCTTCCTCAGCTGGACAGGGGAAAGAAAATACCATGAAAGGCTCCTGTGTTGAGATAAGGACAGGGAGAGATCATTCATCAGTTACCATCCCAGGCAAAACAGACTTGACCTTGGGGAAAAAAATAATTGAATTTATTGCTAATCAGTAGGATAATGAGAACTAAAAACTCTTATCTTAATAACACCTCCCCCCCGTCACTTTATTCTTCTTGGGCTTGATTTTACTCCCAATTTCCTCCACCTCTTCCTCCCCTTCTGTGCAGGGGGATGGGGAATGGGAGTGTTGTGGCCAGTTCATGGTCTCTGCTGCTCCTTCCTCCTTAGGGGATGGGACTCCTCACGCTCTTTCCCTGCTTCAGTGTGGGGCTCCCTCCCATGGGAGACAGTCCTCCACGAACTTCTCCAACATGAGCCCTTCCCATGGTCTGCAGTTCTTCATGAACTGCTCTAGCATGGCTGGGTCTTTTCCACGGGGTGTAGTCCTTCAGGAACAGACTGCTCCAGCATGGGTTCCCAAGTCCTGTCAGCAGAACTGCTCCATCACGGGCCACAGGTGCTGCCTCCCTTCCTTCTTCACTGGCCTTGGTGTCTGCAGAGTTGTTTCTTTTGTATATTCTCACTCCTCTCCATCTGCAATTGCTCTTCTGCAGATATTCCCCCTGCCCTTCTTAAATAAGTGATCCCAGAGGTGCTACCACCATCGCTGATGGACTTGGCCTTAGGTAGCAGTGATTCTGTCCTGAAGCTGTCTGGCATTGGCTCTACCAGACATAGGGGAAGCTTCTCACAGAAGTCACCTATGCTACCAAAATCTTGCTGTGCAAACCCAATATAAAATGATAGCAAAGCACTGAAATTCAGCCACTGATCAAAGGCTACACATTCATGCAGAAAGAGAAGAAAAAGGACCTCAGAAGTGTGGATACCTGTCTCCTTCTCACATCACTTGTCACGTACTTGAGCTTTCTTGCCATAAAATGTGCAAAGCTGAGAGTTTGCAAAATATGATGGTTTCGTGCAAAACACACCCGGTACAAGTCCCCGACAGCAGCACGTGAGGGTCCCAGGGTACCTCTGAACAAGCATCGCAGTACCTGCAGCATCAGTGCGGCATCCAGGACACCAGCCAAAGTGGATTGCCCCCCTGAGATGGCTCTGCTCCTTCCAGGGCTTCAGGGAGACCAGGCCAGGATTTCATGGCACTGCATCGTGCTCTGTGGATGCACCCAAATCTCCACTGATCTGCAGCCAGGAGCTTCCAGAAGCATCAGCACAACGTGCACAAAAAGGGCAGCAGTTCTTCTGGGCTAGGACAGCTACAGTTTTAATTAGGCTGGGGAGCCTTGCCTTTGTTTCATGCCAGTGATTCATTGCAAATCCAGAAGCTTTTGGACAAGAGAGGCCCAGGTGACTGTGCAGTCTGAAGAGGAGTTTTTTCTTTGCTCCTCTGATTGAGAAGTATGTTTATGGTCGCCCCTCACCAGCTCCCCTTTCTGATTTGTCCTAATCAGAGAGACCAGTGCACATGGAGGCAGCAGGAGAAGTAAAGCAAGCCGGGCTTGAACTGTTGAGAGACCTCAATGCTGTAAAATGAAGCCAGAAACCTCATTTTGACACCTAATGAATGCCCTGCATTCATTTAAAAGCCACTGGAAGGACAGCCCCTGAACCTCCTGGGTCCAAGCAGCTAGCAAGGTTCATTTCCTTCTACTCGACAACAGTGATGACGACCACCACAGACATCACATGGTGCAGCACTGTGACCTGTGTCAGGGTCTGAGATGGAAATCCTTTTTGGTATCAGTATTTTATATTAAAATAGGTGAAATTTGGATATGGAAGTATAGGCTGCTGTACATTACATTAGCCAGAGAACAGGTTATATTCATCTCAACTTTCATTTGGAGACTTCATAACCTTGTTTGCGTTCACAAGATAACTGCTGTGCATTCCTGAACAATGACAGCTTGCACAAAAAGACTTAACAAAAGCCACAGAGCTGATAATTTTCCCTTGGATCGGGGGGACAGATCTCTCTGTGGTTTCACAGCCGTGGACCGAGGCTCACCTTTATCATTTTGAACAAAATCGGAACGCTGTTGTGGCTGCGCATTAAACGAAGTTTCTCTTGATGAACTATTTTATTCAGTCATGTAAAACTTGATTTATTTTTCTGGCCTGAACATAAAAAGGGTAAAAACTTCATTTGGGAAGCTTGTTTGGTTGGCAAAATGCAGACACAGCAAATGTTTTAGAAATACGTATATGGATTTATTGGGGTTTTTTTATCTGCTGTTATTCACCACATCCCAGATTTTTGGAAGGGGATTGTGGGATTACACTTTGAGACCTGAGAAACTAAAACTGAAACTTCACTAAAACTGGAAAAAAAATAGATTTTTAGGATCAGGAGTCTTTCCAAACTCATGATCTACTGTTGCAGTTGCTCTGCGGTTGATGCAGATTTCCAGGTGGGCTATACCCCAAACTAAAGGCAATTTCCTGTTCAGTTTGCATGTTTGCACTTATAAACACTTGCCATCAGGAATTCAAGAGAAGTGGGCTTTTCAGTTTAAAAAAAAAATAATCTTAAAATACCCGATTTTATTTATTTGTAACCAAAGAAATCCCTTAATTACGCAACTTGTACCTTTGATGTGCATTGATTTAGGAGCCCGTATTCCACCTACTTCAAACATCTCAACAGATGAAAAACAAGAGTCAAGAACCTTAACTCATTTTATAATAGTTTAAAAAAAAAAGAGCTTTAACTGATCTATCAGGGAAAATGAAAACCAATAATCAAATAGAGTCATTACTCTATATTATTTTCTAGGAGATTAAAAAAAAAAAAGTAGATATTTATATTTTTGTTGTTGTTTTTACTCCTTACCCTGGACATATGGCACTTAAAATTGTGCACAGACCCTTTGTAAAAACAGTGTGAGTTAAGCACAGAGTTTTCCCTAGACATGTATCTCTAACTGTGAATTTCTTTGCTTCAGTACCAGAGGGTCAAAGTAACATTTTAGGTGTTAACCAAACATGGGATGCATTTGGTTGTTTTGCCATCAATTTTCAGCATGTGAAAAACTTGATGACTCTCAAATGATTAACTGTGTGTAATAAATGCCAGAGCTGTCTCCTGGCTTCCACTTGTCCTTGCGGCTTGGGCCAAGCCCTGCTTTGGAGATGTCCCTTGAGGCTGGTTGGTTTGTGCATGGCTCGGAGGTGGGCACTTCTCCTGCCAAAACTTTTCAGCGACAACAAATCATGACCACTTTGGAAACAAATCGATTTGCAGGGCCTGTTGCCAGAGGTCGAATGTGGAAATGTTAAGGGGCGATTGTTTCAGGCTTTCATGAACTCCAGAAAGAAATATGCAGGCTTGCAGAGCCCTTCTGTTAGACCCTGACCTACAAATGGCAAGGAGTAACAGCAGTGCAACCAGGAGCGACGGTGATGAGGGGATTTACATTGATACCGTTAGTGTTACATCTTTTGGCATTTTAATCCTGATGTCCAGGCAAGAGAGAGAGCATGTGGACATTACAAATAGCAATAAGAATGGTGTTTCCAACAATGTGTGGGTTTTCTCCTGCTCTCCCTTCCAGCATCAGGCACAGGTCTTCTCCAGCTTGGGAGCAAAAGGGTGGGAGCAGTCGGTGGCCATGTCAGCCCCCAGCCAATGCACCCCTGTGCAGATCAGTGGATGAGCAGCAGATGGGAGCTCCTCTGGACAAGGGAATGGGGACAGGGCAGCGTTTCTTCCTGAAGCTCCTGCCTTAGAGAAGGCACTGAAACTAGGAGTAATTTGAAGAGCTCTAATCGATTGCATGAAGAACGCAGAGAAAGGTAATCACACTGCAATAAATGAGTGGGTCTTTGTAAGGGGGTGAAGGGAGGGAAGTTTATTTTTTTAATGGGATTTGGGCTACCTTGTGTAAATAATATTCACTCTTCACAGTAAAAATTCTCTCCTTGCTTAAGACCCCTGAGATGTTAATTTTAAAAGCTGTTACCGGCCATGGTCCAGAAATAAACACCCCTGTCTGAGTACACGTTAATTGCTGGCGGCTGGAGGCAAGTGTCTGCTCCAAGTATCTCAGCTAAGTTCTTCCCTCTAATGAGACAAACTTCCCGCAGTCCTGGAGACACAAAAAATCCAGCTCCACCTGACTACGAGTTATTAGGGTAGAAAATGTCCACGTCCACTTCCATGCCTCTGAGGCTCGTGCCCTGATGATGAAGAAACACTCTGAAGGCATCTGGCATTAACTCGGTGCCAGGTACCAACCCACCAACCAAATAAATAAATAAATGCAGCCCTCATTCGGCATAATCCTCCCAGCAACAGAAATAATCAAAACCTGATTAAAACACTGGTCGGTTTAAAATGAAAATGCTCTTCCTTTGCCTTCCTGCTCCCGTCAGAACGATCGCCAAAGGTTATCTGTTTTAATAAATCAATTAGGCTCAACATGCTGCCTTGTTTGCCAGTGGGAGGGTTTTGTTTTCACAACCCAAGGGCAGCTTCCCAGGACGTCTCACCCCTACAGGTACCACCCCGAGGGTGGCCTGGCCAGGAGGCTTTCGGACGGGTGAGTGCAGCTCTCCAGCTCTCGGAGAAAAAAGCAAAGCCCTGGCTGAGCTGGCTGAGCTGCAGTGCCCAGCACCATGCCCTGGGTGCACAAGGGAAGGCTAGAGATGGGCTTCACCCCTTGACCCTCTCATGACCAAGATTCATTACCCTGTAGTGGTTCAGTGGAGGTGAAACAGTTGGGAGACAAAAAGAAGAGAGAAAAGAGTTTCTCTCATTTATTGTGCCTCCTGCTTTGAGCCTGCGTACCAAAGTAGCCCTGTTTGTATGTAACATACAGTGCATTTTTTCCTCTTTTCTGCCTGGCTTTTTTTTTTATTCATTCAAGGGCCAGGTCATTGCTTCTGAACCTCTCTCTCAAGAGCTGACACTTAAAGTGCAAATGAAGCTAATGACAAGAGACAATATTTTAATGTTAATTAGATATTTCATGTGTCTTAGTTCATCAGAGCAATATTGCTCTTTTATGTATTACATGAAAGCAGAGCTTTAGCTTGGAGGAAAACAGGGAACACAGTCAGTCACAGAAGTAGTATTCTCGGGTTTGTAATTATTAAAATTATTGTTACATTTAGGAAACGTAGGAAACTTTGAAAGGAAGATACTTAATAATAATAATAATGGAACTGCTGTGCTATAGGAAGCCTTGGCAAAGGCTTTACGTCTTTTTTTTTCCTCCTACACGAGCTGGCAGTGTAAAGGCTGTAGTCTCCCAAGCTCTTGCTAGGAGAGCAGACTTGGCTTTTCTGCAGATTTATATTGATATATAATGTAGATATGAGGTCTGTCTTTATCTGGATTCCCCCTCCTTCCTTTCCTATGGCACATTATCCTTCCAATAGTTCTGTTAAACCGATGACGTGAGCTGCAAACGCTGGGAGTCCCGGTGAAACGGCCTGATGATGATGTACACCAGAGCTAGGTACATAAAGTACAATATTTTCTGGGCATGTTTGCATTCCTTGTGGCCTGGTTTCTGCTCCTTTTGCCTTCCTTCACTGGCTATTTGAGAAGTTGCATTTCACTGCCAGCAAGTATTTATACAAAGCAAATTTCAAAGTTATGCACATATTTGAGGAAAAGGAAATTTAAGGCCCTGTCACATCAATGAACTCCTTCCAGAGAGCCCTCGTGCGTGGACCCTGAGTGCAGAAAACGCCTGGAGAAGGTCGCTGCCTTGGTGGGATCTCCATTCGCCCACCCTCCGTGATGTCCGGGCTGCAGGCACCCACTAATGGAGTCATTTTAAGGTGTGTTTTGTAGAGGTTAAAAAAAAATAAGAACCCCCCCCCAAATCACATTATGATCTCCTGACCATTTGTGTTTCAGCTGGATGTGCTTTTGAGCCCACTCTGAGCAGAATAAATACATGAAAAACAATCTTTGTAAGGAGCAAGGGGGAATTTCCAAGTAAACATGTATATTCTGGAACAGGAAACATTTTTTATTTAGCAGTGGATGTGAGTGCCCACACCTAACAAAAACAGCAGAGTAAAAATGCAGTTAAGCCTTCTATTTTTGTCCACAGCTAGTATTAAAAAAAAAAAAAAAGGGAAAAAAAAATGTGTTGGGTCTGTGGTTTCTTATACGTTGTAGAGAGCAAAGACACAACAGAGAGTGAATTCATTGAATAATGTACTACTGCAGATGATTTGCTTGGCTTGGAATATCCTTGCTGCTTTCATTTTCACAGTGTTTAATTATACTTGGGTTTTTTCAACGTTACGTATCCTGGTGGAGAATCAGATTTATGGGTAAGGCTTTTATATAAAACACTGAAGTTTAGGGAGGGAGTTTTCTTAGTGACTCTGACTGAAGAATAATACCGATATCAGAACCGAATGTTTCACCTACATGAGCGTGTCAGGGGGAAAATGAGGGTTCTGGGGTCATAAGAACTGTTCGCAGCCCATGCTGAATTCCAAAGAGGTTCAGGTTCCCATCTGATTGGGAAGCTTGGCTGGAGAGTCCCCACTGGCCAGGGCTTGAGGCAAGTTTGACACTCCAAGTGATGAGCAGCCGGGGAGTGGAGAAGACCTTGCAGTGCATAATCAGCCCGTCCTGGTTGGGGATCAGTGGCAGCACCAGCATTAGTTCCAGAACACCCCGGGTCTCATTCTTTCCCATCTCTTGATGTATATTAGCATTGGAAATGACATACCAAAAGGCTGCCAGAAGGAGGATTTATTTCTTAATAAGGGGGGGGAATAATTTCATAACCCAATATTAAACACATGCACACATAAGATAGACACATGTGCTGACACTCTCCAGCAACAGCAGCCTTGGTCCTGTAGCTGTTTGCTTACAGAAAGGAATAAAACTTGCATGTTTGGGGTTCATTAATAGACATTAACAATTGTGAGTGTTCTGCCTGAATAAAAGCTGTTTGTTTTACTACTTCAGGGTTTCTGCCCTTTTGGGACATACAATGGGCAAATCAAATACCCTGATAGAGGGCTGTAAGTGCTGCGAGTTATAGTGAAATAAAATAAACAGGCAGACACAGACACTCCTGCTCTGCTATAAAAAGACTGCATATGCTCAATGCAGGTTTTCTTAAGGTAAGGGACAGAGCTTAGGAAGCTCTAAGGCAGCTAGATTTGCCCATATGGGAAGGCGGTCTTTCACTGATGATTTTGCAGACAGAAATTGCCCATCTGCACTGTTTGCAGGTGTTTTGAATGATTATATTATTAGCTCTGTCTGTTCAACTTTGCTTTTTTATGGTGGCTTTAGTATTGCAGTAAATAAAAAAAAAAAAAAAAAAGAAATATATAAGCAGCCATCTGGTTCCCAATTTTTGACTGGCGCTCTTTGTCAAGAAAGAAAAAAGAATTCTCAGATATTATTTCCTAGTTCTGAAACGCTGGTAAATGAGGAGAACAAGTCCCCAAATTCTGACCTGAATAGAAAACAGGGACGGAATTTTCTGCTTTTTATTTAACTTGCTCTGATTAATCCATTTAAAAGCAATCGTCTCCGTTCTGTTCTCATTTTCGCCTCTGTGAAGGCAGTGGAGTAGTCCTGGACTTACACCACCCCTCTAGGAGCAGAATCTCCTCCTGCTGAAATTAGGGGGGAAAAATTAAAGTGAAAGCAATCGTTCTGAAACCATTTTCTGGTTTTCTAAATGGGCAACAAAGACAGCTGGGAAGTGGTCCTTTGCTGCTGGATTTTACAGGGAGAATTCACATTTCTCAAATATATTTTTTTTTTGCAAAGCAATGATGAAACTTTGCAAGACCTTTAGGAATAAAGAACAAGCTATTTGCTATCTCAGCAGTAAGTTCCCAATTTTTAGACTGCATTTAGGTTTCTCCGAGCATAATATTTGATTATTGGCAATATGTTTCCAGTTAAATATTTCATATAGTGCATAAAGGCCTCTTCTACTCTCGAGCATTCTGTAAGTATTAATGAAAGCAGTGAATTTGTAGATTTATCTGGTGCCTGAATACCTTTTGCTGCAAATTGTTTCAGAGCTGGATTTCAGCTTCACACGATCATTTAATGTTGCCTCTATATTCATGAAATTGGAATTATGTATCTAAACGTAGGGAGATTGTCATCAAATCTGCTTGGAAGAGAGGTAGGCCAGGCCTCACAGGTATGACCCACGTACAAATATTCTCCAAGTCCACAAAAAACCCCCCACATGGGCATCCTTCTCCAAACGCAAGGAGTTGTTGACTTTGGGGAAGCTCTGAACAGACCCCAGGAGACCTCCAGATTACATGGTGGTGGAAATGGATGTGTGAGAAGGTCGGGCCATGCTCTGGTGGTTTTTTGCCTTAGTGCTGTTCTTTCAAGAGCAGTGCCACGTGTGCAGGAGTGGGAAGGGCCAAAAGGTCACCTGAAAGGGTTTTAGCGCTGGCATTTGCAGAATAAAATGTATATAAGCTCACACTTGCATTCCCCAAGATGTAAAGACATCAGAGGCAAGCACTTAACCTGCAATTTGGAGACTGCATTTACCTGCCTGCACTGCCCAGCTCTGCTTCTGCCTAAGGCTGGAAAGACAGAAGCCTGCAATGGGTCTCACTTGAGCTAGGCTCTCACTTTAATCCCTAAGAGGTCTCTTGATTCCCTGGGCACCATTGCTAAGCCTGAGAAATCATGTTTGTCAGCAGACATTGTAATCTTTCCACCATTAGGAGACTGTAGCAGCTGAATGTTGGTTGTTTTGGTTTTTTTTTTGTGCTTCCGGGTCAATAATAAGATACAGCAACTAGGCAGGTTTCTGTCATGCATTCCCGCACCGTGCAGAAGAGAACCTGGTCCCAAAACCAGAATCTGACAGGTCTGGCTCTACTATTCCTCATTTCAGTGCTGTTTGGCAGTTTCTGCTGTACTGGATTTGTCTCTGGCATGGCAGAGCACAAGGTGCAGACACCTTTCAGCAGTGAGGAACAGGTATGGACATTGAGTCACCTCTCTGGTATTTCTCTTTGCCAGCTATGACTTGGGTATGTTGTTCACTTTCCTACCTATAACTACACCCCCTGGACCCCCTGACAGTCTAAGACTGAGGAAGAAGTCTGGAAAACTCTATTTTTTTTATTATTATTATTATTCACAGGCACAATTAGGGCACGGTTTGACTTGCTTTGGGATTATCCAGGGCAAAATGTAGTTAATTTGTGGCTGCAGATCCACAAGGGATAGTCGTGAGAGAGGAATTTCTGTCCTCTGGATCCTGACACGGGGTGTGCTTCCATTGCAGATTTCCTCTCACTGTTTCCATATCCTAGTTGATCAGTACAAAATGACTAAAACCCGAGACATGGATTTATTTTTTAACTAATGCAAATAATCATGTTGGTTATAATTGTTATTAGGGCTCCTCTGGGAATCTGTTGTTACAAGCGCTCAACCCTTTTGTCTCTCCTTTGGGTCTGCAGGCTATGTTGCAATTTATAAAGATACCAGACCTTAGGCTAAATCAATGTCCGTAGGGTTATGAGATGTTGCTAAATATCAAAACAAAATCCCAGTGTTCCAGTTCTTTAACTTCACTCTGTTTAATTAGCCATTCCAATTAACCTTCCCTTTGTGTTCCCTCATGTTTAAAGGGTTATATTAAAAGTACTGTAGAATTAAAGCCATTTAAAATATGCTGAGTATATTTCAAGGCATTCAGCAAGCCCGTCCTCATTGCAGTTTCGCTAATGACTGGTCACTGGGGGTTGTATTTTCAAACCTCTGCACCTAGGTTGCAAAAATGGTACCATTATGTGCGTCCAGGTCACAGCGTGTTCAAAGGGGAAATCGCTTCTGCAGATCTTCTACTGCTTTGCTCTTTGTGCCTGCGGATGCAAAGGACGCGTAAGCAAAGACACGCGCGTTCTTCCGACGAGAATTTAGATGGCGCCGAGTGTTTAGACAATTTTTGTTTTGCTCTGAGACCTGAAAGAAAAGACCAAGACTGAATCCTGGTTTCTGAAGTACTCCGGATAATTCCCGGTCAGTGGGAGAAATGTAGCGTTTCCCTGTGCTTTTCCTAGGATACTCATCCCATCTAGTTTGTAAAATGCAATGCCTGTCTTCTGTGAATAGTACCGAGTAAAAACCTATTCAAATGGTGAGTTGGAAGGAGAATAAATTACCAGCACTTTCTCTGATCCAGTTCTGTCCCGTCCCACACCCCCCACCCCCCTGCCTTGTGCCAGGGACAGGCAATGTCAGGATGATGTGACAGGAGGGTCTCCAAAACTGTTCCTGTGGTCTTTATGAATGTATGCATTTGTAAATGTATGCTGATAGCACTCTGAGGTGGGAGAATACTATTATGCCCATTTTATTATGCCCAAGGGTGACTATGTTTTTTAGATTTATGTTATATTAGGCAGCTTTTCACTTATTATTCTCTGTGCCTAACTCTCTGGATGCATTTTATAAGCCATCAGGATTTAACTCATTGCTATGGATTTTGTTATGGGAGAGCAGGTACCTAAAAATTCCCTGGCTTGACCGGTGTCATTTTGGATGTCTGTGGCAGAAGAACAGAAACCAGTCTATATATTTAATCCTTGACTCTTCCCTAGGTAATTTTCTCTAGCAGTTGTATTGAAAGACCATTTTAATTCATAGCTTTTTTTGTTGGCAGATATTAATTTCTCAGGGGTGAAGTATAATGACAAAAAAAAAAACAAAAAACCACCCCACATCTCTTCTTCTATTTTTTTCTATTTGGAAGCAGCTGAGATAATTCTGAAACTAGGCTACAATGTTATTTTAGCTAAATTTGCTCCATCAGGGAGTCCGCCTTTAGACCTTCCTTTGGACTTTATAAAGGATGGGGAGGAAAAGCAAAAGAGATGTTTATTTTATTAAAGCTGTGGCATTAGACACTTTCAGTTAAGAAAGCTGTTGGTGTCTGTCTTTGTTTTCTAAGACAAGGTCAGTTAAAAATATATCATGTTTTGTGTTAAATAGTTTGATGGCATAAATTCAATAAAGACATTGTCTGGTGTCCTCCCTGTATCAGTCGCATGAGTTACAAAGGACACTACAAACAGCAGAAATCCATTTCCCTTTCCTTCTCTCTCTCTTCTGCTTTTCACTGGCAACAGTAAAGTTCAACTGCAAGGCATGCGATTGGAATATAATCAAATAACCTGCTGGTGTCTCATAAAGAAGTCCTGGTTGTTTAAACGACTATTCATAACAGACTTGGATGTTTCATAGCTGGTGATGGTTTACGAATCAGATAACATCAAATCAGTTGGAGTATGAACTTAAGCTCCTTTGGAAATGTGCAAAGAACAGAGCCACCAGCATTGCTGATGACTGACTAGTTGGGGGAGACGAAAGCAACTAATATATTTAGGATTTTTATCAAGCCTGCCAAGGGATCTTGATGGGTGCAGCTATATAGGCGTGTGATAAGCATCACAGCAACCAGAGATACTGAAAACTGAAGAATATGGGACATTTAGTATGTCTAGCTCCATTTTTACACCAGCCAGTCTCCAGGAAGAGATTATACAGAAAAGAGGGATGGGTAAATATAAATCATTGTCTAACAGTTCTTCAGCACGCATCGTTGGGAAATACTCGCTAACAAGATGATCGGTTTATTTTGTGCATTGACTTTGAAGCCAGTGCAGGGAAAGAAAAAGCTGCCTGTGTGCTGGTGCCCCCCTGGTAGGGAAGACCCAACCTGGTGCCTTTAGCACACCCCTTCCTTAAGGGTGTTTCTACAGCAGATGCCACTGCTTAGGCTGGCTCCAGAGTGGAGAGACATTCCTACAGTAGCAGGGCTCCGCAGGGAAGCTCGTGTTAGGGAACAAAAGCACTCTGTGAGAACTTTGATAGAGAGAGAGATTTTGAAGATTCATTTATTAGCTGCTGTATTGCTGATCTCCTGTTGAGCGAGCCTTAAGTTTATGAACTTTGTACTTAAACTGGCAAATTTGGGGGAGAAAATAAAGTAAGAAATAGATAGCACACAGAACATTGATCTTTGGAGGATGTATCATTTTGTCTTATCAGCAAAGGTGCATTCAGAAACCAGACACTTGCCGCTGAGAGTGAGAAATAAAACAGCAACAAAAAAAAATCCCTCCCTTTGCTTCAGGCTTTTGGATGCACTGGATTAAGTTCATTGCTAATTAGACACAATTGTGAAGCACAATTATTTATGAACCTTCAATGGGCCGAATTCATGAAAGGAATAACGAGTATATATTTTCCTTTTGTAGAATTTTAATGAAGAAATGGCATTACTATTCATTATTTATCTACTTTCAAATTGTAATGAATAGTTCTACTGGCAAACACCAAATTTCTTTATTTACAGAAAGGCGGAACATGTGTAGATAATAACAGAGTTCAGCATGTATGAAATTCTGCATTTCTATAAATATAGAAATAAAGAAATTATTGCCAGGACTATTCATTAAATTTTGAAAGTAGTAAATAATAAATAAGAGTTACATCTATTCATTAAAATCCTCCAAACAGAAAATACTGTCTTCCTTTCTTAAATAAATCCAGTGCAATATTTCTCCAAGAAAGCTGGCTTTTATGATGATGATTTTGATTTTTTTTTTTCCCTTTTGACATCGTTTCATATGCAGCCTTTATCCTAAATGCATTCTAAATAACATTAACCCATGTGTTTTCATTAACAGTTGAAATAATACTTGATGCTGTGAAATAAAGAGGATTTAAGAGAACCTGTCTTCTCTGGCTGAATAGAATAGGATAGAATGGAATGGAATAAGAACAGAATAGAGGAATAGAATAGAATAAGAACAGAGGAATGGAATGGAATGGAATGGAACCATTAACTCTTTTTAGCCACTCATACACACCTCCCCAAACAGTAACTCAGAGATTTCACCTGTATCTGACCCAGATATGTGAAGATGAGGGTGCCAATGGGTCATTTTGATCACTTTGTCCCCCAGACAGCTCGATTTGAATTGTAGAGCCTGCAGTACCCATCTCCTACAGGGATTTTTACAGTCAGAAAACTCCATGAGTGGAAACCAAAACTCCTCACCACCAGCAACAGCATGTGAGACTCCAAAGTGCTCAGTAGCAGAAACAAGACTGCATGGCTTGCCTCTGATTGTCTAACCTAACAAGTTTGGCTTATGAATTGTAGTGTATTAATTAAGCTTCAGAAAGCTAAAACTTCAGTACTAGTTAAATTCCTCACACAGTAACTAAAACCTTGGAACCTAATAAGAACATAGAGGTTGACTTTTTAAACTCCAGCCTTGTAAATTAACTAATTAATTGTGAACTGTCAGATGCCACCTTTGATAGACAATATTTTGGCTCAGTGTAGGCCAACCTTGGTCACTGACCAAGTGGTTCAGGTTCCTTGCGGTTTGGAGCATCTCTCTGTTATGAGATGCTTGTCCCCTGGAAAGGAGATACTTTTTATAGCCAAGAATCTGAGGGGCCAATAAATCTCAACAAGTTTAAGAGGAATACAAAAGAAATTTAATCCGTCAGTCATGACTTCATGATTTAGACTGTGAAGTGGAGAGAAAACACAGTTTTCCAGTTAAAAGGAAAAAAAAAAGAAATAGCCTGGCTTTGGAAGCTGCAAATTTCACTATTTAGATGTGGTGACTAAATGTTCCACTTGGCACCTAAGTTTTTTTGGCACCTAAGATTTTTTGAATGAAAAAATTGTTATTAAAATGAAGGTATGCTAAAGATTTACTCATATTTTTTACTTATATTTTATGTATTTACTTATATTTCATATTTTTTAGTTATATTTACTCATACTAATGCTAAAGATTTACTCATCTTTTGCCTATATGCCATAAAACCATTTTGATACTGCTCACGTGCCATTAGTACCTGGTTCACCAACATTGCCTTTGGTGATCCATTTTGTCAAAAAGTTACAGCAGCTGTCGTGCTTCTTTTTGTGATTGTTGTGTGAATGACACATTATGAGCCTTTAAAAACAAGAAATGAACATCCACGTCTTACAGAGAAGACCTCATAAAGAAAAAGGGATTCAGCTGACCAAGGGACCACCCGTATGGTGATGTTGCTGCAGAGACCTGTTTCCACCGTGGGATGTTCCTTTGATTTGGTGACACTGGGACTGACATTTACTGCAGAGAATTCTACACGAGTGTAGCCCAGCCCAGAATGACAGGAGAAAAAACAGCCCAGAAAAATACAGGACTGGTCCCAGATGTTTCCTTTTGGATGCTGTATCTCTAGAACTTGGTTGATTTTGAAGGAAGAAATTTAGTAAGCAAATATCTTACCTCTACACAATTTTCACTAGGATTAAGCGTAGTGCTTGGCTCCTTTGAGACACTAAGAGCTATGACCAAAGAAACACCTTTCCTTTTTCAGGATACTGTGTGGGTTGAAACCCTCTTCTGGAAAGCCTTTGGAGGAGTTGATGTTTGCCTGGAAACACAGCAGAGCTTCCCATGGCCAGGGGCATGGGCAGTCCTCTCCTGGGGGAACACTGTGGTACCTTCCCTGGTCAGCTGCAGAGCTGCAGAAAAAAAGCAGTGCTCTTCCACCACTGCACCCAAAACCTTCCTCTTCTGTGTCCTGCTTCTGTGTAGCGTGGAGAGGAAAGGCCAAAGGCTGGTGGGCTGAGCAGAAGGCTGCATGCCACGTGATGCTGTAGCTACCACAGCCCCCAAGCCCTTCAGCAGCTCTTGCTCTCAGGCAGTTTAAATCAGGACTTCTCCTGGGATGGAAACTGCATCTGCCAAATAGCCCCCTTTGCTGTGGGGTTATAAGCCCTGGTGTGGCTCTTGAGAACCACGTGGAAACCCTGTGAGTAAAATGCAATCTCGGCCTCCCTCCTTGAGGTCTCGGCCATAGATGATGTCATGTGGTCCTTGCAACAGATTAGCTTTACAACATCTGCTTGGCTTTGGTGTTTTGACTCTTTCTGCAACAAGTTTCTTCTCCTTGCTTTTCAAGTTTGGTTTCCCGTATGTAACATTTACATCACAATCTGAAAACAATTTCACACATAATAAAGTTAACTATTTGTTATTTTTCATTTTAGAAGTAAATAACAGACATTTAAGAGAATATTCCTTTTTTTAATGGCACACGTGATAGTATTTTGAAACGCCAAATGACATCCACAGTAAATTTTTGGCCTTTCTCTAGCAAATCCTCCATCAGTAAAGTTTGCCTTTATTTACAATTGTGGGGTGGTTTTTTTTTTCCTTAAGATATTTTACTGCAGTTGGTAGAACTACCATCTGCTTCTCCAGGGACTCTCCTATTTATGACAATTGGAGATGTTTCTGAAAACTATTTGAATTAAACTTAGCCTGCTCAGAAGGGTTTCCAGAGGAGCTGATGGGTTTTCACTGATGACATTTGACAGAGCTGTTAATCCCTCTTGACGCTGATGTATGATATCACTTTACAGGAGCTGGAGCAAGGCAGTGAGATGCACACGTGCAAACTAATGTTTACCAATTAGTTACTGTTCGTTCTGTTCAAAAATAAAACTCCTAAAACAAGCTGCTTCCTCAACAAAGTCAGGAGGTGACATCCCCTACTAATCTTGTCCTGTTTTCCCCTCGAGGGGATGCTATTCCTCCTGGATGCTGGGAAATCCCCACTGCTGCCTAGTCACTTGGCCATGGCAGAGAGGGATGCACAGACACCTGACAGGTCCCCACACGCATCAGCAAGCGCTGCCAGCCCCTTCACACAGCGGTGACAACCCACAGCTCTCCCCATCACCTTCCCCCTGCTGTAGCACAGACTTGTCTTTCTGTCTCCGACCAATTTTTGCTTAAATTCTACTTTTTGGAGGCTATGCAGACGGACAGCCAAGGCAGCCTGCTCTCTACAGGAGTCAGGCTTTAAAGGCTGGCCATACCCTCGGGAGGCATGGGAGCTTTGAAGGGCTGCGGTGGTTTGACCCTGGCTGGATGTCAGGTGCCCACCCAGCCACTCTATGGCTTCC
>VWZY01004288.1:399153-411387 GCA_013399075.1 Chloroceryle aenea
AGAAGCAAAGCAATGCCACACGTGAAAGAAAAAAAAAAAACAAAAAACCCCCAAAGATTTAATCTCTGCTTCCCACCAGCAGGCAATGTCTGGCCTCATTTTGGGAAGCAGGGCTCCAAATGCGTAGTGGTCTCTCAAGAGGACAAGCAGATGTGTGATGTGTCCCCTTTCTCCTTTTCCTATCCTGTATAGTTCAGCTGATGCCATGTGGTCTGGAATATCCCTTTGGTCAGGTGGGGTCAGCTGTCCCAGCCGCATCCCCTCCCAAGATCTTGTCCCCCCATCCCGCTGCAGGGGGGGTGTTGAAAACCAGCCCGGGTGCTGCGTGGCCCTCAAACAGCAGCCCCTTTTTTCTACCATGCACTCATAGAAATTGTGCCAATTGTTCCAACTTTGCAGTATCTTTTTTTCCGCACACTCCTAAAACCAACACAAGGAAACAAAAAACAGAAATCTCCAAAAGATAGAATGTAATGTTTCTGCATTAAACTGCTATCTTCGGGCTTCATAAAGTTGATTGCAAATGTAATTTTAGACATGACATTATTTATGTTGGAAATATAAGAAGTATTTTCAGTTGTTTTAAGACTTTAAATCAAAGTACTAAATGGAGTCTTCTACAGCAGCATTTCTGGCCTTTTTGCTTGAATCTGTATCTTTGGGTTTTGGGCAGAATGAAGTGTCTGTGGCAATACTGAAAGAATAAAAAAAAGGTATATTTTTCTTTTGATGAGCTAAAACCTGACTTCTACTCAGGAAAAATGTATTGATTCCTGAATATGCAACGTTTTTGACTTTGGAAGGGCATTTCCAGATGACCAGATCTTCCCACTGATTACATATTACCCCTTCTGCTCTTCCATACATCTAATTTTTCCTGCAGTTAAAATAAATTGCATCATCTTTCATCTAAATCTTTCTCTTTAAGAAAAAGGGGATTTAAACCTTTATTTATGAACTCTGATCTTATTAACCTTTCATTTGATTTGCTTGGGAGCCTTGATCTTGTAAACAGGCTGTTATACTTTCTCCAGTTTGATTCCATATGTGCTATTTCAAGACACTCTGAAAAATTAAACCTCACCTGCACAACATAAACTAAACTTTTTCTCTCTTCTGCATCCTTGTTTAGCCTTCTCAGTCCCAAATTTTGCTTCAAAACTTAGCAGGAAAAAAAAAAAAGAAAAAAGAACAAAGGAAAACATTAAACTATTTGTGTTAATAAATAGGAATTTTGTTGTCTTTTGCCAGTGGTCCCTCAAGCATTAATCTATCCTTTTCTGCACAGAGCATGCAGCTTTGGGAGTTTTGACTCCTCCCAAAGGAATTTGGACTTGCCTTTCCCACTGCTGTTTCTTCAGACATGCTTTGTTTTCTTTCTCTCTGTTATTTCCATCAGCCCAGATTGTCTTTCCTTTTTTTTCCCCCCACTGTCTTTATTCCTTTCCTCCTCTAGACATCATAACTATAGATTTTAAAGATCAGTCACACTGCTCCTTTTCCCCCCTAGTTTTTACCATCTTATTTGTTCATCTTGGTTTATGAATGATCTGTCCTCCATTCTTCACTCCTTTTATTGCAGTCCTGCTTCTGTTTCCTTCCCTTTCATTTCCAAGGATTCTACCTTTTTCTGTATGTCAGATCTGATCCGTACCCTGGATTCCCCTCCCTCTGCAATGCCACATCTGCCTTTGGCTGCTGAGCGCCACTTCTAAGGTCATTCTCCTGCCTGTACTGAAGCTGAGAGAAGATAATTCTTAAGGAAACACATAGCTACTTCCCTCAAAGAGCCCAGTTCCTTCCTCTGTGGGGTAGAGACCTGCAGCTTGTGCAGGGTCATGTGTTGTGAGGCAGCCTCCCCAGAGCTGCCCCGTTCTCACTGAGCTGTGCACTCTCTTAAGCTCAGAGACTGTTGGGACTGTCCTAGTTGATGCTCAGTGGGCACCCTACATTAACTGCTACTTACCACCTTGGGGTTTGGGTTTTTTTTAGGTTGTTTTTATTCCTTAGGAGTCTGGAGGCTAGTTCCATTTGCTGGGAGAATGTAAGTGACATTACTGGTGTCACCTTGAGGTTTGACGAATGCTGTGGAGGTCAAAAAATATCAGCCCCCAAGTACTGTCCATGGGAGCTGGGTACCTCCAAAAGAAGTTCAGGATTAGGCAGATGAGATTTTTGCAATTGCTCTGCTTACAAAGCTCGTTTCCTATAACTTAATTATCTTAGGCAAAGTGGAGAAGGGATGGATGATTGCTTTGTTGTTTTGTAATATTTCTTTTAAAACAAATTCCAGAAGGTAGGTGCAAGTAAAATCGGAGCTCAGAAGGCAAAGAAGAAAAGGGACTTTTTTTGCTAGAAGCAGAAACAACCAAAAATCCAAACCACAGGTGCTTTCCCTAACAGGAGAGCTCTAGGGGAAGGCACCATCAAGGGCACAGCCAGGAGAATTCATCTCCTTTGACTCTATGGCAACTGAATTTGCCATTGCTAGTTCAGCCTTCTCTCTGTTTGTAGTCTCATTCAACTCTGAGAATAAAAAGCCCGTGCTCCAATGTGTGCAGAGGGCTCGAAGCATGGAGAGAAGAGCTGCGATTTCTCTCCGAGCAATACCATAAGGTGCAGGCTATGTGAAAAAGATTGGACTGAAATCACACTATCAAGTAAATATGCAGGAGATACACCCGTGCTGGACTGGAGAATTTTTCAACCATTGATTCATTTAAAATACATCATGAAAAAAGTCATTAGCACAATGAAGAAACATGGTGGTCTGTTTTGTTGTTTTTTTTTCCCTCTGCTCACTCTTTTCTTTCTTTCTTTGTTTTCTTTCTTACTTTAGTTCTGTTGTTTTCTTCTTATTGTTGCTAGCTGTAAATTCTTTCTTAGCTGCAACCCAAGCCAACCCTGGTTTGGGGATCAATAATTATCGCTCACAAATCATCTGACCTAGTTTGCTGTAAACAGTAGCACTTTGGATTTTTCTTTGCTTTGGCTGCGTATGGCCAGTTTGGGTTGCACCAGTGAAACTCCAGGAAATCCAGAGCCAGCTGACACACCCCCACATAGACACACCTATATGGATAGAACTTTTTACCGGAAGCAAAGCAGGACACCATCCGTATTTCTTGTACAGAAGGGAACCGAAGTTAATTTGTAGGTTGGTGAGAGAGAGCTTGTGACACTGCACTCCATTTCACATCAAGAGACATTAACTTGAAATTACTGTTTCCAAGGGAAACACTTATGACTCAAAGCATTAATTTGCATTAGCCCACGATAAGGCTAGCTGGGAAATTGAGTTATTGAAAATAACTCGCAACCATAGCACCAAGGAAGGAATTAACTAAGAATGTTTTCCTATAAACATAAGCTAATATTTATTTATTTTATTTTTTTTTTCCCCAGGTAGTTAAAGTACTGAAAGTGTGCAAAATGTAATCAATTTAGTATTCTAGGAAAGTCATTATTTTAGGAATTGTCACTATGGAAGTAATCAGTTCGGATAAATTTGCGTTGGCTGGGTTTTATCTCCTCACTTTTTAGTTTCACGTGAACAGCCTGTTAAAACCCATGGGTCGGGACAAGCTTTACATTTTTCTTTTACAGCTGTGAGGACAATGGTCATTCTTTACAAATTTAGTTCAAGGTAATGTGATGTTCTACCCAATCTGGCAGAAAGATTTATAACTTAGCAACTAGGGGCTAAATTCCTGTGTTGTAAGCAAGTCTGGTCTCAGGCAAATTTCACCTCTTTTGAACATCATAAAGATTATTTAGGGGGAAAAAAAAAAATCTACATAAAATACACTCTTTACCCTTTGTGTGCTCCTATGATAGCCACTCAAAGCAAGTTAACAATCAGCAGTATTAATAACAGAAATCTACACCAGCAAAATTACTCTACATTGTGACTACCAGCTGCACATGTAGCACCACTCTTTTAAATGCCAACATTCCCCCAAGTAAATACGGTCAAGGAGGTCCACTTGTTTTTGATTCTCACTCAGCATCATCACTTTGATGCAAGGACAGAAATGCTTGCAACATTTTTTTGTCTCTAGAAGAGCTTATCTATTTTTTCAGGAGTTACCAGAGTGCTACACCCAAGGTGGAGTCAGATGCTCCTGCCCCAAAGTCCCATGTATATATCTCTATATACAGCTATGCAAAGGCACACACACATACCTGATTGCCTTTTGACCCTCTCCAATTTATTAGATCCAAAGTTACTCTGGAAGAGGAGGGAGGACAAATTTTCCTGACTAAGAATCTTTAAAACCAGATGCTTTCTCCATGTATTGCAATACCATCTGCACCTACTGGAGCAGCAATCCCATTTTTTCCCCTTCCTTTCAAACTGCATGACAAACTTTCAAGTCCATCAGTACAGTGAAGTGCCTGTGAGTTTAGGGACTGATATGCCAGCGTATGGAATTATTTCCTCTTCCTCGTGCTAATGTGGTGCTGAAGGTTTGCCCTTTGGGCTGGAGAGGGTGAAGCTCACCCACAGAGCTACCCCAGCAGATGCAGGACCAATGCCTCTCTGAACTGCAGGCGTAGCTTTTCTGGGTTAGACACAGGATATCTGGTTTTCTACTTGCTGTGAGGTAAAGAATATGCTCTCTCCGTATATAAAAGGCAGATGACAATCTTACATGTGTAGGTGAAGCCCGTTAGTAAAGAAGCAGGTTTCAGTCTTGTTGCTTCCCGACCATAGTGTATTTTTTCCATGGAGTGGAGCACTGCGGTGTCTTACCCCTGCCCCTCTTACATCCCATATTCTATCTGCCTGCCATGCCCAACAGGGCACCCCGCTGTGTATCTCTCAATTGCTTCTCATGAGTGAGGACATTATTTTTGATCCAAACTAATATGTAATTATCTATTTCAGAATGTTTTATTAGGAATTAGGAGCCTTTTTATATTTTAACCAAACATATTCATTTCACAGCATGTTAAAAATCATTTTCTCTCTCCTAACTGTGTTTATCCTTTCTCCGTAATATTTCACAGCTGAAGTCCTTTTCTAAGAGAGCTTGAAAAATATTGTCTGGTTTTATTTTTTTTAAATTGAGCATCTATGTGGACGAAATCTGTCCTCCCTTTTCCTGTCCTTAGCATTCTAAACTGTACCTGTGCTCAAATATTAAGAAATAAAACAAATATAAATTATGCATTTTCCAAGTTAATTTAAAATGCATTATGCACTGCTTTGTTCTCTGGAATTAGTATTATTAAGGGGACAGATCTGTATGGATTAATTTTGAGTCAGTTTATTCACTTCTTTGTAATTCAGTGGCAAGGATTTCTGTCCCCAGGCATCAAATTAAAATTTTTACTGTAAGTAACACATACACAATATGGACCTTTTTTGTATTGTTGCTTTGTTTTTCTAGCAGGCAGTGTGTTTACAAGCGGTATTATTTCACAAATCCACCTCTTTCGAAGTCAATAAAACTTTTTCCCCTCGCTTCTCGAAAATTATTTTCACGTTCCCACTGTCACTGTGCCCAACTGGCACCTCGTTCTAGTTTTGAGGGTTTTCTTTCCCTTTCCACCAAAAATCACCAAATATTTAGCCGTGTCTTCCCCGAGTTCTAGCTCAAGCTGAATAACCACCCAACCTCTCTTTCCTTCCAGATATTTTTGATGGTTGAATTGCTTCTTTATGATTCTTAAAACAAAACAAAACAAAACAAACCCAGGCTATTCAACAATCATTTTAAAATATTGTTTTATTGTAATAATTCTTTGCGGTTCCATGTTTTAAATCTTTATTTTTCCCTAAACTGAGCAAGAAAATAGAGTCTGCTTTCTTAATTAGTCTTCTTTAAACAAAATACCCTTTCATATGCACTAATAAAGACTAAGGATCATTTCTCTCTTGTTTAAATAACTGCTTGCTGTAGTATAAAATTGTAAGAGACATGATGCAGATCAAGATGCTGGCTTGAAGTGGAGAAGAGGAACAAGCAGTGCAATAATAAGCAGATTTTAATGATTTACTATAAATCAGCATTTTTGCCCTGTCAGTGAGATTGAAGAGGCAGACAGCTCCTCACATGTCTGCCTAGCAAATGTCTTCCTGATGAATCATGTGCTCTGAATCACTGATCACAACATTCAAACAGCACATCCAAATAATGAGGAAAACATATACACAGCATTCTTACAGCTAGTCTAAAACTGCAGGAATATGTGTTTTTAGTGGTGTGGTAGTTAAACCCCTACACTGATACTGTGTCTGTTCAGCAGAGGGTAATAGAAGGTTAACTATTGATGCCCTAGCTTTGCTTCCACTCCTTAAACCAACGGTGAAACGCTAATTCCTGCAGGAAAAAAGAAAAAAGAAGGCAGAAAAACCAGATAGCAACATAGATTTGTAAAGATTTCCAAACAGAGAAATGCATCGACTGCTTATTGAGAGAAATATTATTGCCATTCATTAGAAAACTGCCAGGGCTGTTGTTTTATATACGGGGCAGTTCAGATGACCATTGCTAATAATTGCAGCTCGTCGCTAGGATAAAGGTGCTTAGCAAATATTATGCCATAATATCTAATGATCCTCCTCACAATCCTGCCCCAGGGTTGCAGGTAAACAAGTAACTGTCATCGAAGTCTCCTGCGATGGTGGGGAGTCACTGACTCCAGTTCTCCACAGCAAAACTCACTGCTTTTGCAGGATGAGGTGTATAGAGCGAAGACTCCGTGGGGATGAACGTAATTAAGGTGCAGCCCCAAAAGCCCTGGGAGAATGAAGGAATGAACAGCAGAGTGGGTCTGGTCTCAGCCTTTGCAGGCAACACTCCCATGGGCAGTAGCGGGACTTAAAGGCGTTAGACAGAACTTAGCTTGAGTAAAAGGGGAGCTGACCCACTTCTTCCCTTTAGGTCCAAGAGGGCTGATAATTTGAGCAGATGCAATAACTGGGATAACTGCCGTCCTCGCTCGCAGGAGGTGCTCTGGCAAGGCTTCCACGCCTCTGCAGCGGAATGAGGGCGTACCCATTGCAGGTCAGCTCAGAGGACCTCATCCTGCAGCTGACTAACTTAGCTGTTTGTGGATAAAAAGAGGATTTGGGCTTCCAGCAGTCCCTGTCCTTTAACCTTTTATTAACACCATCATTTATTCAGCAAAGAGTTATGAAAGAAATAATTTTGCATCCTGTAGGAACCGCAGATTTAGAGACTTAAAAAAATCACTCCAAGTTTGGTTGTGGGGATCTTTTGAAAGATGGTAACTTGTAATTCTTGGTTTTGTAGGCTGTAACTTTTGCATTTATTTCTAATTTTCTTCCCTGATTTAAACACACTGTTTAAAACATTTACATACATAGTGTTTCCAGTTCAAGTCACTCTTATGCAGCCCTAGTAAAAGGTTTTTCCTGGAGCTCCTGCAGATGGGCTGGCACTAGAAATCCATTGATGGGTTTTCCTCCATGTCCCTGTGTCCTGCTTCCCACTTGATGCAGCATCACAATATGAGAAGAAGCTGCTGTCCATTGTTTGAAGCCATGAGATTCAAAGTCCTCATCCGAAAAGGAACGGTTTGCACTCGAGGGAAAATATCTAAGAATAGGCTTTTAAAACAATAAAATGCCAATGTATTTTAAACATGACCACGTCAGGCTCAAAAATGTTTTTCAAAAGCATATCCATTTGTTTAATTTGAATAAGAACATCCTTAATTTCATGGTCATTTGGTTAAAGCAGTTATTTTTATTAATGTGTTATTGAGCCAGAAGCTGAGGGCACTGGTCAGTTTGCTGCTGTATAACTCACCCGCCCGGAGAATGAAGTCTTGCAGTACAAAGGGGAAAACTTGGATGTGCTGTTCATGCACCGCAGTGGTATATTTGATCTGTGATCTTATTTTATTCAAAGGAAGGAGGGGAAAAAACAAAACGCTCAGACTGCTGATTTCTGCAGAAAGAAAAAAAAAATAAAAAAATCTGCAAATGAACTGTTCTATTAGCACAAATGTACAAAAGTCTTTAGAACCTCTCTCTTCAAAAGCATAATTAGGTATTTATTTCAGACATACTAACATCTTTGCAGTAGCTAATAAGATGCAGCCCATTTGAATATTAATATAATAAATGATTAAATTAAACAGCAAGATTCAGACTCAGAAATAGCCTTTATAGGTCCCAGGGGGTCACTAAAACTGTATTCCATTTCTTCCTACAGTTAACATAGTACAAGGGACATGAATGCGTAAAGCAATATTTGTCTTATGAAACATGGAGTTTTATATTGTGCTATTCAGTTTTATTACTCCACAGTTTGAAGCTGAGGCCTGTGATGAAGTCACCATGCTGGGACCCAACAGCAACTCTTCCTGTTTCAGTGCTTTTTGGCATCAAAGTGACGCATCGTTGCTTTGGCAGAGGCAAACCTAGTGGCAGGCTACATAGAAATAGGTTAACAACGCTGGCTTGCCATCAACTAATAACAACCTACACAAAAGGAGTTGTTGCAAAGTGAACGGCTGAGGAAATTTTCATCTGTACATTACCGTGTGTTATTTCCTCTTCAGAATACACACCAAGTACCGTGCAGAGTTTGTATCAGCAGCACGAGGATGAGAGGTTGGGATTATTCCCCCCTCCCCCCCGTACGCCAGATAAAAGAAAAATAGGCAAAGTAGGCAATTATAATTGGCTATTATTCCAATAAAGGTGTTTCCCTTCTCAAATTAGTCCATGAAAACTGCACACTATCCAAATCCCATGAACCTGAGAGGTGTTAATAAACATCTGGTCATGGTTTTTGCTTAATTAGCAATCCTTACTTTGGACCAAAGTCTGCTTATGTAAAACAAAACACGAGTGCGCGCTCGCGCGCGCACACAGAGGCTCTTTCTCCCCTCTTATAGCAATAACATAAAAAAAAAAAACAAACCAGAGCCGTTTTTGTTGTGTGAGCCACAGCCCTTCAGCAGTCCAAACCAGCTTCTTGCAAGCGCTCGGTGGGAGAATTGGATTTTTAAGTCTTATCATTTGTCAACGCAGTGGAATAAAATGAAAGCTATTTGGATTTGTCTGTTTCTGTTCATTTTACCAGGCTAATGTCACCTCGATCAGACCGACAACATCCCTTTATTTTATCGGAGACAAAATTACCATTTTTAAATGCAAATAGAAATTGCATACTTACTACAGGTTACTGAAAAAAAATGAAAAAATAAAAAAAAAGAGGCCGTTTTATTATTCTTAGCATCCAAAAATCTTACAGCACCATCTCTCTAAGGAGCAGCATTGGCAGGGAGGTAATGGATAAACATGCAACTGGGCTTGCAAGACTGTACTGTCTAAATTAGATAAAAGAAAAGTAGGAAGAAAACTCCAAGATAAGTGGTACAAAGTAAATCAAAACAAATCATCTTACCAAACTTTATTCGCATCTGATACCATTTTTAGAAATTAAGGTCAGTTTTGTGGAACTAATAGGGAGTTACACCTATATATCTTGGGCACCATGACAATGCTTGAGAGGAAGATTTATACACTATGGTTGCAGATGCAGAAGAAAGATATGAGAGATCAAATGGAAGTGCATGATAACAAATGAAAAATGGTCCCCACAGCCCATAAATTAATTGAGAAAAGAAGGTTGTCATTATTTGAACATGCTTTAAAATAAGGTATGGGGTCCAGATGGCAGAGAATAGATAGGCCAACAAAGTTTGAGTAATTGATGACTTAAAAATAAAACAAGATCTTAAAGAAATGAATCACGTTGGGAGAGTTAGAGGAGGAATATTAGATGAAAAAGCACAAAACCTCCTCGAAACTTCAGAGCAAAAATCAAAGTATAGGAAAACAGACACATTTTTTCGTGAAGGATCTAAATAAATGTAAGTAATAAATATTTCAGGCAGCAATTGTATCCCCATTAAGGACACTTTCCTATTGTCATTTCATTAACCTATTCAGCTTTGTTTTCATGATTTTATTTCTCTTTCTTTTTGTGGTCTAAGTTGTTTTTTTTAGGAATGAACCGAAAGAAATTAGCAAAGACTGGGCTATAAAAACCACAATTACCATTTCTGCTCCCATCACTGCTGTTAGCTCATAAGGTCACTGCAAAGAGCCCTTTGGTAAACAGTGACACGCTTTCCAGAGCTTATTGTCTTCATTTACGGCATCTGATAGCCAGCAGCACAGCCGCTTGTGCTGGATAAACCCAAACCCTTCCTTTCCTCATTGCCAGCTTGGGTGACAACACTTGCAACAGGTTTTATGCCATGGGGTTGGGTTTTTTTCCCCCCACTTTGTTTCCCCTTCTCTACTCATACCTCATTGGTCCCACACTGATGGGTCCCACATCAGCCCTTTCAACAGTACTTCAGTACTATGCAACACCAGCTACTAAATAAGAGAACGATGGAGAATTTTATCCTTTTTTTGGCTTCCAAACTTTACCTAATCCAGCCATAAAGGAGATGAAAAACCTCTCTACAGTGGAGGGTGAGCGTGTCTGCAAGGATGCTTACGTGGATGTTATGTACATGTGTTTGCACACGCGTCCTCACCGAGCGTGCGCGGCGCGCGCACGGGTGCGTTTTCCATATTTATCGCTTTTCAGTACATTAGAGCATTTAGTACTTCGGAAGGCACTCATCCAAATAGAGCTCCATGTAAATGCACTGTGTACAAGCCAAGAAAGAACGGCTCCAGGCTGATAGAAACCTCAGAAGTATGTTAAATCATAGTCCTCAACTGTTCCTCGTTAGAGCACTCCTCATTTCTTGTTCTTTTTTTGGTTTTGTTTGGTTTGTTTTTTTCCCTTACACTTAAAAAAAATATATATATTTTTTCCTCAAAGCCACTTACTTCGATGCTGCACTCTAGGAGCATATTATGAATATTCAGATTGGAAATAGAGCACCATCTAATAACGTGGAACACAAAGGAGCCCTGAAATGTATTCAGCCTCTTATTTACATTGTTATGAGAGATATTGCATTATCAAACAATGGCTCCATTCCACACTGTATCCGTTACCCATCGCATTAGGCTCCTTGGGAACTTATTATTGATGACAAAAATGCATCTAATGAGAGCCTGCAGACTGGCTAAATGTATAGGTAAGCTATATTGCCTATAAGAAAGATAGCGCTAAAGGAAAAAAAACATCAAAGCCTGAGAGCTGATTTGTTCAGAAGTACAACTGAGATGGGAAGAAAAGCAAACTTGGGGACCTTCCCATCATCGTGCACAGTGATGTCATTAAGGTGCATTAATCTCAAAAAGAAGATAGATACAGGGAAACTAAAACGCGACCCTCGGTGCGGAAGGCAAGGAAGAAGCTTGAAAATATTCAGAAGGCAGAAATGCACAGCCAAGAAACATTTCAAGAGGAAGATAGTTGCCAGCAGGATTGATTTGAATACTCAAAGCGGTGATTTATTTTTCATGCTTCTCATAAAAAGAAGAAGACATCCTTTTTTTTATTTTGATTTTTTTCTCTTTTTTTTTTCCCCTCCTCTCCCCCTCGCTCTTGCCTGCTCATTCCCAGCCAGTAGGAAGGGTGGGATGAGGGCTGCCATGCCCATTGAGCAATGCCTGCCCTTGCACAGACACCACGAGTGAATGCAGGATGCTGGAGAGACCAATTCTAAAGCTTTATCAACAGCATATATATAAATATATAATTTTTTTTTTAAAAAAGGTGGGGATAATCCACATTCTTTGCATTTGTAACAGAAGAAAGGGGAAAAAAAGGACAGTTTCATTAAAAATCCAGCCTCCGTAAAGCGAATGCTAAATAGTTTCATACCCAAAATCCAAACTGCTTTGAATGCAAGTCCTGCTTTGCCCTTAACTGAAATGAAATTTCACAAATCCAGCTGTACATAGAGGAAGAGAACAGAAGACAAAATATTTACTCATGGACTCAATAGTCCCCTTTTTAAAAGGGAGGGGGTTAACTATTGATTTGATTTTTTTTTTAACAATATAAATTTCACATATTTCACACCATCTATTACATTCCTTAGAACCATTAAGACGCAGTTTACATGATTTATTCAGAATAAGGTCCACTTTTAGCCATATTTAAGTCTCCTATTTGTTATTTAACATGTGTTTAATGTTTTCTGTCCCTGCTGTGCACAGCTGCAAGCTGCTGTTTTTTGGCAATTTTTGTGACTGTGAAGTGATTTGTGTCTTTGAATCTCACCTTTCTATTCTATGGCCTGCTGTTTGGATTTCCCACACGCCCCCCC
>VWZY01004288.1:430090-464976 GCA_013399075.1 Chloroceryle aenea
AGAGGTGGTGGAGTATCCTCTGGAGACTTTCCAAACCCACTTGGCTCTGTTCCTGTGTGGCCTGCCCTGGGTGACCCTGTTGGGGCAGAGGGTTTGGACTTGATGATCTTCAGAGGTCTCTTCCAACCCCGACCATTCTATCGTTCTATGATTCAAGGGTTGTCCCATTCTCTGGGTTGGGGGAAGGCTTGGGGCATTTATTCTACAGAGAAATAGGGTTAAAAATACCTATATGAAGAATCACATCACCATGGCTGGGGCAGGGGGAACCGTTTCCAGTAAGGGTCCTTTTTTGCTCAGGGTATCGATGTTTCAGTGCGCAACCTAAGGGTGCTTTTTGGTCTAAGGCTCTTTAGTGGAGCTTCACATGTTTGTTTCCTGTTGGAGCCAAGCTGAAATCCCAGATTTTCTCAAGAAATAGTCTTGATTTGAGCCAAGTTTTATTTCTGAAGAACCTCAGTGCAAAAACTGAAATTAAAACAGTGAGGGAGACCTTTACCAGAAGACAAAAATATAGTTAGATGTGTTCCCTAAAAGAAGAAGAGAACTGCATGGCTCTAATTTTAAAAAAATGACCCAGGAGGAATCTAGCTTAAAATATGAAAATATAATATGAAGTTTAAAAGATAATTATGAGGCAGTAAAAGAGAAAAAACCCCACAAAAATCATTTTAAAGGGAAGATAGAGTAAGTCTATATGTATGCAACGGATGGACTGTCAGCAGTATTTCTTTGTGTGTGTATCTTCTGTATTGCAGTGAACTGTGCAACAGCAAGATTTGAATATTCTGAATCTGCCATCTCCCTCTTCTGTCAATCAGATCCTTCCAATTTTGAACATGCCAGGATGAACTATGTTGACTTCTTTGGCACAAGAAAGTGAATCCAGTGAAATTCATATATTCAATGGTTTCATGAAAATGAGAAAAGTCTGTCTATTTGCTAGAACAGCTTTGGGCTAGTTTTGAATGGCTGCATTTCATCTCTGCATTTTCCCTCCCCACAACTGTTATGATGTGAAAAGTGCCCAAGGCCAAGGGCTTGTAGGCCCAAGTCCACTGAAATTAATTGTAATTGGGGAAAAAAAAAGGCATTTTGCCAGCCAGTCATATTATACTTTCCCATCTGACCACTTCTTTGGGTTTAGTTTACCAAATAATTTCTTTTTTTTTGCAAGTGAAGCTAATTTAATGCCACCCAAAAATACATCAGACGGCTTCTGGCACCTATTCCCATCTCAGAAGTGCTCTAAATGCTCAGATATACATAAAGTTCTGCAGCACACGATTGCTCTTGCCTCTGCAATTTTTTTGCTTTAATAATAGCAACAGACAAGTTTTATTCCAGCCACAAGAGAAGGATTTGAGTGGATTATTTCCTACTGTTGGCGTGCCACCGCCTCCTCCTCCTGCTGCACTGAAGTGTGATTGTGTGCAGGTTGCAGAGAGCAGAAGACTTCTGGAATGCTAGCCATTTCTCCTGGCATTCTGCCACCTTAAGTTGTCATGAGACCAACCAAATAACAGTGGAGTTACCACCACACAATTACATGTTCACACTTAGCAAAAGTTTTCTGATGTCTGGATTAGCGAGAGTGGTATTTGTCCTGTTAGGAACCAGAAAAGCTCAGCTTCACTTCTCTAAATGCTGGGCTCAGATTTGTTAAAAAGGCCCCGCAACTAAATGCACACTTGCAGATACTTCATCCTTCCCAGTGCTGTAAAGTTGACCAGCCAGGGAGCAGTAAGGCTTTAACTTGATAACCCCAGAGTTAGAGAGAAACTTTTTGGACTGGTGTAGCTGAGGATGGCAGCAAGACTTAACATTTCCAGTTTCAGTCACTGACTGAATTTTGTCTGATGAGAGGACTTTTAAAACCTTAAGACTTTATAAGAAACCAGAGTGAAGTGGGTTCATGTCCAGTCTGTGTCTGACCAGAGCATCTCCAAAAAATGCTGGAAGTGGGGAGGGGGATTCGGAAAGTCTCACTTTTCTTTTATGGGCCAATATGACCAAGCATGGTATGAAGGGAAGAACTTTAATGTTAATGGAGTAAGCCTTCAGATAAGATGTAAACCAGAGTTCCTGGATGTTTTCTCTCTGCATCATCCTTCTGGACGCTTTCCAGCTCCTCTCTGCCTACCTACGCTTCCAACTGCCTAAGACAGTGTTTATTTCCTGCCCCAAACTACTCAGGAGCATTCTTGTTCACTATTAAAAGAGCAGCTTCATGTTAGTAGTGGGGGAAGAGAGTTTCTGCCTCTCAGAGGCTGTTACTTGACTTAGTTAATTAACATTTCTAACCACACTTCAAGCACAAGAACAACGTACAAGAAGAGGCAGAGATGCAGGGGAAACGGATGAAATGAACAGCCTGAGTGACAGCCACTGGAAACCTCTTGTTAACCAGACATGGGTTCTGATCTCCTCTGCTATGCACCTTGAGTGTTTCCTCACGTGGTACAACGTGGCTGCAAATCGCTATTAAAATGGTAACGTTTGTGCCCAGTTTGCATTGGCCAACATCATGGATCAAGGTCAGGGTAACGAGCATCAGACCCCTGGCCCAGGCAGTGTCTGTCACCCTGCCCTTCCCAACCGGCCGTGGTCCAGGCTGACACAACTGCAGCCGTCTCCTTTTCCCTCTCCAGCAGACATTCAAGCAGATTCAGTAGATTCAGATCTGAAAGATGCTTAGATCTAAAGCTGCATGCAGATATTGCTCCTGGACTCTATTTCTAAACAAAGCCTTGCCTGGAAATCTCAGCTTCTCATTTCAAATCTGGCAGTTAAGGAACACTTAGTTTAAAATAGGGGCTTAATCTTAGATTTCCCATCTTTCTCTCTCCTTATCTAGCACAAAATACTGCAAGAAGATAAGAAAAAAACTCCCAGAAACCCTTCTTTTTGCACAGATGAGGAACAGCAAATCATAAGCAGGTTCTTTGAATGCTCATGTATATGATTATATATCTCACTGTCAACTAAAACCACAGGAATAGGAAAATATACCCGTGAAAATACTGCCTGTAATGAGAGGACTTGGTTGTCACATTTGGTAAGACATAATTTATCTTTTATCTGGTGTTAGTGAATAATATCACTTTGCCACTCACTGTAGTGTGTTTCCCTTAGAAAGCCACACAAACGGTCCTCAATATTAAATCCTAGGTAAAGAAAGCTCTTTTCTAGGTGTCAGAAGCTTCCAATAACACGTGGAATCTTCTCCGAGTTCCCCTGCTTATTCTTTCCCCAAATCTGCAAAATCCTCAGGAAAAAAAAAATCTCTCTACTTGATTACATCCCAATGAAGCTATGATGACTTATGCTGGCAGAAAAAAAACAAGTTCATCTGTTCTCTCTTGTTTCATTCCCTTCCCACCTTCCTGAAAGGGCTATTTCTTTGTCTAGGTTATACATCCCCTGGCCAGAAGGTGCTGCCTTATAAAGAAGGTGGTGTTTTCACGTCAAACTCGGTGCTGGGTGATTTCTTTCTTTGTCTGCAGCCATAATATCCTCTTGTTCTCACAGAAATAAAACCCCACAAAGAGTATGGATTATGCGACGCATTTCCTGTAACATTTACTAATCAGAGTAAAATGCTGACATATATTTGTCTACTTACAAATCTCTGGTTTTTGTAGAAGTTGCAGCGTAGTATTTAAGTCACCTGAATAACCTGCTTTATACATCTGAAGAACATAATAAACCAACTCATCCTGATCAGAGGAATATCCTCCGGTGGGCTTAGCACGCGAGATCCAGATTCTGGTACGTTTCACTAACATCAGTCTCAAATGATACATCCTTATTTACAAAATGGCATCAAATGAGGAGGTATGAATCATTCTCCCAAATCAACTATCCCTAGATGTTCACAGATGCCCTCACAGTGAGCCATACTTCCCAGGCTTTGTTTCAGGGACAGTCTGTCCCCGATCCCCATCAGCAAGATGACAACTTTCCCAAGCACACACACCCCCCTCCATCCCCTCCCATCCACAGCCAGAAAACATCACTGCAGCAACTGTTTTCCTCCAAAAGGAGCATTTGGGAAGTATTTCATGTATTTCTGCCTTACAGTTCTGTTTAGCAGCTGGAAGTCAGGTACAGAGCCATATCCAAGTGTTAGTTTTGGTGGTGGTAGTTTATAATTTTAATTTTCATTTCATTTTAATCCAGAGTATTATTATCCTGTGTTACTTCACATCTTCCTCCACTGACTTTTGAGTGTGAAAACAGCACTACCTTGACTGCCAAGCTACCCTCGTACAACAGGAATGCACAGGACAGTGTCCTGCACAGCAGGATCTGACCCTCGCCCGTGGTCTTGGACCATGAGTTCTTTAAATGGGACTCATTGCGTGTTCCACACTTGAAGAACCACACACAGACCACAGGAAGTTGGCAACTACTTGACAAGGCTGTTTTGGATAGGTACTGGTTAAGTCTCTGTTCCTGTCAGCTGGGGGGGATGTTTGAAGAACCTCATTGGAAAATAAAGGCATTAAAAAAAAAGAAAAGAAAACAAACAAACCAAAAAGCCCCAAAAGGTACTTTTTCCTTTCCTCTGTTTCTTTTAGAAACAAAACAAAACAAGGAAACCTGAACATTCGACGATCTACAGATTTCTTTTTATATGCTCTGGAAGGGGGGATTGGACTCGATGATCTGTGGAGGTGCCTTCCAACCCCCATCATCCTGTGATTCTGTGTGAAATAATAAAAATGAAGCTTTTTTTTTTTAGCTTTGTGAAGATGACTACCAACGATGCTGAGCAGATATGGATTTGCCTGAAACCTGCACTCCTATCATAAAGCTCTTTGCACAGAACCCTTTAAATTAAAATTATTTTTGAAGCCTAGCCTAGAACATCAAAAACGAACCCGAGTTCAAGTGCACAGTATGATTCCCACTGGGAAAAAGGGTTGGCTTAGAGATGCTGGGTGATTTTTGTGGCAGTAGGAGAGACATTTGTTCTTATAGAAGCTACATCCAGTTCTAAAGTGCAGCTTATTTGTATCTGTCTGCATTTAAATCCTGGAAAACTTTTTGATCTTCCATGAGATTAAGCCAAATGTTTTCCTAACTTTATGGATTCTCATCAGAGTCTAAGCTCTGCTCTGAGATGTGCTGGGTTGTCTCCTCCTGGCACATCAAGCGGGTTTGTCTGAGTGGGGGGCAAGTTACCCCACGCGTGCACTCTGGCAGCGTGGGGGTAACGTGAAGGGCTGTCCAGCATCCCACGTGACCCAGCACCATCAAAGGCTTCCTCTCGATTTCAGCAGGGGAGCCTGAACAATGAACTTCAACCAGTATCAGAGAAACAGCAGAACAATTTAAGGCTACACTTCAGCTTCCTTTTCACGTATTGCAATTAACAAATAATGGCAAGCTGCCCACTTGGAAAGGTAGCACATTAATATATTTGGAATAGCTAAGAGCTTTTTTTGTTGTTGATATTGTTGGTGGTGTTATTATTATTATGATTACATTTTTCTCTTAAGCTTTTTATTAGCACAGTGACAATTTCCAAAGATGACTTTGATTCTTTTAATAGCTCTTTAAAAAACAAACAAACAAACAAACAATCTAGCTAATATTCAGCAATTTCCCAGTTCCCCCACAATACACATGAAAACCATAACATGCTTCTAAATATCCTGAGAATTCTCTAAATAGATTTTGTAAAATTCCCGTAACCTTTCACTAACCACCGAGCCCTTATTATCTAAAGAGGCTTCCAGGGAGGTGTTTGTAGGTAATTACCCAAGAATTAATCATAGGATTAACGCAAAAGGCAAAATATAATAAATAACCAAGTTCTTACATACGCAAATCATTGTGAGGTATGTTACCAATTTTCATAGAAGGGCACTGTCAGAAATGCAATTTCATCTATCCAATTAGCAGGTTTTGCTGCATTATAAATCTGTCACTGCTTTCTTTGCACCAAACAGCTGCTTATGCAAGTAACTGTGTGAAACTCTATTAAAAACCACAGGTCTGTATAAAGGGGGTTTGGGGGAGGGGGAAATAACTAAATAAAACAAAACCCACAGAAATTTCCAATAAAGCTGCATTAGATCTACTTGGTCTGGAAGGCTGCGGCCAAGAAGCGGTTAAAATTATTAGGATGGGAATTCCATCACGCTATTAATGTCCTGCAATTCAGCTGTGACTGTGTTCTGTTCACTTGGTTTTCCTCTTCAAGTGCTGTTCTGTTTTTAAAGCTGCTTTGAAGGAATGCTCTCCAGTGGACTGCCGCCTGTCACTGCTCCCTGTCATGTGTCCGATAATTAAAATCTGACTGATTTACTGACTGGCATCAACCATCACAGCTCAAGAGTTAGAAGATGTTCATCCTTCCCAAGGCTAAATTTACTTGGTGAAAAGGGGCCACTTGCTTCCAGCCTGAGCTGTCATTCAGCTGCTGTGGAAACCATAAAGATAGCTAACAGAGCCCCAGCCAGCAGTCTTTAGTTTATTTTATTCTAATATTTATTGCCACCCAGAAAATGAACATAATACAGACAAGTTAGTGAGAGCACTGCACCAGTGATTTGTGAGGCTGGTGTGGAGTGAGAGCAAAACAGTTCTGCAGTATTAAAATAAAATAGAACAGCGGTGTTTCCCAAAAGTATGGCAGGGCTGTAGCTGTGTTTATTTTAACCCTAATGGGGTGCAATTTATTATTACATTTTAAGTAGATGTACTCTTGGAGAAGGGCGGTTGGCTTTTGTTGTGGGTTTTTGGTTGTTTTTTATTTCTTTTTCTAAGTGCACGCTGCTCAGGAAGTACAGAAAAAAAAAAAATAGAGGAAAAAAAAGAAAGGAAAGGAAAGGAATATCATGTCATCCTGTGTGAATGATCTGGCAGTATTAATGGAGCCTCCAGGATCTATTGAAAGCAGCAACTTCAATAGCTCAGGGTCATGATATCAGTACTTGAGATGGAACAAGCTATTTACAAAAGATTTAAACTCTGGGGAAGACGCCTCCTCCAGGCTCTCTGGCTTATTCTCCTTAGCCTTTAGGGTCAAATCCTGCTCATCTGGCTCTGTCGAGTTTCTCTGTTATCATGGGTTGGATGTGACAGTTGCCAGCAATCTTTAGCTCTGACCCTCCACGGCGCAGTGTCTCCCCAACCCAGACCACAGCAGAGCAGCACTGTTCCCCAGTTTCCAACCTAGATTTTTTTTTTAGTGCACTGCTCTCAGGTTTGTTTTTTTTTCTGTTCCCTCAGCTACAGTATTTGTCATTTTCTCCACATAAATAAAGCAAACCTTAAATATATACTGTCTGGTAAGAAACCCGAATACCTTTCCAGCATGAACAAGATTAATCACACATAATATTTACAGTACTAAACAAAACAATTATAACATCATATATACTCAGTTGAACAAACACACTGACAGTTCTTTTTGAAAACGTACAGTAAAAAATCAAATAAAAATCCATATCAGAGCAAAGGAACTGATCTTTAATTTGTATTCCTCTTAAGCCATTTTTGAGACCAAAAACTGAGATGCAGGCACCTTCTCCAGAAGTCATCAAGGCCTGACTTACCACTGTCTTTCTGCTATAGTGATACAGCTGGAGGGACAAGAGGTGCCCCAGAAGCAAAGGTGACGAAAATGACAAAGAGGTGTCAAAGGAAATCCAGGTTTGCTCACTTACCCTGCTGGAGCCCTTGGGGTTTTTGCTTCTGCAATAATCATAAACACACAGAGAGATGGACTTGAGTGTGCACTGGCACAGCAGCACCTGGTTCGGAAAAGGTGGACCATGGGCTGGCTTTTAGAGGGCCCACAGCACGCCCAGGATCTTTATCTCCTCTCTAGGAGATAGGAGTCTTGCCTCTGGAAGAGTTAACAAGCCAAGAGCTCAGCCCTGCACATAATTTCTTGCTCGAGCCTTAGTCATACAAAAAGTCCTACTGACCTTAATGGCTCTACTCATATACTGAAGATTCATGCCAATAAGTGTCTGCAGGGTCAGATTCTTGAAACCAAGCACCAAAGCTTGGTCCATAAGCTCCCCTCAGAGCGTCTGTTTAAAACAATACTCTTAACTGTCCAGTATCCCAATCAGATGTCCTAGATAAACTAAACTGTTATGGAAAAAGATAATAATGTTTCCTCTAATATAATGTAATAATGTCATGTTTTCTGTAAGAACATGCAGAATGATTTATGTGCATGTTAAAGACACTCCTTTGCTGGAAGGGGGAAGGAGAGTGAATAAATGCCCACTATCTAGCTATGCAAAAGAGTCAGAGTACAGACACCGATTTTTACTACCCACCCAAGCGCTGTCACATCCCTGGCCACCATACAAGTCTCCTTCTGATCAGCTATAGATCTGATGTGCTGTAACAGACTGTAAAGGGAATTCAAAATTACCCCTAACCAACAACTTCATCATTCACTCTCAAAAGTATTTCATCTTCCCTTGTCCCCTTGCTTTCTGGAATTTCTCTCGACCTGTTATTTCTTAATTGGAACTTATTTTTTACAGGTCATCCATCTGATTCCTCAGTGTCTTGGTGCTTGGTATTCTCATTTGGAACAGCAATCAGTTTTGCCCATTGATCTTTAGCATTTTACATTCAATTTTCATGCAGCTTTTTATAGCATGGAGCAAAAAACTTTTTGACAAATGGAGGTTTAACAGCAGGGCTCAGGCATCTTTCAAACAAAACCAATGGCTTATAAAAGGAGAAGATGTCTTAAAAAAAATAAGAAATAAGCTCAACAAACCACAAAAGCAACAACAAAAAGAACAGCAAAACTGCCTGGAGCACCCACAGGACCACGTTTTTGGAGATCACTGTAGGCTCTGAACATAAGCTGTGGTTAGATCACTTTTATTCTAGCAAGTACAACTTTAAGTGATGGGATTTGGACATAAACTTGTGTAGCTTTTCCAGCTACACTAGTGGTCCTTACAACCTGCTGTGGTAGGGAATTTTAGAGGCTGGGGACATGCTGGGTGAAGAAAGATATCGTCTAGTTTGTTCTAAATGTACCTGCCATTAATTTCAGCAAACGACGGGTCGTTGTTATATTAGGACTTCACATGAAAAGGAAGAACTGAGCAGTTTTCACTACCTTCTCAGAGCATTAAACACCACAGTCAAATTTCTTTGCATTTTTCTTCTTTCCAAATGTCCTTCTTCCTGAAATCAGTAATACAGGAGGATGGAAATTGGTTTCTAGTATGATTAATGCTGAGCAAAACTCTCAGCTCAATACCAGACAAAGATCACCTGGTTTTGATATAATGCCTCTTTCCCTTTTTCTCTCGCTCCCTCTCTCCTCCCCCTTTCTCTGGGGACGCACAAAGCATTTCAACCAGCCCTACTCCAGCTCCAGATCCCTCAGCCTATGTTCCTGTAATACCACCTCCACACTGAAGTGATTCCAGGAGTTGCTGCTCTCTACCTTTCCACCTCTAAGTACCCTCTGAAAAGAAAAGGCTTTTTCACTCTCTCTTCCAAAATATTTGACAAGTTGGATGACCCCATTCATATCTTCAATGTCATTTTGATGGCAAGGGGGTGACAGAGTTTTTCAGCAAACATGAAATGTGATGCTCTTCCAGTCAATAGGGTCTTCAAGGAAGCTTTTTGCAAGTTCACCTGAGCTTATTAGAAGCCAGGACAAGAAAAATGGTTTCACCATTGCTTTAGTCTAAGGTCCAACTACACTTTAATATAAGCAAGGTTGGGAAGTTCCTTGGACTTTATGGGAGGAGAACAAGAAAACATTGTCCTGGCAAAGTATGGTCTCCTCATAGGTCACTCTCAGGCCCCAGCCTTTGGCAGCAGCTAGCACCCAACCGGGAATGGTCTTTTCCCTGTCCTCTCCCTGACCACCCCCGTGGGAGGGCAGAAACTCTGCCCCTGGCATTACAGACTGGAGACACACAGCGCCTAGGGACAGACACCAGCACGGACTGACACTCCAGAGCTCAAGAAGACAGGAGTGAGCAACTTCCCCCCCTTTAACAACAACAAAAAAAAAAAAAATCAAAAATTGGGGGTTTTGCAAAATCAGCCTGCAACATTTCTCACAAACTTTGGAACCTGCAACATCTATGATTTTTCACAAACTTCGGAACCTGGGTGAGCCAGCTTTTGACAGATGGGAAGCAAGGAAAAGCAATTTCCTTCACTCACCAGCACCAGAGGAATGCAAAGAGGAAAATATTGCCCTCCCACCATTCCACTGGCATCCCGCAGTGGGCTACTCGTCTGGCTGCTGCCATCAGGCCTCACTCTGCACCTCCATGGTCATCCCAACACATACCACAGATCATCTTCCTCTTGGATGTACTGAGGGGTAGAAGGCTTCATACTAACTGTGCCTTACTCATTCTCCTTTACTGCTGTATAAAATAAGTTAATTTCTTTAGAATCCATGACAAGGTAATAATAAATAAAACTCAACATCAGAAGGAAAGATTTTTAAAGTTATTTAAATGCTTGAGTTGAGCAAAGCACCTAAGCAGTTCTAAAACTGTGACCCATAATGTTTTTCACCCCAAAGGATATAAGCAGGATATTGAAGATTGTTCACATAAAGGAAATATTCAATTCATCATTGAAATGCCCCCACTTCTTCAGTGAAATACAGCAGATACTTAACAGCACCCAGCCGCTCACTGCACGTTGAAGGTGGGGTGTGGAAAAAAAAGAAAAGAATAGAACAGTATCCAGATGAAATTGCAGATGTCAGGAATGGAATTCACCAACTGGGAGGAGAAGAGCAAAAAGGGAGATTACTATTTTTATGTAAAATAAATCAGTCTGCTAATCAGGCTGGGATTTTGCTGCTGGGAGTTAAGGAGGGCAAGAGGAGAACCGTAATTTTTAGAGCTGCCACTTTTAAACTGCAACCCCTCTTGCTTCAACTGCTTTGATGCAGCATCAGAGAGGGAGCATCTTGAAGTGTTGTAGTGTCAAGGCTCAAACAGGCATATTTTAAAGGAACAGGAAGTAAATTAAGCAAATTAAACCATTTTAATGCTTTGACTTTTTTTTTTCGAGCGCTTGCTGACAAAGCAGATTTTTCTCCGCTTTTCACAGCAATGATCATTACCTACATTTCAGGGCATAACGATTTCCCAGCTTCTATGGGAAAAACCTAAAACTATGTGATATCCCTTTGCTTCAAGCAGAGCGTCTGCACCTATACCATGGAGTTCACCAGCTTTCACATCCTCCTTGGGACTCTTTGTGTCTAGAGAGAGCCGGAGCAATGCAGCAAAGCTGTTTAAATCCCTCCCCTGGTGGGATTTATGCCCAAACAAGGAGAACCACCCCAGAGACCCTACAGATGCCAGGGTGCCAGTGCTGCCTGGGCCAGGACACAGTGCCCAGCACCCCTGTGCCCTGCAGCAGCTCAGTGACCTGCCGCGTTCTCCACGGGGGCTTTTCTGTTTGTCCGGTAGCCTCTCAGCTCAAGGTATGAAAGGAGGCCCTTTTCTCCCCAGCATCGGGCCATCAAAAACTGTTTCTGCAAACTACCCCCCCTCCAGCTTTGAACTCACTGGCCAGTTCCAAACCAGGACACCAAAATGACATTCCTACCTACTGCTTTAAAAGTCCATGTCGGGTGGAGATATTGATCTGAAGCAAAGACTCATCAGGTACCAGTTATATCGGGAAGCAATCCCAGAATGTGGTGGAAGCAGAACTGAAAGATGTATCCAGGGAAATCTAAGGCTTTTAAGGCTTTTCACACTACTAAAAGAGCAAGTCTTACTCCTTTTATCCTTTTTTTTTCATCCTTCTCTCATCTTCTCCCAGCACTTGTTGAGCTCTCACATGGTGAGCCTTTAGTGCTAGCTGGACATTGAGCATCACACGCACCAAGATCTTTACTAAAACCCAGTGTAGGTCACCACACAGCTCATTAAATAAAGGGACATACACTGTATGACAATTAAGAGATTCAATTATGGAACGAAGCAGAGAAAGAACGAAACTTGAAGATCCCCTTGTATTTTCTGGCAAGTCATCTGTCAACTGGAGGAGCTATTCCACGAACTGAAGCTTGTGAAGAGCCTGACATATCCATAACCGTGAATATCTCAAATTGTTATGTCAACTGAGGTTACTGTGAAGTTGAAATTGTACTGGCAGTGGAGGTCTCTATTGTCATGATTGCTATACAGATAAAAAGATGAGGAGGAAAGAGAAAAAGAGGTATAAAAGTTTAGCAGCATGACTTTAGGTATGTTCTGTTACTTGTGAATAGCAAATGGTATAACATAGGTACCATAAATGCCAATAAAATATTCACATCAGAATTTCGTGGGACTATTCAGACACTGACAATTACCTTAAAGAAAGGATTTTTTTTTTAAATGTTAGAGTGGAAAATTTGAAGGAGAAATAATTTGGATAGAATTTCATCACATTGGCGAGTTCTCTGTTTCAGCTGGGCTTTACTTTTGGACTTTCAAGTTCCTCTGGATGCCAAAACACTGTGTGTGTGTACAGGTGGAACTGCGTGAGCCTGGGCAGCAACATGGAGCTCAGCATCTGTCCTTGATGACTGTGAATAAGAAAAAAGTCTTAAATCAGTCATCACATTTGTGATGTGAAGGAAAAAAACCTTTAATCAGTCATCACAGTCGTAAGACTAAAAATTTTGAAGGTCTCACAGAAAAATTGTCTTCCAGAAGGGATAGGAAGGACACACAGTGGGTCAGGAGAGATGAGAGGTTGGGGTTCTTCTGAGGAAGAGTAAAAATATGGGAGTTTGTGATATCTCAGGCTTGGTGGTTCCGAACTGCCTGTTACCCATATCAAGAATGTGTTTGGATGCAGAACATTTTCAAACAAGTAGGAAAGGGTGCTCTGTTCGGTTAGCACCTGTGGACCAGACTGACTTCCAAGATGTCAAGAGATGAGGCTGGGAAGAAGCCCAGCTTCCTGGCCCCACCAAAGCTCAGTGTGCCCATGCTCCTTCCAGGGCAGGGATTTAACCTGCCTGCCTCCTGTGCCTGCTCCCCAGCCAGCAACTGAGCTGCCTGTGGCCCTTCACTGTCACAGCCACACTGTCCTGCTGGAGAACTGGGAAAGTGGAGGAGATGGGTCCGTTGATGGCTGGTGCAGTGGCAGGAGTAAGTCCCCACAGTCATCTGTTACCTGCAGTGTACCAAGAGCTCCCTCGTGCCCTGTTGCAGGCAACCAGAAAAGCCCATTACCAAGCCCAGGCCAAAGATTTCTATGCAAATGACATCACCTCCCTAAAATTTGCTCTTGACATCATCATCTGTCCAACTGTAAGTTCTGAAACAGTGAGTTTTGGAGCTAATTAAAAGTCTGAAGCGTTGTATCTGTACCAGAACTGCATCAGTAGCCAGAGAGCTGATCAGAGTTACGCACAAACTGTGATTTATCCAGTAGTGCCAGAGTTATTCTGTGGCTGTCACATGTCATTGTGTGAGGTGACATGTCACATCATTGTCATGGTGACATGTTGCCACGTTACTGTGCAGCTATCATGGACATATAGTTAAAAGCCCTCACTACAACTGTTTCCACTTAGGTATTTAGTTTCTTAAGGATTACTGACTGTGATGTAGGAATTCCTATCAATCACAATGTCAGCTCTACAGAAATTAAGCTACTTTTAGATGAGGATTTTGAAACAAATGTAATAACACCAAATAGTGCCTATGGCTTGAAAAGTGGGTTACATCCATCAGAGTAATGACACAAATGACTAGGTGGAGACAAGGGAGGGTTTCTTCTATTGCTTCCGGAGATCTCACAAGAAAAAAAAAAAAAAGATAAATCTAGCTAAGGAATATTTAAAACATAAAATTAGTAGAGAAATGTTTTTCTGTGTTTGCAGAGAGCCTCAAACAGAAGGTATAGAGCCATTCATCTACTCCAGCACCCATAGACCAATATATCAAAAAGTTTTCATGGTTAATACACTGTAAGCACACAACACAGCTAATTCACAAACTCTAGTGCCTACTACAAGGTAGCTGGTAAGCTCAAACCCTCAGCTTTAAGGGCCAAACTGTCAGTCTTGCCCAAACAAACCACGCAAAACCCGCCTGAGATTTGTCGCCATGAAGATTTAAAGCCAGATATCTTCAGAGTTGTGTGTTATCTTGCTGTACAAATACATTATTATTTTTGTAATGGATGACAAAGTAAAGGAAGAGGACATTTTTCCTAATGGAGAAAGCATGAAGACCTGCCTGTAAGGAAACTGAAGCAAGGTAGAAGAATATGTCTATGTATATGGATGTGTGTCTGCACGTGGGCCTGTATATGTCTGCATGTATTTCCATGAAGAAAGATAATTGTTAGTTTTCCTGCTCCTGAGTAGGAGCACAAACAGACAAGGAGGCAAAGAAGAAGTACTTTGTTCTCCTAGTACTGAGAACACTCATGGGGAGTTTTCTGTCTTGGAGAAAAAATCATAGAATCATTAAGGTTGGAAATGACCTTCAAGACCATCAAGTCCAACTGTCTACTAAGCATTATCAGGACCACTAAACCATGGCCTCAAGTGCCACATCCAGGCATTCTTGGAACCCCTCCAGGGATGGTGACTCCACCCCTCCCTGGGCAGCCTGTTCAAGGCCTCACCACTCTCTCAGCAAAGAGATTTTCCCCCAGTATCCAACCTAAACCTCCCCTGGGGCAGCTTCAGCCCATTGCCTCTCCTCCTGTCACTGGGCACCTGGGAGAAGAGACCAACCCCCACCTCAGCCCAACCTCCCTCCAGGGAGCTGTGGAGAGCAACCAGGTCTCCTCTCAGCCTCCTCTGCTCCAGACTAAACAGCCCCAGCTCCCTCAGCCGCTCCTCAGCAGACCTGTTCTCCAGACCCCTCCCCAGCTCCGCTGCCCTTCTCTGGACTGGCTCCAGCACCTCAATGTCTTTTTCATCCTGCGGCGCCCAAACCTGACCCCAGTGCTCCAGCTGCGGCCTCACCGGTGCCCAGTACAATTGCTATTTTTATTCAAAATAAATGTTTCCTAATCACAGATCAAAGTGGGATTTTGTTTCTGGGAATTGGGAAATAAAATGAAAAAAAAAAATATATTGAGAGATGTCATTTTAACAAACAGCCTTTGGTGGCATTGCACTAGGTAAACATCAGAATAAAATTTAGCCCAGATGTTTAGCTGGAATAAGAAAATTTGTCTTAATGTCACATTTTTCACATTTCCATTCTGAAATCTTAGTGCAATTTGTGTAAAAATGTTGCATAAAAGTTTACGGTTCTTTAATAGAATTGCAAGCGATCTGAAAAAGCTAATTTCACCTTAGGATCTCCTGACGCTCCTCCCAAGACTGAGATCATCCTTTGTAAGTGGTGCCTGTCAAAGGCTCTGCATGACTTTGCACCACAGCGCAGTGTTTTACCTCCACGCACAGCTGAAGCCTACAATTTCTCATACACAAAAAATGAGCATTTTGGCATAAACAATGTGATCGAGACAGTTTCCATCCTCATCACTGAATCTTGATGGTTTTCTTGAACTTAAGATATAACAGTTCCCCACACACAGGATATTGTGTGCGATACAAGCAGTGTTAACTGGAAAGCTCACTCCCACCAAATGTCTGCCTTTCTGCATGAGCCAAGAAAGACCTAAACTCAACTATATCATATTTCCAAGAAAAAAAGTCTTTGCTGCTACTCTCTCCAGCACAATTTGTTTCCTAACCAATGATGCTATTTAATCAAAACTCACACCAGCCTTCCTAAAAGCATTTAAAAAACAAAACAAGAAAGAAGCATTTCTGTTCCATAGCTTAGCTCTTAATCATCTAATCAAACTTGATAAATTTTCCACTCTCTCTCTCTCTCTCCCCGAAAATGAATTCTTGGCAGCCTTCACTGAAATCTAAAAAAAAAAAAAGTTCATGCAGAAGTTCAAAGCAGCAATTTATGTTTCTGATAATTTTAAATTAATTCCTAATCTATGAAGCATAAAGAAACTATGCTTGAGATGCAGCCCACATCCAACCATATGGCTTAAGGAGACAGTCTCTGTGATGTGTGGCTGCAGCTCTTTCTGTCCCTGGCATACACACCTGAAGTTCGTGCCCCCTAATGTAATTGGACAGTTTTGTTTGTGAAAATGGCCTGTTCTGCCAAATGCTGAAGTCCTTGCTTTGACAGATATATCACTTTTCCAATGTGAGTGTATTTTGAAGAGAGCTGACACATGATCAAGTTCTCTTTAATATCCTTCAACAAACCTGACAGTTGTCCAGCAGGGTCTTGTGCCGCATCCAACTGTCAGCTTCTGCAGAGGCATTATGGGAAAACTGACTGAGGAAAACAGCAGTAAAGAGGGGAAAAAAAGTGATTTATGCTTCTCTGTGTACTCAGCTTAGTATCAAAAACAATTACCTCAGCTTGTATGCGTTTTAGCAGGCCTACATGGACAAAGTCTCCTTAGGTTCTGGGAGAACAGCAGAAGAAGCCATTTCTATTTTCAATTTTTTATTTTAGGGATTTACTTCCTCTCTTATTATAAAACACCCCACATCTCACATGCACAGGTAGGAGTATTTATTTGAAGACAAAATGTTCAGAGTAATGAAAACGAAATGTTATCATGAAAATCCTTTCCAAATCCGAGTCGCTTTATAAATTCCAACAGCATGGTTTCGTAACTCTGACGTGCCTCAGTTTCATGCACACTTTGGAAGGGTCTTTCACTTCCAAGACAAGAATTCTGATGAACAGAGTAAAATATATCTGTTTAATATTTCGATGCCTACCTGTGCCACCAGTGAGAAACTCTGTATTTCAGTAGACAACTGACAACATAAGCTTAGAAAATCTTCTTCAGATCATTGTCTGTTCTGTGTGACCTTAAAATGTTGTTTTGGTGCGGGAAGGTGGATTCTGATTACACTCACTTCAGGTTACTTACTGGTCAAGCCCTGTGTGGAGAGTGAGCAGATTCAAGCTCCAGCTCAAGCTCATACTGCTGTTTACCCTGCATTGATGAAAATCCTGCACGTAAGCAATGCTGAGGAGGTGCAAGTCCTCAGAAGTGTCCTCAGAAGTATCCTCAGAAGGATCCTACTGGGGACGAAAAACACCAGGCACTGGTACAGGTTAGGGGTTGCCCTGCAGGAAAGCATCACCACAGAGAAAGACCTTGGAGTCCTGGTGGATAGCAAGTTCTACACAGGACAGCAATGGGCCTTTGTGGCCAGGAAGGCCAATGGCAGCCTGGGGTGCATTATGAAAACTGTGTCCAGAAGGTCTAGGGAGGTTCTACTCCCCCTCTACTCTGCCCTAGTGAGACCACACCTGGAATACTGTGTCCAGATTTGGGCTACCCAGTTCCAGAGAGAGGCAGGGATCTACTGGCCAACAGAGGCTACGAGGATGATGAAGGGACTTGAGCATCTCCTCTATGAAGAAAGGCTGAGGGAACTGGGGCTTTTTAGTCTGGAGAAGGCTGAGAGGGAACCTCATTAATGTCTCTAAATACCTGAGGGGTGGTTGTCAAGCGGAAGGGGACAATCTCTTTTCTGCAGTGCCCAGCAATAGGACAAGGAACAATGGGTATAAACTTGAGCACAGAAAGTTCCACCTCAACATGAGGAAAGAACTTCTTTCCTATGAGGGTGCTGGAGCCTGGAACAGGCTGCCCAGAGAGGCTGTGGAGTCTCCTTCTCTGGAGACTTTCCAAACCCACCTGGCTCTGTTCCTGTGTGGCCTGCCCTGGGTGACCCTGCTCTGGCAGGGGAGTTGGACTGGATGATCTCCAGAGGTCCCTTCCAACCCCTACCATTCTGTGATCAGACAGAAGGACAAGCATCACTGAATCAGTCATAGAAGAGTTGGTCTGAACTGGAGTACTGGAAAATGAGCACGTTGTCTCTGTTATTCCAGTGTCCCTTTAAATATAGTGCTGAGGTGACTGCCTACTTAGCCTACGGTGAAGGCCACACTTGTCTGTGGTGAAGTCCCATAATCTTAGTTTATTGCATCGCATGTATTGTATTTGCTCAAGCAGTTGCCTGAGGGGGTGCTTGTGGGAAATGTATAGCTTTCTTCTCCCCCCCTTCTCTCGCAGACTATTTAGGCTGACATTTATCAATAAATTGCACATATTGTTATACATTTTTCTGTCGGAGCAGCGCTACAAGATTATGTGATGAGCACATTTTATCAATCTAGCAACATTTCTTTTTTCTTTTTTTTTTTTCCTCCCTCTGTACAAAGATTTTTGCTACAGAAGTGACTGGAATGTCACAGCTCCAGCACGACCTGATTGCAAGTCAACCCAGAGACCCAGATAGTTCTCACTGCAGCCCTCGTTTCTGGGGAAGCCTGTTCTTGGCTGCTCGCCCTCCCCTGGGTCTGTGGACAGCAGGACTGCTGTAGAAATGCAACATGGCCCTCTGTTCCCCACAAAGCCCATAAATCTCCCACAACCAGGCAATTCCTACATTCTGCAGCTCTGTATGTTACATTTTACCCCCCAGCATGGGCTAAGCCACTAAAAGCCACTGCCCTGACCTCCTGGTAACTTTTTGTTTGGTTTTGTTTTTTTCCAAGGTAGCAGCATAATGACCCTACAATCAAGATCATGTCAGTTAATCCTCCTTTTCAGATCAGGACAACTCTTCCTCATGCATTAGATGTAAATTTTCTTTTAAAAATGCCTTCGCTTGAAAGACAAATCATTTGTCTTCAAATTTCATCTGTCAAAACCTAGACAGGTTATTTCCATAGTATATTTTCAATCTTGCTCTGAAGGTTTGCTTCTTCTGTTTTACTCTCCTCATTAGTTGCACCCACATATCTGGATTGTTTCAGAATGGCACTATTTTGGACAACAGGAAGGAGGCTGCTAGTCACTTCAGTAGAAGAATCCAAGTCAAAACTATTTAAAAGAACAGGAGCAGGAATTTATCCTCACGTCTGCTGCAAAATACGCTGGTCAACCTATACCCTCTGCACACCCAGACTTCTTTCAGGTTGATTCAAATAAAGAGGGGAAATTTGGGCACAACTTATTGTGAGCATTTAGTACATTTGAAATAGAATCATAGAATGGTGGGGGTTGGAAGGTACCTCTGGAGATCATTGAGTCCAACCCCCCTGCCAGAGCAGGGTCACCCAGGGCAGCCCACACAGGAACAGATCCACCAGGTCTTGAAAGTCTCCAGAGCAGGAGACTCCACAACCTCTCTGGGCAGCCTGTTCCAGGCTCTGCCACCCTCACACCAAAGAAGTTTCTCCTCATGTTGAGGTGGAACTTTCTATATTCCCCTTTGCTACCATCACCTCTCGTCTTATTACAGGGCAGAAGTTGGGAAAGCTGCAGAACATCACCGTTCTGCATGCACAGTTGCCTACAAGATCTGTTTAATCAGTTGGCATCATAAGTCATTTTGGAAGGAGACAGAATGAGTTTAGAAGAGGTTAGGCCCCCAAACATTGCAGGAAAGTACTATCAAAATGACTGAATTCATTCTAAAGGGAGCTTATAGATGAAGACCCACCCACCCCAGCATCTTTATCTAAGCCTTTATTGGAGGTCACGTTGACACGGCCTAAAGCAGTGCTCTGTGCACTTCCACTACTTGGCATGGACTGAGGTGCAAAGTGTTTCAAGCACAAGTGCCAGGGCAGCACAGTGGGCAGCCTGCGCTATAGCCCCGGAGGTGGGGTTTGTGGCACCTGGCAGCCAGCTCCTGGTCCAGCCTGATGGACAGGCACGCAAACAGGGATGCCACCCATGGCCTGTTCGCTGCAGCTAAATCTCAGAGCAGAATATAGCTGGTCTATGGGTTGGTCCTTGTGTTACTCCACTAGAGAGCAGATGGATGCGGGTGGACCAGGGAGATGCTTACAGAGACGTTTTGCACTAAGTGCCCACCATTCCTTCAAGGACAGTCACGTGGGTAGGAAAAAATAAGGGTCATGCTACATTTGTGAGTGGCGGGAATGACAATTATTGTGCCGACAACCCCGCTAGTGTGGAAATTTTGCTGGAACTGTCTAGTTACTGCAGTGCTGCTGCCCCCAGCTTTAACCTAGAACTACAGAGTCACTGCAATTAGGAAGAATTACCCAATAAACTGTTTTACCTTTCAGCCTTAATGAAGAAATTCAGTCAGTTTCAACTAAACTGTTTTCTTTGGTCCACGCTGACTAACAGACACTACTCTGAAATAAGGAAAAGAAGAATACTGTAGTAAAAAGAAACAATGAAAGAACTCATTGGTTATGTAAATTTACTGCGGCAATTGTTTCATTATTGCAAATATTTTGGTAAGAACATTCTGTTGAGTCACGATCGATTGCAACAAAAAGTAAATCCAGGAAATAATCTAAAAAACGTCAAACATTTTAACAGAAGAATTAAAATAAATAAGAAGAGCCTATTATGAAACATGCTGACTCTTTGTTCATCTTTTGATGGTTAGACACGAACATCAATGAAAGATTTATCAGAAGCAACCATCTCAGTTTCCAGTCTTCGGTGAGTTATGCTCTAACTGAAGCCTCTGCATTTGTGAAGTGTTTATGATCACTTCAGAATTAACAGCTTCCCATGAATGTCAGATCTATGGACACTGTTAAATATTTGAATCTTGATCTGCTTACCTGAACTAATGCATCTGAAAAAAAAAAAAGCAAACCCACACGTTGTTCTCAAATGCTAAGGGTTATGTCATGTCATTTTGCCAGGGCGAAAGAAAACATGTTGTTATCGAAGACAAATTTGCTAACAAATGCGTAATATACAGAAGTATTTGGATTCCTGACTCTTCCCTTCAGCTTGTTTTTCACATTCTTAATTATTGGCGGATATATTCTCACAGCACATGGCAGAATAAAATAAACTCAAAGCTACAGTTCTGAGTCTAGCATTAAAATTCAAAGAGCAAAATTTTCTAAATATGCAGGAGACTGAAATAGTACAATATATATGCAATACATCAAGTGAAATCTGCTCTGTGCCACAAGGAGTGGAAGGCTGTTGCATGCATTTAGTAGACATACTCTGCCCTTTACTCTAGTGCAGTGTCTACAGTAGCATTTCACTGTGAGCATTAATGAATTGAGTCCCGCTGTGAGGGTCTGAATGGAAGAGGACAGCAAGAGGAAAAGATTGTGAAGTAGGAAAAGATACAAAGAAATTATAAAGGGGGGACAGCAAGTCAGAGAGATGACTGGATAAAAACTGACAAGGAGAAAACCACACATGAAAAAACCTGAAGAATAACGTCTCCGAAGCAGGTATGCATGTTTGAAACTCTCTGGACTGAGTCTTCCTTTTTGTCAATGCTCACTTTATCAGCCAAACTCTTCTCTTCTTGGCACTTCTCAGCTAATTCTATTTTATCTCCATCTACCTCTAGAACAGAGGGCATCATTTTCTTTCTCCCCGTATCTCCCCTTGCTTGCCAGTTCCTTCCAAAACTCACCCATCAGCTGCCTTCCTTGATTCTCATACTGTATTTTTTCTCCCTGTAGCAGTTAATGGCAAACATATATTGGAAGTAACCACTCCCTAGCATTTCACTGCATCCACTTGAAAATCCTTAGCCATGTAAAATCTGTTCCATAAAGCAGCAGGGTGCTACAGTTGCAAATTTCATTTGTGATCTATCTGACCATCCTACACTGCAGCATTCCAGAAGTAGTGACTGCTTCCTCTCCCCAGCCTTTTCCCCTGCTCTGGGAGACAACAATTCAAGTTGTGGCAATTATACACCATCCTAATAATTCAAAGTACCCATATAAACATTTCTTGCCAAATGTACCTGTACTTAGACTTAATATCCAACCATCGGTATATAACTTATGAACTTAACATATAATTTTGACTTTTTCTTAGCACATCTCCCAGGGAACTGGTCTAGCTAATGGTAATGAATGGTCATGACTATCATGTAACTGGAATGGCGTTTGCAGGGGGTGAGAGAGAGAGATCCTGCCTTCATATGACCAGTGTCACAAGGTTAAATAATACTAGAGTTCTACCTTCTTGCTTTTTAATGTGAAAATGACTAAATAAACCATTAAAAAAAGAGGAAATATAGATGAAAGATAACGAATGGCCATTTTATTAACTTGGCCATTCCTGTTTCATCTCAGTAGGATAATAAAAGATGCATAGATCAGCAAAGCTGTGATGTGATGACCACACTTGGAGCTTTCACATCCCCCAGTCTCTGAAACAACGATACACTCGTCCTTTCCCTGGCTCAGATGGTGGATGCTCAACAGCTCTGAAAACCACAGAACTCTGGGCCACAGAAAAATCAGGAATCCAGAACAGAACTGTTAATAATGCAGGACTCAATTTTCCAATTATCCAAAGCAAGTAAACAACTTTCTAAAACCAAGAGTTGCTATAGATGGGAAAAGGCCCATGTGCAGATTAGATCTCTTAAAAATAAAACCTGAATTGCTAGGGGAAGTAATGCCATTTGTTAGTTCTAGGACTACACATTTTTTTATGGAGGGTTTTTTACCCACGTGAGTTGTCTTTAACACTATGATCTCTACAGATATACCTGTCAGTACCTCCTGCCTATTCTACCTCGCACAGACTTCAGAGAAGGAAAATCTTGTCTCTAAAAGGATCAATATCATTTCATAAGAAATTCTCCAAGCAAACCTCTTTTCTAAGACTTTTAGCCCAAATGAAAAATTCAAGGTTTTAATAAGTTTAATAAGCTTCTGATAGGCATTCAAATTTGAGGTGTTTATCCAAATACCCTCAAGCTTCACAGAATCCCTTATCACTGCTTCAGTCCCTAATAGCTGTCATTCCAATAAATATCAGAGCAATTAAAATCCCTATCAATCAAAAATATTGCTTTCTTACAGGCCTATCATTTTTTAAAAGCAAATCCTGATCTACTTTTTCTAACAGCTCTTGAATTTTATAGCAACGTATAATAACCATCTGACTGCCTTTTTTTCCATTTAACTTTTATCTATAATGTCTCTGCTGTTTCAACAAAAATATTTATAGCTTTTTTTTTTTCCTCTGCTCACTTCATATTATTGTCTCTGTTTCCTGCTGTATTCTACCCTCCATCCTACGACAAGGGAAGGCAAAGCCAACGATGCCAGTTCTGGGAGAAAAAGCCAAATTTTTCATTAGTGTTCACAAACGTCCTCAAGAGAACAAAGACATCTTTCTATCATGAAGATGCAAAAATATTTCCAGGGGCAATGTTGACCATTTCAACAAACTGGGACAAATACCTTGAAAACAACTCCTCCTTCCTCTATAATTTCATTTCACAGACTAAAATTCCCACTTTCTGACACAACATCTTGAAATCCCTGTTTAGAACTTACTTTCGCTGTCATTTGATTTCTCAGAGGGTGACAGGGTTAAACAGGCTACAGAGGAGCTCACAGTACTTGTGACATCAAGCTCTGGTGGCCTGGCAAGAAGATTTAGCTGCAAGGACTAGAAAGAAAATCTTGAATTTAAAAGAGAATGGGACCATAGCATAAGAAATTAGATCTAGCCTGCAAGTGGGGTAGTAGTAAGGAAAACCAGGAACACAAATAAATAAATATATAAATGCATCCTCTTGCTAAAATGAGGAAGAATTAAGAATTCTGCTCTTTTCATGCTTTATATATTCTGAAAGGTGGATGCCCACTAGGAATTATCATGTAGGTGGCTGCTTTGCTGGAGGAAAAGCAGGCAAGCCAGGAAAAGACAAAGACATATATAAGTCCTCACATATTCTGCAGGAGATCTGACTGCTGATCTACACAGAGCCAAGATGAACACGAACACAGAACATGCTCCTGTTTTGCGTTTTCTTTACTGCCACCAGAACAAGACCAAGGAAAGTTTTGCACAACTTGCTTCAGGGGAGTGCCCAGAAGTGTTCTGTCCACCAGGTTACACTCTTTTTTGCTTTCTCTTCCCCTATTCTGCAGGTTTCAGTGTAGCCAAATAAATCCATTTCTAAATGAGTCCTCTTTTATTTTGTTGTTGTTGTTTGAGGGGTTTATTTATTTATTATTTTGGTTGGTTTCATTTTTTATTGGGTTTATTTTTATCTACTATTTGAGGAATGGACCCAGCTCACATTGGACGATACTGGACATTAATGGTGTCCAGTTATTTGATTTATCCTAAGTCCTGTGAGCCCCATTTTCATCTGTAAAAACAAGCACTGAGGGCTGCCTAGGCAGATGACACTTAAAGGTTAAGGCAGTTGGACACCGTTTAGAGGACAAACTGTTATTCCATTATTTTCAAACCCAAGCCAAAGCTTTGCAATGCAAATGCAACAGTTTTCTGTATATTCGGCTGATTCTGTTTCATGTTTTGGCCATTCCACACTCTCCAGGGTACTATTAAGATGAGGAGAGTTGTATGCAGTAGTTTAAAGAATACAAAAAGAGATAGTGTTGAGCGTATGAGTTTCTGCAGCTTGGATCTTCGAGTCACTTTAACCTTGAAATCTCTTTACAGGTGTCAGATACTTTCAGTAAACTTATATTTCTTGATAGCTCATATTTATCACATAAAATCTACTTCCCAGGTAATTTGGCTGACTAAATATGCACGCGTGTTTCAAAACATGGTATAAACTCAAAGTAAAGGAGATCTGATTTGGTTGATGTATGTTAGTCAACAGTTTTTATAGACATAAATCTGTTGCTCTGGATTGATGTCCAGTTCTATTTATTCTTCCAGTAAAACAAAAGGTAATAGTAAATGTACTATACTGGAGCTCCAGTAATTGTGGGTGAGGAACCAGTAGGAGAGCTAGCAAACCACAAACTACAATCTTAGTGCACCAGTAACATCAGACACATCCCCCATTATACTGAGACCAGTCCATGCAATACCCCAACATCTGTCAAACATAAGGATGACAGAACAGAGAGCTGGTGTTGGTGGAAGACACAACCCCCTCACCAGAGGGTTGTTGCTACATAGGCAAATGCCCATCTTCCTCTAACAATACTTTTAATTCAGTGTAGTACATTATGTTTTAGCTTCTCTTCACAAAATATTTACTCTTCCTTTTGAGCACAGTTGGTCAATGCAATTTTAATTATTTCCCAGACTATTTCTCTGGATCAAGTTTTCATTGAACCAGATTCACCTTTTGCTGATTTATTCATTTGCTGTCAAAAAATAAAAGTTTCAATCCCTTAATTTAATTAAAATGTTATTGACTGAGATCATTAAATCTTGGAGAGATGTTTAATTCAAAATTTGCTGTATCCACAATGGTAGTGATTGAGTAACAGAAAAACAACTTATGGTTTAGTAGTTTGTTAGAATATTTGTTTACTCTTCAACTGAAGCATGCTAATTACAATAAGAGGTCTTCACAAGCAATCCAGTTAGCGAATATGATTGGTTAATAGATAAAGAATGATTCGTGATTAAAAACATACAAAACCAGCATCTGCAGAAGAAGGTTATTAGACATGGGGCCACACTGTAAAGTGACAAAAATTGGATTGTCAAATGTACTTAGGCTGCCGTGTGGATGGAGAATCAGAGATGTTTTTATTGTACATGCAAATGGAAACTCAACACGTACGTTTGCATCATTGGAGTTGTAGTGGCAGTGGTGTCTGCTGTGACCAACACAGGTCATCTCTGATCCATGTAAATGTAGCATTTTTCTCTCCTCCAAAGACAGACCCTGACAAAATCAGAAAATTTAGGAAGGGGTCACAGAAACTCATTGACCAAGCTGCATCTCAGAACCCTTCAGAGCATTTTTTTTTAATAGGACCACAAAATCAAAACCCACTTCCATTTGTTACGCCTGGGCATCACTGAAAATGGGGAACAAAGGTTCTCCAGTGTCGTCATTAAGAGGACAGGTTCCAGAGTAAGGATTTCCACAGGAGCAAAAGTCTTTGCTGTTGGTCTCGCCTCCTGAGAGACTCTTAGATGCTGAGTTCATAAACAGGTTGGGGAAAGCTTAAACTAAGATGGTACCAAAGGTAGGTGGTAACCCATTTCACACTGATTTGTGCAGATATGGGCAATCTATTTATTAATTAAAAACAGAGAAAGTCTATTAAGTATCTTCTTGTATTTTCTTTAACTGGGAAATTATTGCTTTGCTTGACACAAAGAAGTTATTTTGTTTGGGGATTTTGAAATATGAAAGGTTTTTTGTTAACTTTTTCCATGGCCATTGGGGATCTTTGATTATATGTTTTCATTAAAAAAATAAGTACTGCTTTTAGCAGGACTTCTGTATGCAAAGAGCTCTTGAATAAATACATTACACCACAACTGGAAAATTAATCTCATCATAAGATGCCTGTTATTCTCTCACCTTGTTTTGCATTTCCTCAGATACACACATGCTTTTTGAACCTGCCATTTAAGTTCCAAGGCTTCATTCCCCTGCATCCTGCTCACTCAATCTGCATCTTTTACAGCTGATTTCATCTCCTCATTCTATTGAGTCCTATTGCACTCAGGTCTGGGACTCTTCTTTTTTCCAGGTCAGCCTAAATGAGTATCTACTTCTTTCATTTTCCCAATATCCCTTCAACCATACCCACAAACACGGTTCCTCAGCAGTTACCCCTCAGCAATGGGCATGGTCCCTGCCTGGCAGGTCCCTCCTAGACCTGACCCCTGAAGGCACCTTAATCAGGGGATACTAAACCCAGGCAAACTCAGCAGCTTGTGAAGCTATAAACCTGAGTCAGAATTCAGCCATCTCTACCTTAGTTTACAGTGTCAATGTGAATGGAAGCATTTTATTGTAGCTAGCAAGAAAGGGTGCAGATTGTAGTTATTTTATAGAAGCAAAACTATGAAATCTATAAATGTAAAACTGCTATGGTGGCCATAATACATTCCGAGCATTAAATTAAACTGTCACAATATATAGGGCACTTATTAAAGATATAACATCTAATAGATGATTATTTTTTTTTAATGAGGACTTACAGACTGAGTATCTTGGCAGACAAACTCCTCTCCTTAGTCATAGGTGCAGAGTGTGACAGGGTGATCACAACTGTGTCCCAGCATGGTGTTGTGAAACCCTGGGTGACTCCTCCATCTCTCCATCATCTGGAAGATGAGAAGGATGATGTGGGGCATGGTACCAGAATCCTGACTGACCCATGGAGAAAATAGACATCAAACTGAGCAGAAGTGTTGATCTGCTCATGGGTAGGAGGCTCTGCAGGGGGGTCTGGCCAGGCTGGATGGATGGGCCAAGGTCAATGAGATGAGGTTTAACAAGGCCAAGTGCTGGGTCCTGCCCTTGGGCCACAACAGCCCCAGGCAACGCTCCAGGCTGGGGGCACCAGATGGAAAAGGCCATGGGGGTGCTGGTGGGCACCTGGCTGAACATGACCCAGGTGCCCGGGAAGACCAACGGCATCCTGGCCTGGAGCAAAACCAGTGTGTCCAGCAGGAGCAGGGCAGCGGTCGTGCCCCTGTACTGGGCACCGGTGAGGCCGCAGCTGGAGCACTGGGGTCAGGTTTGGGCGCCGCAGGATGAAAAAGACATTGAGGTGCTGGAGCCAGTCCAGAGAAGGGCAGCGGAGCTGGGGAGGGGTCTGGAGAACAGGTCTGCTGAGGAGCGGCTGAGGGAGCTGGGGCTGTTTAGTCTGGAGCAGAGGAGGCTGGGAGGAGACCTGGTTGCTCTCCACAGCTCCCTGGAGGGAGGTTGGGCTGAGGTGGGGGTTGGTCTCTTCTCCCAGGTGAGCAGTGACAGGAGGAGAGGAAATGGGCTGAAGCCGCCCCAGGGGAGGTTTAGGTTGGATACTGGGGGAAAAACTCTGCTGAGAGAGTGGTGAGGCCTTGAACAGGCTGCCCAGGGAGGGGTGGAGTCACCATCCCTGGAGGGGTTCCAAGAACATCTGGATGTGGCACTTGAGGCCGTGGTTTAGTGGTCCTGATAACTCTTAGTAGACAGTTGGACTTGATTATCTTGAAGGTCATTTTCAACCTTAATGATTCTATGAAATGTGTCCCCATATCCCCTGGGCAGGCCAGCTATTGCAGCTTCCGTCATCAGAACAGAAACCACAGAAAGCATGGCACCACAGGATGCCCTTACCTACTGCCCTCTATATCTGCTAGCATGGTGACTCAAAAGGGTGTCTTGACGCAACCCTAATGGAAGTTACCAGTGGCCCTTGCTTTCTCTTACTCCAAAATCAGGCCTCTCCTCTTCAACCTCTCAACTCAAGAGGTCTTTATGGAGCATCATCCCACTGAGCACATTATCAGCACAAACCTTTGTCAAACACTGACATGTCTTGATCTAGGCAAGGATCTTGATCAGGTCAGGATCCTGTAATCCTTTCCTCAGTGGGTAATTTACTCTTAGAATAGTCTTAGTAGCTCCCCTCAGGCCTTTTCTGAATATGGATTATCAGGAGGAGGCTTCTTGCAAGGCCAAGCTCCACACGGTGAAGGAACTGACACTTTCCACTCATGTTAGCTAAATATTTGTAAAGTAAGATAGATAAATATACACCCTGTGGATTTCTGAGCACAGGAATGCTAAAGTGTATGATTCCCAGTGTAAAGGAGTAAGATCCTTAGTGGAGCTACTCAATGATTTTCAGCTGAAATTGTTTTCTCTAGAAAATGTCAGGGCTCCCAGAATTCCTTTCTTTTTCATAGTACTGCTCTCAACAAACCCATCACTGTGGTCTTCTGCTGTCACTTAGCAGCAATCCACTTAGGAGTGGAAAAATCGGGTTTGTTTTTCCCTATAGTCCTTTTCCCAACCAAGGAACAACAAAGAAAAGTATATATATATAAAAAATGTTTTCTTTGTGTATTGCTTTGACCTCATTTTTTGTTTTAAAGATCACTTTTTGTGGGGCCTTTCTCTGCCAGTTCCTTCTTGATTGGAAGGAGAGACCTGTAAACCAATAATAATTTGTCCAAGCAGAAACAACAGTAAATGCTATGCAGAAAAATGTGGGGATCTTGAAGGCAGTGAAGCAATCTACTCAACAAGGTACTAAAATAAAACCCACTACCTCTTAGTTCCACCCCCAAATCACAGGATCTTGGGTATCAATAGCACAGGCAGAAATGGAAAATCAATATGCTATCTCATTCTTTTGAAACAAAGTTCCTAAATGCAAGAAAGATCTGTAATGTATGCATGCAGCACTCATACAATGGGACCCTTACATCCACTGCTGCCTCCAGATTCTCCTACAAGATAAATAAGGAGGATCTCTGTGCCACGGGAGCACTTTGTATTTAAGTATTTCTTAATACCAAAACCATCAAAATAAGCTGCCAGTTGGTCCTATTAGGGCAAGTTCACGGTTATTTTGCAAGCATCCATTAGGGTTTTAAGCTGTAAGGGCAATTTGATGGAACATCCCTGAAGATTGCCCTTCCAGAAGTACACAAATGGCATTGCACTTGCTGGATATATTCCGAGCAGCAGAGACTTTTAAATGGTACTCTCAAGAAATGGCTGCTGGATAGTATTCAGTATTTCCCAGTTACTGCGCTTAGCCAAAGAGTCTGGTCTCACCACAGAATGCTTAGAACCCTGCCAGAAATAACAGATCATTTGGTAGAGAACAACTCTAAACAAGCCCTTTTGGTGGCAAGAGTCTATGCAAAAGTAAACATAGGTTATCCAACAATAAAAATATGCCATTTTTATCACCTGACCCTCACTGCTGCAGCCACAGAAACACACCCACTAACAGGCACCAGAACAGGTATGTGGGGATATGGCCCGTGCAGAGTAGGCAGTGCTGAGGCAGGTAGACATTGTTCTGCTGTTCCTCTGCCCCAGTTGCAATGCAACCATTGTATTCTATACAGTGTTGCAGACTGGGACAGTTTGCTACTATAAAGGTTAAAAGCAACTTGATCGGTGAGGTACCAGAGACCCCACAACACCAGAAACTCCATTCACAGCACCTAAGGTTACAGTGCAGATGGTCATTTTATTTTCCAGAGAGTTTTCTTTTACATTTCAAGGGCTCGTTTATTGAAGGGTCTGCCAGAATTAGTTTTATCTACACTGTGGCAATAAACTTTACTCCTGGCTTTTTACCCTGTGAGATTTTGATTTGCCTGGGTCATTGCTGTTCAACCAGACCAGTTTCCACTACGATTTTCCCTTTGTCTGGTCTGCAAAATATTTGTGACTAAACAAATAAACAGCATCAGTTCAGTAGATGGATCATCAGACCCAAACTCCAGAGTAAATTCCATAATCAACTAGGTTGAATGATGCTTTTAGGAGGCCAAGGCTGATACTCACTATAATTCACATTCCCTGGGTACACTGCTCCATAATAAAGCTTGAATGTCAGGCGTGTCAGCCAAGAGCTAAAGTACCTGTTTCAACTAGTCTTGTGCCAATGGAAACATATCACAAACTGAAAACATTTAGCCTACTGTATAATCGTAAATGGATTCTTTTTAACCAAAAGAAGAAAAATCACTTCTACATAAGCAGACAAATCTGTTAAATGTTAGTATGTAATAAAGCCTTAAACCACCCCTAGCTGGCATGTTCAAAATAATGTCACTGTAAATAAATACATTGAAGAGCTATTAGAGTCCAAGACATTTTTGCCCATCGGTACTATTAGTTTAACAGGACAAACTTTCATTTTATTCTGGCATTTGGTAGGTACAGTACGTTGTTTATGCACTAAATGTCAGAATATAAAGATGGTTTAGCCCGTTTATTTATGTATTTAAGAGATATTCATTTAAGAGTAACCTTATTTAATCAAAGCTGCTGTTTAATAAAAATCACGTACACAGATTTCAAAATAGAGCTCATGGTTCTGAAGAGACATTAGTTGTTGTTTAACACTCAGATATGTGCTTAGCCCTCCTTAGTATCCTTTTTTTCCCCTCTAAGCTTGCAACTCCAGCGTGCACAATGGTTTAATCGTATATTGTTCTCTGAGTACTAACCCTTTACAAATCATATGACATCAAAAGAAAAATAAGTAACATTGTAAAGACAGTAATGAGAACTGTTGAGCTAAAGTGCCTCTTAAAGAAATCCTAATAAATTCCAGAATTTCTAGTCTTCTGGCAAGCTTTCCATTTAGAATAAAATCAATGATCAATGGTTGCAAACAGTCAGCATCAGGCTTGCATGCCTCCAGAGCAGAAAAAACTCATAGACGAAAGATGACATTTAAAGGAAAAAAGCTGACATTGACTCCATCACTGTCATTGCTTCTGCCATAAAGCAGCTTCAAATATTAAAACATTTTTCATCTGTGCTGCATTATTGGCACCAGAAATTGTTTTCTCTCTGTCTGATACTCACTTGAACTGCAGCAGAGCTCCCCAGAGACTCCAGATTGTTACCAAGGCCTCATAACATATTGGCAGTTGATGTGGTGGTGTTCATGTACACTTGCCACTCACAAAGGAGCCTCCCCCTCCCTTTGCACTCGTAGGAAAAAAGAAAATGCTCCAACAGGAATTTCAGTCAAGTTCAATGAGTTCACTGACTGGGATGTAGGAGCTGAGGTGCAACATTTTGTGTGCCATCCTTGACCTCAGGATGGGTTTGGCCGTGGGTTCGGGGGTGGGTGGGAGGGTATATTGTCCATTCTTGAGGTTCCATGCTGGTCTGCTAAAAAACTGACCATTTGCTTTTGCTTTTTTTCCTTTGCTTTTCTCCTCCCCAAAATCCCTGTCCTCCTCCTTTTACATCAGTGTCTCTTAATTCGTGTCACACTCTGCACTCAAGCTGTTCCCAGGTAAGTGTTTCACTATTCAATGGGGAAAGCAGAGCTTCTGTGGATTAGTGCCCTTGCAACCTGTCACTAGGAGGGAAGGCAGATTTAGATGCACCACAGAAAGCCTTTGCTTCCTATCAGATAATCTTGGCCTAAGTTTTTATGCAAACACACCAGTAGCACAGAGGTCAGTGAGAACTGATAGGCAAACAAACCACAACGAATGCATCAGCTCATCAACAGAAATTAGGCACCTAAATCCCTATTAGCGTTAAAAACACCACTGAACTGGAAGAATATGCTGCATTTTGCATCATCTCACAAAAACCCCACAGACCTAGTAAATGTTGTCAGGCACTGGTACTCCCTCAGCTTATGAAAGACGACGCAATTAAATGCAGCCTCACATCATCAAAAGTGATTCATGTATCCTCCTACTAGGAAGGAGACCGAGCCTTCCATGAATGGAGGCTTCTGTCAGAGGCACTTTCCCAAGATCTAATGTTCAGAAGGACGTGGGGCAGCGGGACAGGCGGGTCAGCTCTACCTCCAGTCCCTTCGGTGCATTACGACCATCACAGAGGCTGGAGCCTGAGTCACCTTTAACTTATTATCGAGTGCAATAACAAAACAAAGCAAAGACGGGCAGTAAATTATCTTCTGTTATTTTCTACTGTCTCTACCCTCCTTGTCAGTGAATACACCCACTTGGACTTTCCAGGTGTAAAACAGAATGAATGCTGCAATTTGCAACTACGTCCAGCAATTTTTTTAAGACCCAGGTCTCTGCCCTGTGACACAGAAGCAACATTGCCCACAGGACCCTGTGGGACTATTTGCAGTTACGGGAAAGCAAAAAAAATTAAGGCTGAGGCTGACAGGAAGAAAAAGATTCGCTCACTGTTCACAACTTCACCACCTTCATCCACCTTTTGACCAACAGAGCCAGGGGACTGCTACTCAAAACATTTCCAGGAGCATGACAGTGCACAGAAGCTGACTGTGGTCTCTGCGCCTGCACTGTACTTCAGCTCTCAAAAGTCATCAACCACTGAAGTCAGCATCCCACACACCACCAGACTGGGAATTTCTTCTCCTGGTGCCGTACTGCCCAGCACCAACTGGCGTCACAAACTGATACAGCTGCAAAGCCCACTGTGACCCCAAGGGATTGCCCCACTGCTTTGATGGCAGTGCTGGTGTGCCATGAAGTTTGTACCTCGCCCCTGTGGTGCTGCCTCACCTCATCAGAGAGGATTTTAAGGGTTTAAACACCCTTAATCTGACTTCTTCCAAAACAAAGATCCTGAGAAATCCATGCCCACCTTGTCCCCAGGGTAAACCAGCTCAAACCAATCCATCTGTCCCCCTCCTATCTAGCTTCATAAGAAGGTCCAAACGGCTACACTATAGCCCCGTGCCCCCTCCCATATCTCATTGTGCAGACCATTTTGCAAACTAAAGCAAGCCTCAAAGAGCAAACGTTGCCACTAGCACTGCTTGGGGTGTCAGGGAACTTCCTAGAATCATTAAGGTTGGAAACAACCTTCAAGACCATCAGGTCCAACTGTCTACTAACCATTATCAGGACCACTAAACCATGGCCTCAAGTGACATATACAGGCATTTTTGGAACCCCTCCAGGGATGGTGACTGCACCCCACCCTGGGCAGCCTGTTCAAGGCCTCATCACTCTCTCAGCAAAGAGATTTTCCCCCCATATCCAACTTAAACCTCCCCTGGTGCAACTTCAGCCCATATCCCTAGCTGCAGATAAGAAAATTTGCAGGCACTGATGCCCAAACCTGCAACAGGAGGGTCTGTTTTAGCAAGCTGAGCATCTAATTAGAGCAAGCGGCTTGAATCTCATCTCTAACAATGCCTGGCTGCTTTGACAGTGGCAATTCTTTGTCTTTCTGTCCCAAACACAGACAGCTTCCTGCTTTTCCCCATTGCTGCTGGAGGACTGGCTAGCTGCGTGCAAGCCACTGACAGAGAGGAACGTGCAGGACAGGGATAAGCAGCGTTGGTTGGACTCCTACCATAAAAGAAGCCAACCTGAGATGGAAAAAGATATATTGGAGCACAGGGTGGTGTAAGGGGAAGGTGAGAGGAGGATGCTTTATATTGCCAGATGGTTTGGTCTGTCTCAGTGGAAGGTATCCAACATACCCTCACTTTGGGATCTGATTTTTTTCCCAATGTCACCAGGACAGAGTTTCCTGGAGACTGATGGCATTAAAAAAAATAAAATATATATGGGATTTGAATCTATGAAAAGAAAGTAATCATTTGCTACAGACCTTTTGCTGGATATTATCTCATGAGTCATGACCCATATCAAGAGAGCAGCTGCTTGATTCTGGCTGGAAAAGCCAGTGGTTGATAATGCTCCCCATATATTCCTGCAGGTAACAAGTGATATTTAGCTGAGAAGGTCTGTATAACTTTGCTTCCTGTCCCTTTTAACTCAAGTAACTGCCTGAGAGTGAATGACAGACTAGAGAGATTGTGTTGAAAACAAACAGAAAGAAAAATCAAATAAAAAGTATCTGTGTGGGTTGTTTTATTGTGGAAGTGAATGACAGCATTAGGATTTAGACCTCCTAGTTTAACACATCCTGCCTTGCCTAGTTTAATAACTATACACACAACTAAAAGACAGCATATGAAAACGTGGATCAGGGTTGCTGTATTTGGATTATCAGGGCATTTAGGGGAAAAAAAAAAAAAGAAAGAAGGAAAAAAAAAAAAAAAAAACCAAAACNAAAAAAAGACCACACAGGGAGACAGCGCAAAGAGCCTCCCCACAACCAGCTGCCACAACATCACGTGGCTCTGTAAACTGACAGACACTCCTTTAGCAGGGCCCAGGCACGTCAGATGAATCAATCAATCAAAAAAATTCTTATGAAACTTAATCACGGAGGGTCGTGTTAGGGAGTGGGGAACAGATTAAATTACCACGGTATTAGATACGGGAAATGATTTCTGTCAAAACCATCTTTACTGCAATTATAATATGTTAATTATGTATTTCATTAAGTAAGTGGATTAGAGTCTGCACAGATGAAATCACGCTGAAGGCTTTGAATCATTTGCTGAGCAGTGTGGGAGGACTGGTGTGAATGGAACTCAGTTAATTTTGAAAACTTTCACATG
>VWZY01004288.1:465019-522499 GCA_013399075.1 Chloroceryle aenea
CAACCACAGGAAATAAATGCCTCCCAGATTGCTGTGTAAAACATCCAAAGACCACATTAATTTTAGTGATGTAATCAGATCATGCCTGATGTGGTCCAGGAGCTTGTCAGAGATGCCATAAATGTGGTTGTGTACAACGAAGCTACGTTGTCTCTGACTCTCCCAGCCATAGAAAGAAGATAACTTGGCCAGGATACCAGCTTGTTTTTAGTCCGTTCCACAGAACAGGGCACAGAAGGAAAACAAAAGTCCACCCCCCTTATTTCAGTCATAGCCAGGTATGCAGTAACTGTAGCCAGCCATAGGCTGACTGCAGCCTTTAGTCTGCAAACGTTTTGGAACACCACGACTCTGCAGTATCCCCCATCCTTCCTGATGCCGCCTGTTTCTCATTTGATGACCGGAAGGTTCTGGCTTCATCGGGAAGGGCTAGGTAGTGAAGTAGGAACAGTAGCCCTGGCAAGTTAGGGGTGTATGAACAGTAGCCCTGGCTAGGTTAGGGGTATATGAAGAGTATCTCTGGCTAGGTTAGGGGTGCACAAACAGTAGCTCTGGATAGTCAGGGGTGCATGAACTGTAGCCCTGGTTAGTTAAGCATGCATGAACAGTAGCCCTGGCTAGTTAGGGGTGTAGGAACAGTAACCCTGGCTAGGTTAGGGGTGCATGAACAGTAACCCTGGTGAGCCCATATTTTGCTCCATGGTTCTGTGTACTCACGCCAGGTGAAATGCTCAGAGAACTGGTGTTGGTAGAACCAGGCTGGTTTGCACCATGGGAAGAATGGTCCAATGCTGTAATCCTAAAATTTTTCAGAAGAGATTCCTGATATAAACAGGTAGAGCAAGAAACCACCTGCATAAGCTACATGCAAACTTTAGATGGCCACGTTCTTCATTTGAATTCCGTGTGAGTGAAAGGAAGTGTGTTTCTGCTGCAGGAGTTAGGTCTTCTTCATGCATCTAACACTGTGCTCTTGGCAGAGAAAAGAGAACAAAATAAGGGAAGATGCTGGCAACTATTGTTCTCGCTCCTCAATAAATTAAATGGCTCATTTTAGAGGTTTATCTCAGAAAGGCAAATTAATGAATAAATAAAAATAAATGTGTCAAGCTCTAATTAACAACAAGAATTGGGCATCTTGTCATGGGGTTGTAGTCTTAGCAGTAGGTAACCTTCCATTCAGGGAAGACTACCCCACATATTACAAATAAAAGGACATTCAGCGTCACAAAGGAATAAATCTTCCAGCTCTTGCATATCCTCCTCTTTGGAATAGCTTCCAGGGTAGGAGAGTCATTTAAAATATATGTGGAAAAAAAAGTAAGAGCAAAATAATTAATTTTAAAAAGGAGAACATATACAATATACATAAATTTGCCTCGTCCCAATTATTTAGTTATCAGTAATAATCACAAGGGATTTAAAAGGAGGAGAGAATCTGAGGCAGCCTAACACCCTGCATGGAGTGAACGTTGGTGTAAATGACTGGAAAAGGTTGGCTGATTTGATGAAAACCCAATCAGACTCTCTAGGGAGATATTACTTTCCTCATTATTCCACTGATTGGCCTTATTTCATCTGAAGAACGCAGCACATTCTTTACAGTGCTGGCAAGGCTCTTTAACAATATCCAAGCTAAAAAAAAACCCAAACCAAAAAAAAACCCCAAAACCCTATCACCTCTGTAATCGAAGCAACAAGGAAATTAACCAGAGTCACTTTCCTCAGGGAATTGCTACAGAACCCCCCTCAAATCTTCTGGAGCATTGGGGTGGTGAAGCTTTGAGGCAAAAAGGGTGGGATTTTGTCAGATTTGGCACGCAGCAAAAGCCTTTCATAAATTTGCTAAAAGCAACTAAAACAGCAGGCTCCAAACCATAACTCCACCCTCTGCACTGGGGAAAAACAAAAAAAAAAAAGACCAAAAAATTAAAAACCACTCGAGTTGTTTGCTTGTAGCAACCTAATCTTAACCAACAGTGACATAATTTACTAAGGGAGTTCGTTCTTGTGATACAAAATTTGTTATGCCCACATCACTGTGCAGGGCTTTGGAATAAAGCAGCAATTTCAAGTCAAGTACAAAACACACTTGTGAAATCCAGTCTGAGAACTGTGTTATCAATGGCCTCAAGCTTGCAATAACTGTTAATTAAGTGTATTTTTCATTATTCTTTAGCAAAGAAGCAAGATTTAATGATGTAAGTTAACAATAGATGATAATTCAGAGTAGTGACAATAGTTTAATTATTCACACACACGTAAAAGTTAACTTCATAACTTATTTCTTTGTAAGAACAAGTTCATTTAAAATATTTTGAACAGCACATACAATTACCACAGATGGGATCTTGCCACACTGTTTTTGTGGGTACAAGTCAATTTGCTACAGAAGCCTGTCCTCTGGCAGCAATGCAGAGAAGGAATTCTTAGCCTTATTTCCCCCCCCCTTATTTCTTGTTACTCTTTGGGAGGATAACAGAATTTACTAGCGATAGATAACAGTGGACCCAATAGGTTAAAAACTGAGGCCAGAGTCCTCAAACAATGGACCTCAAGATTGCCTAAGCTATTTCCAAACCTTCCACAAAGGCCTTTGCTGAATCGCAGGAAATACTGTGGGCAGGAAAGAAAAATCCAGCTCATGGCAAGCTGGAAAACGATGGTCAGAACCAACTTCTGAATGCATCGGAATGGCTTGAGATCATCAATATCCTAGATTGATCCTAATATCACCATCTGGGTCGATGACATGTAGTCAACAGCCTTTTGTAAGGAAGATGTTCCTACTGTTTGTTAACAGAACAATCCAAAGACCCAAAGATTGTGAGAGCTCAAGGAAATGATAAATGCAATGCATTTAAATATAAACCTATTAAATAAGAAATAATGAAATAGTGATTCGCTCTGTTCAATCAATTTATCCGTTTCAATGCTGCATTTTGCATATTTTGCTCTCATAGCAATGGATAAGCCTGGGCACCCAAATATTCAGCAGTTTTAGACTAGATTTCCTAGAATGTGGAGATGTTCCTCAGTTATTACTCAAAACTGTCACAGAAAGAACTAGAACTCAGCAATACTACGCCCCATCTCTTTTAGGCTGACTCTTTGATTTACTGTTTTCTCCAACACTGTGCCCCAAAAACCTGATCCATTAGCCCAGTCAGGTCATTCTTTCTCTGTTAAGATCCTGTTTTAAAAGACAGATTCAAGACCAGTTAAAGATTTCATAGTGTCCTGCACCATGAAGAGCAACAAGGGTCTCTATTCTCAAAGAATGTTCCTTCCTTCTAATAATAAGAAAAAAAAAAAAAAAGAAAACTAGATTAAAAAACAAAAAGAAAAAAAAAGTCAAGGCAGCATCACACTCTTACACCCAAAAAATAGCAGCTGAGGTAGCAGGAAGGTTAAGATTATGTGGATTATTCCCATTTGCACAAAATTTCCCGTTTTGCATGAATTTTGTTTCTAAGCAAGGCTAGCTGAAAGTCAGGACAGGGCCAAGCTACTTATTTGACTCAAGAATGAATAATTAACACCCACATTTGGGACTCCCACACCCCTGAGGGTGCTCTTGGGAAGCCCCCTTGAGCTTTGAGTGCTTCCAGAGTAACAATGGAAATGTGGGAGACATTATATTCCTGCCTCTGAACTGGCTCAAACTTGATTAATTCTGCCTTTTTTCTCCTGCTGGATTCAGAGTGCTGTGAAGGCCAGGATATTTGTTCTTCTAGCCAACACAAGACCCTTCTTATTGTCAGGCTTATCAGAGTGACACAATTCAGTATTGAATCTTCTTGGAATGAACAAATACTCCGGGTATAATAGAGCCAGAAAATGTGACTACCTTAGGATATGCTCGTCCATCCATGGACTGGAAAGAAGGAGAGACACCCTAACCTCTGGAGCTGTGTTTTGGGAAGCACCTTTGTTAGAAGGTGCTGCCCACGTTCTGGAGCCAAACATCTGTTTCTTTATGCTAAAAACGCTGCTACTTTTAGCAATATCCAGCTCGGTGCCTCGTGACTGTCTGTAAAATTCTGAGGATAAGACAAAATCCACTGTTTTGCAAGCGGTGTGTAGTGGGAGCTGCCGGAACCAGAAGGACAGTTGACAAGATGAGCTAAATAAACTACAAGACTGCCCTGCTATCAAGCAGCAGCTCCTTTCCTCTCTGGCCCTTGGAGAACAGAAGCTTGAAGGAAAACCTTAAGACCCCGAAATATCTATTATTGGGTCCTAAGGGTTGACCTCTTCCTTTCTCCAGTAGGCTTTGAAGGTCACAACCACCCCTACACTGCTCCACCAGCAATGTTTGTTCTTACTGGTGATTCAGAGGCTTGAAGAACTTCTTTGAAGACAGGTCTGCGTGGTATTTGGCAAACCACAGTCAGCTCCCCCACACTCCCTCTTTGCTTAGAGGGTGCGAGAAGGAGGCAAGCACAGCAACGACCCCAAAGGAGACACCTAAACTTTAACTCAACTCATTCGCACCGTTCTCAGTCAGCTCACAATTCAGGCAGACCTTCCTCACATCTGCCCAGAGGAGAAAAAAAACTACAGACACCCCCGCAGAGACGAGTAATTAACCACCGATGTATTTATCAAAGGAAAGATGCTCTTATTTTGGGGAGAAACAGATGTAAAAATGCATTCCAGGATACTGCAAACCAGCCATCTTTCAAGACCACACCTTGAGCTACAACACTGTTAAGAATTCAGCTGGACAAAATTACCCCTTGCCTTTTATGAGTCCAGAGTGCTTCCTATCACTTATTTATTGTGCTTTTCACTAAAGAAGGTTGATTTTGTAGTGATGGAAGATTATAATATCTGATGACATTGCACATGACAGGGCTTATATCCTCAACCACAAAATGCTTCAACTAAATATGGCAATCTGTATGTGTCCTGGTGATGAAAAAATAAATAAATAAAATGGAGACAGGAGATCACAGTGCATTTCAACAGTACAGAAATCAGACAAATACATCAACAACCTTAGTAAATACTGCAGCCGAGCTGGCTGTACAAAAAGTCTTGTTCAATTCAACTCCGCCCCAGTTTCTGAATTTTAAATTGGAATAAACCAAAATGCATCAAATTGGAATAACCTCTGAAATTCCCCCTATATAATTTATTTAAAATTTCCATCTAAAATTCATTGAAATCACTAGCTTGAGCAGAAATTCAACCTGCAGCATATAAGGAGGTACAGCTGAGTAAAGTCGTTTTTCCTGTTTCATTTAGCTATGGTGTTTGACTCCAGCATTATACAGAACATCTCACTAAAGGTTAAAAAAGAAAAAGAAAGAAACCTCTTGCTCTCCTTTTGGAAAGAAGGAGGAAAAAGCAAACTGCTTTCAAGCCTTGTGGAGCCATTTATCTTCTTGTAGAATGCAATCTCACTCACCTTCTAATCCTCTCCAGGTCTCGTTTATCCCAATAAACAGATATTGCCTCTTGTGTGTCCTGACTTGGGTTGCTTAACTCAAAATGGGTGTGGTACTTGAAGAAAAATTTCTCAGATCTGTTCTGGGTGAGGTAAAGTGCTTTGGGACCTGCTTCTTGTTAAGCAAAATAAAGAAATAAATAAATATTTTTAAGTACTTAAAAAAAAAAAATCAATAAATCACTGCAATGTGTGCTGTCCAGTTTCCAGAATTGGAAACAAAGCTAAATTAGTCTGGAGATTGGGTGAGTTCTGCTCTTGTTAACCAACACCACCACCAAAAATAAAATAAAATAAAAATGAGATTTTTCTAGTCTTTCTCCAGTGGTCTCAGAAGATAAACAAACACACGATGCCCATGGTTTGAATAATATTTGGCCACTAAAGCATCCGATTTTAGTGTTAGAGTACTGATGAAAAGGTTGGGCAGCTTGGAAAGCTGTGGAAATACCAGCCTCCAGTTGAAATCTGGGTTGTGATTTCAGACTAAACCCAACCCTCAGTCAAATCACTTAAGGTTGTCTAGTTTCCTTTGTGGCCTGTGGGGGGGAAAAAAAAAAAAAAAAATCCGAGTTTTTGACCAATTGCTGTGGAAAACTATAAATCAGATTGTGGTCATTGAAAGTTAGACTCAGGTTCACCATATGGTTTGTAAACCTGGGGAATCACTGATGCGTTCTGAGTTTCTGATGCAATCTGAAACATTAGCTGGTTTCACATGGTTTCAGATTCCCTTGCAAACATTTCACCCCCTCCCTCCCGCCCCAGTTCTCTTAAAGAGTAAATTCTTTCACTCATTCTAGAATGTGTTACAAGATCACAAAAGAAACTTAAGATTAAAAAGAAAAGTAGAAACGTACAGTTTTCACAACTGTGTATACAACCAGCTTAATGACCCGGACAAATTCACTTAATTAAGCATTTGCGTGCACAATTACCCAGTTTGTGAATAAAGTCTTTACAATTCCATGTACTAACTGGATGTCAAATGTGCCTACGTTGTATACACCCCGTTGTAAAACTGACCTTACTGCGATGTGGCCTTCAACTTAATCAATTGTTTTATCTATTTCAAGGCATGTATAAAATGTCAGATATATTCAGCACATCAGCTGGATGTAAAACTCAACAGCCAACCTGGGAGGTTAGGTTTTTCTTTTCCAGGATTGTCAGTGTAACTTGTTTTAGGTATTTGGAAACAGAGAGGTTTTTTCTTTCATAGCCAAGGACAGGTACAGTTTAAAAAAAAAAAGTAAATAAAAAAAGTGCAACTTTCTGCATTTTGGTGAAAAATAGTTAATGTTCCATAGTCTTTGATTTATCTATTAGAAGTATTTTACCAGGAAACACAACAGAGACAGGCCTTCTCATTTACAGTGAGACCCCAGAGAGCAGTAAATTTACATACACAAAGGACAAGCATCAACCCCTGAACCTTTAATGTTTATTTTGATAGCCCACCCTGCTGGTAAGGCCTTTTGTTAAGAAGCCAGGTACAACAAGGCAAGGATCCAAACAAACAACACTGGTAGCTTTGTTGACCAGGTCATATGATGTCCTGCCCTTGAACAGTACCCCTTGTCTTTTACCCTTTGCCCCTAGAAAATGAAGTTAGTTAGAGTCCCTGTGGCAGATTTAGCATTTCCTTTCAGTGTCTGCCAATCTATCAAAATTCAGCTACCGCTGTGAACCCATCAACTCGGTGCAAAAAAGAACAAGGCTTACCACGGACCCCCTCAAAGTAGCAATCATTTATCCCTTCCTGAACTTTAGCTGACCTTTGTAAGCATGCTAGAAGTTGAAGCGTGTAGCACCTTGTCGGGGTACGATGTAGGGTGGAGGTTTTTCCCCTCTCCCTATGCAGCCCCCAGCCAAAGCTTTTCTTTCATTTCAACGCCAGCATTGCATTTGGGGATAACTACTTGAAGGGAAATAAAGTTTTCAATGAGAAGATGCAATTGCTTTAGCCCTGTGCGAAAGGACAGAAACAAATATAAATATTCTGCATTTACTGAGCCGGTTAGCATCACTTTGGAGAGGAAATAAACAAAACGAGTGGATTCTATTCCCAAAGATTTATCGGAGGGAGGAGGGGAGATATTGTTCGCCCAGCACAACAATGCCCTTATATACAAATAATTGCAAAGTAAAATGGATCATATAGAACGCTCAGCTCCAAAACTGAGAATACCACATAACTACAATATATTGGCTAAATATTGCAGCGGGTTTGTTTTCTTTTTTGTATTTTTTTTTTTTTAAAGCAGGAGGAACATCTAGATTGCAGGAAGGGTTATACACAGTGTAACTCCCTCTGTAAATTCAAACTGACCTAAGGGACATAATTACATACATCTCATCATGAGACAATATACTTTTTATTTGTTTGAATTTTATTTGTATTGGTGAAACTGACCTGAAACTGACACAAGTTTATTAGAAAAAGGACTCTCAAAAACAGAGTGGGCTGGTCTTCTTACTTAAGATGGATGTGCCAACTTCTAGTATGATTAGAGAAATGGATAACTCACTAACATCTGTGCAAACTACAATAAAAAGGGATTTAGTGTTACCCCAAGGAAGGTAAAAGAGGCTGTCTGTCCATTAAACGCTTTATTACAGTGCCAGCAGCTTTTTTCTAACTCAGTTATTCCTGCACAGAGCTCAGCACTGTGACTGCCTGTCATCCTTACCAGACAGTGCTTGGGGCTCCGTAGTTTTTTTGTGCAAGGTAGATGACAATCAAATGACTCATTGAGCAGGGAAAGCGTCTGACCCCTAGTGAAGGATTAACTACGGAAAGTGAGTGTGATCATGTCACACCATTACTTAGAATTTTCACAGTCAATTTCTGAAAATATGAGATAACTCCTTAAAGAGACAGCTTTCAGGAAGCGCTATGAGCCAGCAGAAATTCCCTTCCAGTACAAAGGCAGACAGTGCCATCACACAGACATCTGCTTAGCTGCTCACTGTAAACCCAACACTATCCTTCTCATGATGGCAGACAAGGTTAAGAGCGAGCACGACAGAAATCAGACAGCTTAGACCATTCAGGTGGTCTAGGCAGAAAGCAAAAGGGATACGAGAGGTGACGCTTAAATCCCACGTAGTGGCACAGTCTCTGTTTAGGGTAATATATGTACATTTAAAATACAAGCACTAAAAACTATGTGCAAATGTAGCTGGACTTTCCATACAACCCCTCCTTTATACTAACAGAGAAAAACTCAGAGGATACCACAAGAATGAAATTGTCCATCGACTTCCCAACAAATCCATCGGACACAGGAAGGGTTTGACCACACTCGCAAACACATTGAGACTGTCGTGTATGGGAAAGCCAGTTCCTTCATGGCACCCCTGGATTATTGTAAGGAAATCTCTAGAAAACAAAGCAAAACAAAACCCAACAAACAGAAAACAAACCACAAAAACAGCGTAGGGTTCACCAGCAGCATTAAGCCCCAGCTTGTTGTCTCCGTGAACCTATTATCACTTTCTCACATTAAAACCCCCTCGTGGTATAAGAGAGGCTTGACCCATTAATCAGCAAATGAAGGGCCCATTTGCTCTGTTTTTACATAACGATTTTTTTTTTTCATGCACAGTTCTAAATGTGAGATTCATCAAGTTGAGGGGTTTTTGTTTTGTTCTGTTTTTTTGTGGAAAAGTAATTCAGCCTAAGAACCTCAAAGCTTGGGCGTGCCAAAATGAGTTAACATCTGCTGCTGCCTGAATCTAATTGAAATGATTCATTATAAAATTTACAGATCTGCTTAATGATTTTTATATTTCTTTTTCAGAATCACCTTGTTCATTACCTCACCTTAGGTAAGCTAAATTCAGCAGAGCTGTAGTTTCCTTAACTGGCTGGAGTTCCTGCACAACCGTACTTAAAAAAAATAAACCCAGCTTCTTCTTGTTAATTTAACATCATGTTTGGTTTTGGTCGGGGTTTTTTGTGATGCTGCTTCCTAAGAGAAAAGCTCCATTACCATCAAACAGAGACCCATTAGGGGCACCTTGGAAATTTGGACCCTTTTACTAGAATCAGGGCTTAAATAGCAGCTTAATTTATGGCAGTTTTCTGGCTGATGGCATTTTTGCTCTCAGGTAAGGTCATCTCAATACATATCCCTTTAGAGAAAGCCAACACAAAGATCTTTTTATGCCTTTTTTTTTTCTAATATTCAAGTAGCCAACTATGCAGTTGCTAAAATGTACAGAATGTATGCACCTCTGATTCTACACTGTTGTGGTTTTTATTTTAAAAGGAAAGATCCTTTATGTGTGTAAAAAAAAAAGAGGAAAGTGAAAGAAAGAAAAAATGAATAAGCATGTGAATAATTAGATCAGAGATAGATGCCACCTTTTCTCAGTGTTGAAACTGTGAGGGGGAAAAAAAAAGTGCTACCATATAATTGACATAATTGATCTATTTTTTTCCCTTTTTTGCTGCAGTAATTTTTTATGCATGCCATTGTTGCTGTTATTATCCAAGATGTGATCTTGTGTGGTTGATAATACTGACTAGATATGAATACTGGTAAGTACCAGCCAATCACAAATCTATAGTGTCTATTTCTGCATCACCAGGTGCTATCTCATGGGAAATATCCTCTTTTTTGGCAGGCACACAGTGCTCTGCATTATCTGTCATTTTCATTAGATTCAAGCTACAGCTGAGCCAAAAAGACTTAGTTCTAGCATATGTGCTCAAAATGGCCAAGATGAGATTGTCCAAATTCACCCTTTCAGGATTGTATTAGAAAACAACTAGAGCTCAAGCTAAAAATTAGAGCTAGCAAAGTATACAAATTACATTTGGGAAACTGCAAACACCATAAGCTCAAAAGATTTCCAGCTTATCACAGTCATCACCTCCAAAAGCTCCAAGGAGCCTAAGTCAGCAATTTCTATGTTTTTCAACACTTCTTTTGTACAGACTAAATGTGATGATGTCAACAAAGAAGAACAAGGACATCACGAGAAGACAAAATCCTTCTCTTTTCCAGTGGCTCGGAAAACTACAGCAAGAAGCCAGTGATGACATGCAAATGCCATCTTTAATAGGTCAATATTTTGAGTCAGCACTAATATATTAGTTGGGACTGTTGTTTATTAATAACTCTGTAGCTAAACTATATGAAATGGGACCGTGAGCCTTTCTTCAATTACAATAAAATAGTAATACTGTATCCTCCATCTAATGAGGACAGGCTTAATTGGGATGGTTGCTTTATTAAGATACCTCCCAGGAAACTAATTTGGTATAATGTTAGTGAATAGCTGTGACTGCTGTTTAATTGGGATGGTACTAACAAAAACTCAGCTTAATGGGGATGCATTTGGTCAGTACCAAGGGGTTAAGTGATACTTAACTTGGTGTTAAATGGGTGTGAAATTCTGACTTTTGTTCTTTTAATGAAGACATAGCTAACTAGGGGTCAGGCGAGTAAAACGGGGAGGAAAATGGAATTCTGTAGCTATCATTTTTATCCTTTCATTTCATTGCAAGAACTTTAAAAAATGACGAGTGACTCCTTGGTAGCATTCATTTCGTTCCTTGAATATAATCTCTTTTATTAATTTTCTGTTAAAATTTATTAGTATCTGACTTTTAACCTGATATGTTTTCACTGAAAGAAGATTTCACATGACTGATTTCATATGATTTCATCTTGCGTTTAGGAAGCATTTCTAGGTGGTGACTTAGCCAAGGGCTATGAAGAAGCCTCTACTCCACTTAAATCTCTTTTAATTTCATGAGCTGAAGCATGAGCCTTCTGTTACTCCTGTACAAAAGGATGAAACTAACAGGAAGGCTCAAAGTGAAAATCAAAAGCCATACCCATGTCAGTTCTCCTGCAAGCCATCCATATGCATGAGAAAAATGTATCTGTAGTATAAAGTTCAGTCTCCTGTAACAAGCAAATAACTTATACAGATCTTCCTCCTGCATCTAAGCCTTTTACTCAAAGAAGTAGGGAAGCAGAAGGAGATCTCCATGATCAGCATGTGCATAGAAGGTACCAAGAGCAGTACACCTACCAGTATGTATTAGCTGACAAAAGCTTTATGGCTAGAAGTTTTGGTCCATGGAATGTAAAACCTTAATTATGAGCTCTACACCACTTCCAAAACATTTATCAACCAATATCGAACAGCAAACATCTGTAAAAATCAATCTCTTGTTGTGGCTCAGCTGCAAACCAAGGAAGATCTAAATCGTGCATAATAAGCACAAAAATGATCAGAAGATGTGCAGAAGTGGCATGGAAAGATAAAAGGATGGTACTGCTGCATATCTTTTCCTACAACTAGAAGTCAAGGTTTTACAGGTGACAGGAAACATAACTGTTGGGATTCAGTGAAAAATGTTTACGAGAAACCAAGTTAAAGCCTGTGTTTTAAAATCAAACTTGAGGTAGGAGTCCAAAGTGGATCTTCAGCGATTGTTAAAAATTAATGCTATTTTGAGTGTTGTTTACTTCTACCAAGTATTAAATTACTCTGTCTTGATTACTCGTGTTGCACACTCCCTCTAATTAGATTGCTGAGATCACATAATGGTCTCTTAGGGCCAAAAGCCACCAAAATCTATGACAAAACACTTTAATGCTCCTGAAGTTCAAATCGAGGCCTTCCCTGTAACCTACCTGTTAAAATAAGAAAAATACAGACACTGTCTTGTATTTTGATTTAACTTATTGGCATATTAATGGAAATAAGATGAGAGACTCAAAACATTTGAGTGAAAGAACTTTCAAACTGTCTTTCAACAAGCAAGTCTAAAGTTATTGAATATGCAAATTGCCTTTATTAAAAGAAGAATGTTGTTGTGGTTTTTGTTTTTTTTTTTCCAGCAGCTTAATTACACTGAAATCTTTTGACAGAGAAATATAACAGTTCTGCACAGGAAAAGTCTTTTCTAAAAGGGTGTGACATGAAAACTGAAAAAACATGCACGAGTTGATAAACTACTGAAATACACGGGATTTATTAGCAGGTACAATGCTGCAATGAAGTGATATCTTCACCAACAAACACTGACACTGTTCTGGGGAGGCATCACCGCTCTACATTGGGCCTTTTTGCCACGTCACAGATCTTCCAGTCTCATAACTGGTACATTTGAAAAGAACAGTTTTATGAAATGAGGCTTTTGAAAGAAGCCAGAGCCTCTGATGAGAAACACTCCTGAGCCAACCTGAGGAGTACAGCAGAGGAAGTGTTTTCAACATTTCTGTTACGACTGCCTTAAGATATTCATTTATATTTTACATTTCGCCACAGTAAGGTGAACTCAGTTTTGACCAAGAAAATCATCATTCAAAATTATACCTCAGCACAAAAGACTGAGGTTTCTCTGAAATTTGTGGAGTACAGTTTGACCTTAAAAACCATCTGTGCTTAGAACTTCCCCCTGATTTTTTGTAGAAACTTTTGACATTGACGATCCCAGCCGGGCCTTGGGCCTTCTAGTTGGCAACAGTGACGAGACACAACGGTGAAGGACACGAAATCCTTCAGCGGGCCAGGTCAGATGATGCAGAAGCTAATCATGATTCCTACTGATGAGCTAACCTAATGTTTATACCATACAACAACCAAAGGATTAATGGTCAAATGACCATCAGGACTAATGCTCAGCCAGCTCAGCAGACGTCACTGATTGAAGTCCAAATGTGGCTTTGAGGGCACAAGGAAGATAATGGACCATACTTTGAGAAATCAATCTGAATTTTTCCTGTGGGGACAAGCGAGATTTTTGCCGCAGCAAGTCTGGAATGCTAATGGAGGCTCGGAAAGGGCCTGGAAGAGGTAAAATACTGCCTTGATTTCGAATGAGAGAGAATATGACTTGTAATTGGCCTGGGTCTTTTAAATTTGCTTACGGTCATTCTCTGCTAAATACTTTTTTCCTAGCTTTGTTAGCCAGGATTCTCAGTGTCCTATGATCTGTGGCTGATGAAGGTAGTTAAGGGAAAAACGTTCAAATGGCAATTTGAGTGTGAACAATTGCTGCAAAAATTAACAAAATCCTAAAACGTTATGTAGCGAGATCTTTGCAAACCTTCCCCATTAAAACTGGGGACATTAGCTACACAGCAACTTGAACTTGGAAGAGTTTTGTATCTCACAAAGTCTTGGGGTTATAAAAGTATGATAACCATTCCTCATATTCTTAAAACAAATGCGCAAATTAAACTACACATGAAGCTAAAATAACCAAGCAAAACTATCAGGCAATTTCTATATCCTTTATATTCTATATCCTTTATATTTTAGTATTTGGCTAAATGTCAAGTGTTGAATGTGACTGGGTTTTGCACAATACGTAGACAACCAATAAAATCTCCTTTTTTTCTCCTTTGTTTTTAGTAGTGTGTCTAATCCCTAGAAAACCTACCAACGGCTAATGTAAAAACAAAAAGCACCCTGTAGACCTATGTACTTGTCTCTACTTGGAAACAAAACAAATTCTCAGTTCTGTTCAGGTTAAGGGTTGGTGGTCTCGTTTGAGTCCACAATGGACAGTCATCTGCATGACGTGGCTGGCGTGTCGCTTGGCACAATTCAGTGTGATTGACAGTATTTGCTCACGAGAGGCCCAAGGCTGGATGATGAAGTAACTTCCATTATAGAATGCAGACAAGGTCAGCTTCATGCAGAGAGTAGCAACAAGAAGTCCTGGTCCCCAAAGCCTTTGTCCTGCTGGATGTACACTTTTGTATTTTGCTGATACGCTTTAGTGGTAAAAAAAAAAAAAGATGTTTTTCAGCTGTAAACTGCTATGTGCAGGAAGGTTATCAAAACTGTGGAAAAAACCCTACATCCCCTGTACAAGTTAAAACACAACTGCGCTTATCTGCCGAATCTAAAATAATCTAAGGCTGTCATAGGTGGTTTTTTGCAATAGTTTAGGTAGAGTGATTGATTTTAGAGAAGTTGTTGAGACTGCGTCTCTCAGGAAAGCTGCCTGCAGAGCGGTAACTAAGAATAACAGTTGCATTTTAAGAGCTGTGCCCAGATTTGAGAGGCCCACCTGCAGAGCACCTCAAAATCCACAGGCTCCCCTTACAGAAAGGGGATTGCTTAGAGCTGGAATGGAGCATTTGACGTTGCTGTCCGAGCTGAATTTTTCTAATGAAAATCAGAGTTACAGTAAAGCAAACCCCACAGTAGAGCAAATCATTCAAACCCAAGGAACTTACATAATTCAGTAGGAAGGTAGAACAAATAGGAGCAATTCAAGTACTGAGAGAGACACTCGTGCTACAGCCTGGTTTTCTACTACCCAATAGTTCTTATAACAAAGACACTTAATAAGCTGAAGCTCAGCTTATACAAGTGGGCAAGTACCATTTCTCAATTGTTGCCTAAACCTCAGGGCTTTGGTACCTCCACTCCTCACAAGCCTATCCAAGGCCAAACCCTCTGCTAAGACAAAGCAGCAGCTGACAGCCTGTAGGAAAGCTCATAGAAGAGAGGTGAGCTTTTACTGGCTGCCCCTTAACAGAATTTTGTTCTTTTTTGTTTGTTTCCTTTTTCTTTAGCAGAAAGTGAAGAGTTTGCTTCTCTTACTTGGAAAAAAACAAGTGATAATGTACACCTAAAGCTCAATATAAATCCAAACTCTGCTTCACAGACAACATAAGCTTGGAGTCTGCTCCTCCTCATCCCGTGTCTTTTGCAATCTAGTCCAGTTGACTTGAACTTTTTGAGCTATTAATTACAGCCTATTTTCTTCTTGGTCGAGGTCTGATCCCAAGGTCACTAGGGAAGATAGACAATATTCCACACTGTGTATTTAGTAGCCCACCTAATCCCTTTCTCTCCCCCCTGTATGTAAAGCCATCTCTCATTTGCATGCTGCCAGACAGTACAGCTTGCAGAGGTGAAAACAAAACGTACGGTAGATAATGTATCAAAAGTTCTTTTAAATCACAGACAACAACAAACCCCAACCTACCAAACAAGTACAGTCTTAAGAAAGAATGCACCTTGCTGGAGCCTCATGATGCTACTGACAGATTATTCCCATTATATACGTCTATTTACTTTGCTAATCAATTAAAACACTGAAGTTAACATATGCCATATTAAGTGGTGCATATGCTATGAAACAGTTTGTTAAAAAAAAGGGAAGAAAAAGCAGAAATACTTTTTTTGAACTTCTGTTCCCATCTGATGTTTTAAAACAGTCTTGAAAAATAATCATTTTCTAGCCCCAACACAAAAGCAATTCTCCCACCCTCTGCTGAAGCAGCTGAAGTTAATGAAGGAGACCTTAAGGGAGAAGAGAAGGAAATTAAAATATCCCCTCTTTGGCATAAGATTGGCCTTCATAGTCTTGAGGAAAGGTCTTAAAAATGTTTAGGGTTAAGTGAAAGACAAATCATCTCAGAAATGAAACATCTTTTTCTTCGGGCAATAAAATTTGGCCACCAAAAAAATTCTCTTGATGACAGACTCATTTGCATAGCTCCTACGTGACACTGTTGCCAGCAAGACTGGACACCTCAAGAGAGGGCTACAGTACCCTATACTGCTGGAGTGCCTTGGTGGGTTAGGATTGCTGGCACACAGATGAAAACAAGGCAAAAACCAGGGATTTTCCCCTGCTTGACAGGTGGTAAAAAGGAAAAGATGACATGAAAGTGCATTGGTGGCTAAGTTCAGACTTTGGACGTTCCCAGGTCAGAGTGATAAGCAAACTATGTGAATGCACTTGCCAGAGCATCCAGAGAATGGATGAACCTCTACAATATCTCCCTTTCTTGGGGCACCTTCCTGCCTCATTTGAAATACCCATAAACACGCCCCACTCTTTCTTGGGGTGGATTCTTCACCCATACCTACTGAGTAAATAGCTACATGCCAGTTTCAGACTATCCTAGAGCTACAGAAAAGTAAAAAAATTAAACCAGCTTTTTAAAGCTAACTGTTCCAGTGTGGTTAAACATCACTCCTGAAGTGCCCCAGGCTTCACACATCATTCTGATGAGGACATGTCATATTCTGATACCAACATGTCAAGCTTAGGAGGTTTAGACAGGTACAGTTAAATCACATTGCAGCATTGAACTTCCACTTCTAAAATTTTTATCTTGCTTGTACAGTGAGTCAGAACTGCTGGCATCACAAAAGGTGACTGGCCACAAAAATAAAAGAGGGGAGGGGTGGCTTACTAGGTCAAAAGACAAAAACTGAGGGGGTGGGGTGAAGACCACCTATATTACTTTCCACTCCCTATGTAAATTTGTTCACAACCAACAAAATGACTACGCTGGAGAAAGAGGCAGGCAGCAGAAGGAGCTGCTCTCAGGATACAGCTGCTCGCCCCTCACCAGCACACCCATTGCAATCTGGAGTTCCAGGCTGTCACAGACCACTAGGCTCACAGGCTGTTCCTTTCATTGGTGGAGACAGTTCCCATGGCAGGATAAATCCAACTTCAAACCACCTATGCAACGTATAGCCACGCTACCCAGATCGAATTTGAAGGGGTTTTTTTGCCTGTGCCTACCATGCCCTCTCAATTAAGGTGAGCTGCTAAGCTAAATTTGCCCTGCCACCCCTTGGCAGCAGAAAGTTCTCTCTCTCACAAATTTACCCTGTCAAAAAGCAGTGCAAAAAGCCTTTCAAAGACCCCTGGATGCCAGGCAAGAGTAATCACTGAGGAGAGCTGCAGGGGATTCATGCAGTGCTATTAGTTTCAGCAGTAAACCAAGACACCCAATGATAAAATCAGTTATTCCGTTGTGAGAAGGGGAATATGTGTGATGCCTCCTCTTCCTTGCCTTCTCTCCTGAAGGAGAAACAAGGAAAGATCTATTTCCACAATCAGTCCTCCAAATACCACTAGAAAGAAGTGTAAGCCAAGGCATTGAGATAAGCATGAGGATGTTAGCTAAGGATGCATCAGGAATATGGTGGCAAGAACCACTCAACAGCACTGTCCATCTGAGCGCTTTACATCCTACTACGTAGCATATCATTTTGCACTGATGGATTCTGCACTAACCAGCAACAGCCCAGTGCAATTAAACCAGAACTGGCTGCTCTGGCCAAGACTGATGTCAGATATTCCCGTATCTTTGTTTCCCATCTCCTATTACAAAATCCAATAGAAATATTTCCTGGCAGCATAAGGATCTGGAGCCATTAGGAAACAAGACATAGTCTACTGTGTTAGCTGAAGTACTAACAGTGCTGGACTTCTTTTTCAACAACTTTTAGCCTAAACACTCTGGAATAGGTTGCCCAGAAGGTCTGTGGATGCCCCTCCCTGGAGGTGCTCAGGAACATGTTGGATGAGGCCTTGAGCAACCTGGTCTAGTTGAGAGATGTCCCTGTGCCCATGGCAGGGAGGTTGGATTAGATGATCTCTCTAAGATACATTCCAGCCTAAGCCAATCTAAAAAAAAACCCAAAACCAAACCACTTTCTCACAAGGTAAGAAAAATGTCACTTTAAAAGTTATTGCCTTGATTCTAAAATAAATATTTTAGAAGAGGATGACTGAACCTGAGCCTTCTTCCTTAGGATTAATTTACTGCATATTGCTCTTTTCTGCAGTTCCAAAAGCAAGTGTTAAACTCCACATAAAATGGAAATACACAAACATTTTTGTGCTAAAGATGTTTCGAATTATTTTATTATTATTAATTTTTATTATTTTTTTCTGGCATCATGTTCTCCAAGTCAGGACTGCACAGATGAAGATACAACCTCCCCATCCTTTCAGGATTGAAGTCAAAGTCTTGGAAGCCAAAAGTCCAAGAGTCAAAGTCCTCAGCCTTTCAGTGGGACTGTCTTCTGTGAATTTAAATCACTTTGTCCTTTTTAACTGAAATTTAAAATCTATATATTTCAGGAACATAACACCTTCAGGGTGGCAAGAACCTTACCCTGGAACTTCAGCAACTGTAATTCCTCTGAGGTTTACAGCTTTTACCAAAAGGTCATCTCACTGAAGCTCAACAACATGCTAATAGACCTCAATGGAGAATAACAAAATTCTCAGTCTTATTTTCCACCCTCCCCTTTCTGAAGTTTCCATCAAAACACATTTCAGTCCCAGCACCCGAGTTCCTTAAAGAATTACAAAAGGCAATTTTGTGGTTCAAGCCTCAACCTCTGGTTGTTTGATGGCAATCAGAGGTCAACTCATTTTAAACTGCTTGATCATGTCATTTTACTTGACCATTTTTGCCTTAATTGCAGATCACATTGGCTGTAGCACAGTATTCTATAAATACTTGAACAATCTGTTCAATTGAGTGATAAAGCAAAGCAATTTAAAAAATAAGTTGAGCTATGTCACCTTCTTGTCAACTAAGCTACTAATTTAACTATATGTAGAACTTATATAATGAACTGCTATGCTGAGCACTGAGTAGAATTTCGAGTTCTTCGTTTTCAGTGCTCATTAAGGTGAGAGATGACAGGACTGGCCACGTGTTCCCCTACAGCTGGATATCACTGAGCTTATAACTAACCTGGCTAGAACAGAATTAAAAACACTTATCACCATTTAAGGAATGGAGTTATTTCAGCAGTAGGTTAGTCCTGCTTGCCCAAGCCCTCATGTTTTACTGTTGCTACTGTGGGTGATAGTAGAATTACTACAGCCATTTACATATACAGCTGCTAAAAATTGTTTCCTGCACTCCCCCAACCTCCCACCCCCCCATTCTGTCCAGGCCATGATCTCATTAAATCACCTTGCTGACATCTCCTCACCCTCATCTTACAACCCAGCTTTTGGTGGTCACTTCCACCTCCTACGCCACATCCTCATCACACAGGTTATTTTTGAAGGACCTGAGCTGTTTTCAGCCACCGTTTTCTGTCTGCCTGTCTCATTCACACGCTGTCAGAGAAGAGATTTCTTTTCAAAGGGTGAGTTCACCTTGCTGATGCAAATGGACCACTAGGAAGCATGTTGCATCTCTCAATCCAAGAGCCCCGGGAGCCACTTTGCAACAGTTAGCAGGTAGCTGAAATAGTCGGTACCTCACTAGCAATTCAGCCCTCTGCTTCAAACGTGCCGGCCTTTTCTTAGCATCCCTTCCTGGAAACATCTGCTGTATCAGATAACTCCAGCAAAAAACCCTTCCCCACTGGGGGAAAATGGTGATTTTGACATCGGAGAAAGGAGGTGATTGTATTATGAAGCACACACACGAAGAAACTAGTAATGTCAACTCTATTTCCCATAGCATTCACTAAACAGTTCATGGAAAACCATAATTTCACAATGCAAAGCAAACAAGTGGTTGCAGAACATTGCCTCCAGTAGATTTGTGTCTTGGTGTCTTAGCTATGATATCTATAGAGATGTAAAGTCCACCCAAGGCTTTTCCTCTGCTGAGATATTTAGAAGGGTTCCCTACAGTGATAATGCTCTGTTGTCTAGTAAGTTATGAATACTATGTGACATGTTCCTCTCAGGTGAGGACTGTTAAGACTCTTCCACCCCCTGTCGGATTGCCTGGAGTTTGTAGGAGATGAATACCCTAAACCATCTGTTAATTTTGCAACCCCAGTTTCAAAGCAATTGTGCATGGGAGGGACCTACAGAACCAAACAGGCTGGGTGACTGCACACACTTCCCCCCACCCCATAGGAAACTAGGCTAAGAGAAGACCAGTTTTAGTTTGATTATACTGCAAGAAGAGAAGTCTTCATTTACAAATGTATTACTCGTTAGAAGGCACTGTACTCTTCTGGAGGGTTGATCTTGTTGAATTCTGTTTGCTCAAGGAAATGACAGAGCTTAAATTTTGAGGTATACCTCTTCTTTAAGGCATGCTATTTCTCAGAGAATACTTGCAAGTGTTAAAAGGTAATTCTCACATGGATTTCAAGTGATTACAGTGGGTCTAAGGAACCTGTTACCTGCTGAGAGCAAAACAGACCTTCCCAAAGCATCTGGCAGGCTGCACCAACACACATCCTAATGCTAACCCATACTAACGTGAAAAGAGGAATATGACAACACAGGGCACAAGAAACTAAATCAGGGTCTGTAGCAAGCCTAAGGCTTCAAGGTGCCCAACACAATGCTGCTTTTAAAAATAAATAATAAAATTAAATAACCTTCTTGAGCCTTGTTCTGACAGATTTTCCTCTTAGAGGATTCCCCACCACTGTCCATACTGAATAGCTCCTGGCAAGCAGGGTTTTACAAGGCAGGGGTTACAGTATGCAGGATTCAAAGCATGCAGATTTAGAATTTCTATTGAAATCTTACCGTCTAGAAAGTCAGTGCAACTTATGGACCATGATACCTTTAAGAGGTTAAGCCTTTCTGCCTTCTGCTTCCCAAGGAACACAGGCTCAAAACTGGTATTATATAAGGATTAACATAGGCATGGATTTTTTTTCAGTTAGAGCCAGCTAGGAAGTCCCTTCTGGTCTCCACCTTTCATTTTAAAAGACTCTTTTTCCCTTACATTTGAGAAATTCTTATGAACCTCTTGTTTCCATCCAGCTTTTGAAGTATGACATGAAGAAATTGCTGGAGCTAAGGAAGTTCTTCCACTATTTCTTTAGTGCTGGGGGGAGTGAGAATGGTTTCAGCTTACCCTTAAGTCCTGCCCTCCCACAAATAGCTTCCTTTCTGCTCTCAGACTCTCTGCTGGGTTTTCACAGACCTCCCAAATCCTGACTGAAAATGAACATTTTAAAAGGCCACGTCACCCTGAAGCCACCACAGCAGTAGTACAGGGGACTCTCACACATCCTCCACCTCTGGGTCACCACACAGCAGAGGAGTTTCCTCTAGCATTCAGATGCACGTGGAGCCAAGAGAGCAGGAACTTGCAAACACAACCCAGTCTGGGTTCCCTGGCTCGGTGCGTCGCTCCAGCCGTCCACCCTTTCCAAGACAGGAACCTTTTCCTGCTGCCAGTAATTTCAAAAGTCATGTCATTCAAATAGTGTAAATCTGTCCTGAGGAATCAGATTCAAATCACATGCCTGATGGGAGCTGTTAAGACTGCATAAAATAGATAATTTCCCCCCTACCCCATTTCTTTCATCTGAAAAAAAAAAATTCCCCAAGAAATTACATTAAGACTATTGAGAGATTATGATTTATTTTATAAAAGCTAAGCACTTACAAGATAGGCAATACTAAAATTAGGTGGTCCATATGACTTCAAATCTGCTTTCTACTTAAGTGTAGCATAAACTGTCTTCAATTATATTATTGCTGTTCTCCACACACACCCCGCATCGTGGGGGGGGTGGGGGGCACAGCAACTTGGAGAAAGAGGCAGCTATTCCAAGAATAAGTTTTCAGCTCTCCCTTTGGGTCTCTGCCTCTGATGCGTTTGCTGCAAGGAATGCTGAATTGCTCTGACATCTACTAGCAGACTATATGCATGCCTCAGAATGACTCATGGTGCCTTTCCACAGAGAGATGGACTATTTTGCCCATTTTACAGGCAGAGTCACTGAGTAAGGCTAGATCATAAATTAAAGCCTCTTGTCTCCTGGCCACATGCTCCAGCTTCCAGATCCACAGATGTAATTACTGCTTGTTTGACTTTATCCACCAGTGTAAGAATCTAGGAAGCCTGCTATCCAGACCATACATCCTATGCCTGCTATCCAGGCCCCGTACATCCCACACTGAGCAACCAGATTTATGATTGAATTTTCTTGCATGTTATTTATTCTCATGCTTTAGCCACATCTTTTCTCTTCTGGATGAAAACTAGAGGTGGGTAGCTTCAGACTGGACTTCGGGAAGAAGTTCTTCCCCATGAGGCTGGTGAGACCCTGGAACAGGCTGCTCAGAGGGGTGGTGGAAGCCCCATCCCTGGAAGTTTGGAAGACCAAGCTGGATGGGGCTCTGAGCAACCTGCTCTAGTGGGAGGTGTCTCTGCCATGGCAGGGGGGTTGAAACTGAATGATCTTTAAGGTCCCTTCCAATCCTGACAGTTCTATAATTCTTGCAGTAAGCCAGTGTTATTGTTAACTTTAACTGCTACAACCACTAAGGCAAGGGACTTGCAGGTAATTACCTGATACTATGCCTCTAATCTCTTTCCAGAAAGTGCATGCTGTGCTCTAAAAGGAAAGTAGGGGAGGCAAGGGGGAGATCCCATAGGGAAAACCAAATAAATAATAATAAAAAATAATTATTATGTTATCAAGGAGATAAATAAAATGTGAAGCCATGTATGTACCAGCTAACACAAACAACATACAGCTTGAATGAGTCCAGCATTTTCTAAAAGTCTAGTGTGTGCCCATGAAATTGCAATGATCTTACAAGAGCCTCAGCTCAGAGTCCTGAGGGTAGAGCAGTTTTAAAGGCAAGTTGTTTGCAGGAAAGCAGTGCAAAAATCTTATTGTTTCCTACATTCTTCCGAGCTTCCTTATCTCACTTTTTCAAAGTGGCAATCCACCCCTCAGAAGATATCCTTTTTCTACCCTGGATCCTATTCACATGGCTTTAATTTCTATTACAGCTCCAACTCTGAATTTGCAAAGAAGGAAGGGACAGGACGTGAAAATTGCAGTAAGAGAAGCAATTTATGTGCAACGAATATTAGCTTTTTCTACACTGTCGTAGGGAGTGTGATAAGAAGTAGGCACCCATGTGCTGTATGCACAGAATGAAACCTTTCCTTAGCAAACAGAAACCGAAATGTTTGCCCAAAGGATCAAAGATTCACACTGCAAAAGACTAATATTAGAGGGCAAGATAACCAATTAGTGTTTCCAGGCCATGTGCAGAATTGAGTATTATATTTAACTCGGGTACAAATTTCATCCTTTGCCCTCTCTAAACTACCACGGAGACACAGAATCTGTGAGTATAGGAGAAGCGAGTAATTTCTAACAGTTTCTGCCTAGGAAAGCATGGGGAAATTCATACACAACCCATCATCTAAGAATTTGTCATTAATACAGGAAGCACGTTCCTATTCTAACGTCTTATTAATTTTTGGTATGCCTAAATGCAGCAAAGAGAAAGGCAAATTGTGAACCCTTAACAATTATTTCTGACCATCCGGTTCTGTGTAAGTCAGAGAAAGCCTTTGAAGGGTGAAGCAATCATCAAAGTCAGGTTTCCCTTCTGCAGCTTGATTCTCTACATAGTAAACTGGAAGGTGAGGTACCATGCTGCCTCAAAATACCACTACAGACTGTTTCTATCCCTTCCAGGATTTCCAGGCTCATCCTATCATCTATACTTACTAAATACATCCAATGAACGGTTATGTAATAAATATGGTAACATCTGGAAGCCTACAACATCCAGAACTGTGCAGTAGCATTTAAAAGTGTGGGCTGTGTAAAATTCAGATGGAAGAGCACTGATCCATTACCAGGAAAAGGAAAAACATTAAGGAAAATCAGAGGGCTCCGTGACCACCAATAACTTCCCAGCAACTGTCATTGTTATAAATGATAACTATCATCTCCTATTTAATTTCACTCTTCAGAATACATCCAACCCATTCTTTTGGCTTGTCATTCCTTTTTGGGTTTGTCTCTGCTTTGCAGAAGAGGTTAAAAAACCCAAAAGCAGCTGGCCTAACACGCACACCAGCCCCTTTCTAATAATGCCCCTTTACATTAGTGCCAAACAGTCAAGTTTTTCTAAAGCACTGAAGTAATTCTGCAATGCCCTTACTGCCGTGGAAACTGCTGAGCAAAACCCTCGCACAATGGGTCTCCCCGGCATTCTTTAACCCTGTTGGTGATGATAAAGTCTCATAAATCCAGGTAAATCTTTAATTATACCTTAGGAGCACTCTGATATTATAACTATGAAGCAGCAATAAAGAATACACTGACAATTAGCTTCTGTAAGTCTATGCTTTATTGAAGAGGGGAAATTGCTTCTAGGGTTGAACTGGAGTTGCATCACGGGTTCTTGGTGCTATTTTTGGGTTTCCTTCACTGGCCCAGATTTTCTGGGTAAGCACATATGCAGAGAGCATGTAATACCCCCATTTTTTCCTCTTTTTTTTGCTAATATTTGTCCTTTTCCCTTTCTCTAGATCATCCAGAGTTCTTGGTATTGGAAATTCATTTTGGTTCTGGAAAAACTAAAGACAAAATGGCCTTTTTGCCATGCACAGCTCCTTCCATTTCTTTTTCTGGTTGAAAATTAGGAAGGGTAGACCTCTTCTACTGTGGCTTTGGGGTTCTGGTGATACTGTCAGGAAAAAAAAAATAAAATAAAAAAAAATCAGACCATGCCTGACTGAAAGATATAGTTTTGCTTTTAAATGTCAGAGCTACATTTGCATGTATTTTCTCCTAGTGTATGAAAGTTATTTATATCTTAAGCCAACGTATATGTTTTAACTTGCATGAATAATGCTGAGAGAATAGTAAGTTCTTTTACTTTGTTAATTAAATCATCTTGAAAAATGGCCTAGGTGGTAAGTGACAGGCTTAACAAGGGCACTTTGCAGGATTTTGATGTTTTCTTGATTAGATCAGGAGTATTTTATATAGAAGCAGTATTTGATGAAGTGGTTTTAGCAATGTGAATGAATGCATGACTCCAGTTTATCTCAGCATCTTCATAAAGAAGCCATCTTAGCTGTCAAGGATGCCCAGCCAAGAGTGAAAATGACCTTAGCACACAGCTAAGCTAAAGGTCAGCCAAAAAGAATAGTGAGAAACGTTATTCTTAGTTCTGATCCTTTGGGTTAGCCAGTGCTATTCCCAACCAATGTATTGTACCGACCTTTAACAGGTCAACATTACAGGAATATTAGGGCTAAACCCCACAAAATTATTTTCCCTTTTTATTCCTTTTCTTCTAGAAATAACAGCTTTCCTGTTAATACAAGGAGCTTGCTGAAAAGCTTATGTGAATGGGAATTGTATTTTAAATAGACTCATGTCAAGATGAAAGACTTTTTTTTCCCCCAACATAGTAAGAGAGACGATCAAAATACTTCTATTGGCACCAGCCACACAAATTCTCTTAGCCTGTTTCCAAATTCTTTTGCTAAAACAGATTGCTTTTAACCTAGAAGAAATAATAAAACTGTCAAAATGTTTACATATAGTGCCTACCACCTGAGGTCTCAGACTGCTCTGTCAATATCCTATTAATTGCATTATAAATTTTATAGAGCTGGAAAGTATAAAAATTCCCATTTTACAGATGGGGAAATGGGAATATTAAGAATTCATGCACTCAGTCACACAGGAACCAGCAAGGAGAAGGCTGGAATGAAGATCTCCAATTGCCCAATAGCAGAGCTCATTAGACAGAAGTTGAGCGAAGAAAAATATTGTGTTTGTCCCTGTGATTTCAGTCTTCTAGATATGAAATAGTTGGGTACTAACACAATAGCAACACATTTCCATGGATTGCTCCAGGAGGACGGCAATTTGAAGCAAGTTACAGTAACTCTCTGGCCAAAAGCAACACAAATAGACTTTTACAAAAATAAATTGTAAAATAACAAATGGTAACAAATATAGATTTTTTTCTCATTGAAATATTAAAAAGAAAGGCAAATAAAAACCAGGGAGGATTATTAAAAAGCTACCCTACCTTCATAAAAATTCAGTGTTGGTAAATGCAATAGCCTGGATTTAGTTTGCATATGTTATATTAATCCTGGTCGTACTTAAAACGGAAGATGGAGGGTGTATAAAAAGATCACACCCAAAGCACTCTCCTTGAGACTTTTTAAAATGACAATATCCACGATCGCTGAGAGAGAAGGATCTGGGAATGATGATACCCACCAATCCCAACCTGCCTCTGACAGATGTCATTCAGGCATAGAATTTGATTTGGTGTTATTTGTAAAGCTACGTGCATCGCACTTTAGCAGATCTGTATGCTTCAAAAGCAGCAGGATTTATCTGATGCTCTGGCCAGGTTTTCTCCCATTAGCACTCTCACCATAGTAACCCCTTCCTCTGTTCATACACCTTGCACAAAAGTGAAGTTATTCCAGTTATGCAAGAAATTTCAGTCTGTAAAAAACAAATATGTCGCAGCATTGAGATCTCAAAGCACCTTGTAAAAAATATATATCACAAAGCAAGCCTTTGAAAACATATATGGAGAAAGTGGTTTCTAAGACAATTATTTACAGAGCTTCCACATCGAAAGAAAATAGTTGCTCCGGGAGAACATTCTTTTGGCAAAACTTGCCATCAGAACTGTGTGTTCAAAATAAGTTGTAGCAAAATAAAACACCCCAGAAGGTAAATCTTAAGTCCTTCCATTGAAAAAACATTTTTGCTTAGTAAAACCAAACCCCACACATTATTTATCTAAATAACTGGATACGGCAACCAATAGCCAATATCCTGTCGGCCATCATTCTTTAGAAACTTATTTCCTTCCTTCCTGTGTGATTTCATGTTGCTTTTATTCCCTTCCTAACTACAGTTCTGGGAATACTTTATTGATTATGACTCATTGCTTGAAATTACACACAGATTTGGAAATCCACCACTTTCTTCATATTTGACAAGTAAATTCAGACATTAGAGTTTGAGAGCGCTCAAGGAACACGGTATGTCAAGCTTTTGACACAGAGGTTGCCTCCTGAAGCTCAACTGCCCATAAGCTACTCTAAAGATTCAGAGTTCAGTGGAAACATAAATAAGTTTTGATTGCTTCTTTTTATCTTCCTATATTTTCCTTCCACAATGTCTGAGCTCATGTTGTCAGGTTCTCCACTCCTAGTCATATTTTTTGTTTGTTTGGGTTTTTCTTTTGGTGTATTTACTAATATATCATTCTTCTCAGGGTACTTTTAAACAGATTACATCCAGCTCCATCCGCTGGATGAAATTCAGCTCTTCACATGCTCTCAACACCCAACACAAACTCTTAGCATAGTAAGAATCAACAGATATCTACAATTTAAGATAAGGCTACCAGGCTGCCGTTTTAATCCAGCTAACAAGGCTCAGCTACAATCCCTGCTCCATTCACAGTTTCTGCTTGATGCTTGAACACAGACTGAAGTAGGACAAAACTTCTTTGATGTTTAGTGGGCTTGGTTTGGTTTTCCCCTTCCCTCTGTTACAATACAGAACACCCACATCTGATGGGAGGATAAAGGGTAGAAAACACTATTATTGTATATATTAAGCTCTCTCAAAAGTTTGGTTGGTATCTCTGCTTACATTCCCAGAATTACTCCAAATCCCAGGTCTTGTACCAGGAAAGAATTTCCCCCATTGAGATAACAGGAAACTTGTAGCAGATGTTACCTCCTCCTGTGCCACAGAGTCAGTTTCTTTCATATGATTGTTTGCAATTTTTAACCTGCTAGTGCTTCGGGAAGCTCTTTCCTGAAACATTCCCACATTTCAGAACTGTGGCACTATTCTGATAGTGAAGTCTTTATGCTTGTTTTAGATGAGTGTTCATAACATAGGTACATATTTCCATCTTAGCAGGTGTTTTGGGGTCTCTGAGGTGCACGAAGGGGATGTTCCTTAGCCAACAAGAGGCTAAGGAGGCTACCTTTGAGTCTTAATCCCTCTGGCAGGGTCCCTGTCCCTCCCAGTTCAACATCTCCATGGAGAGATCCAGAGGATTCCCACTAGCTGCCCCATCTCGCACATCAACTCCTCCTTGGCTTCTTACTGCCATCACCACATGAGTGCCTCTGGAGGCACCAGGAGTCACTTATCATGCACTGATCTGCAATTAAAACTGTGGAACTCCTCATCCAGGCTGCAGGCACAACAAACAGCTAATCCTCAAAGTTAAATATCAATTACAGTCGCAATAGGTAAGCTAGAAGCACACTGTCAGGGCAAAGCAGCCACAGTTTTCTTTCCTGAACACTCCCATTTTAATAAGTTCAATACCTGAAGACAGTCCATGTTTGCTGTTTGGAAGTCAAGCCACTCTGCCTCATATTGCCAGGATATCACCTTTCAACTGCTTTCCACTCCACCAGACCACAGGTTTCAAAGAAAGCACTTTGCACAAGTGCTAAACACACGTTCCTCGAGTTCCAAAGAGATCTAGTGATTCAAAAGCACAGCTATGCCAGACTTTGGCCAGCCAGCTGAACAACTTGACTACTTTTTGCCCTGAACCTCTCCGTTTTGTTCAGTGCTCACCATTCAAATACAAGATCAAGATAGATTCACGAGACAGGACTATTAACGCAGTCTTGAAAGAAGATTTTATCTATTGCACTTGAAGTTAAAATTGAAAGTTAAATTAAAAGCAACAATGCCAATGATAAAAAAAAATATGTTGATAGAAATGTTAAATAGGACAATTTTACTGTAGGCAAGTGGTTTCCAACTTCAATTGAATTCCTAATTAAAGCCATGACTGCTATTTATTGTGCAATATGCTTATTTGGTGCTGCAGCATCTGCTGCTTGAAAGCAGCATTCACCCTCCTCTCCTGGGTTAATTTAAGTTCACCCGCCTCCCCTCAGTTCAGCACTGGCACCGGAGCCTCACAGAAGGGGAATTCAGCACATTGCAGAGATTTAGTACCTATTCTAAAGCCAAAATCTTCGTTAATAAACACACCCTAAATACTACAAAGCTTGTTGAAAAGTGGCAGGCACTGCACATAGGACATCAAGGTGTTCCCGTTCGTGCCATTCCCTCTGAGGTGCGTAGGAAGCCTCCACGCTTTGAAGTCCTCTGTTACAAGAATTGAATGATTAAGGGGAAGAAACCTCCCTTTGCAGCCCACAGTTCCCTCCCCACAAATGCAGCCACCCTGAAAATAAAAGGCAGGGCAAAATGCTTCCTTTCCCCCTCCTCTTTACTTCTTCAGCAGCCCCAGGCACAATGATTTATCATCAGTGTGGCCTCTCTGCTGAGGAATCCTTTTGGAGGAGCACCGCAAGATCCGAGCAGGGATGCGGGCTGCAAGGCTGGATGCTCCGCAGATGCCAGGCAGGGTCTTCTCTTTTCTCTCCATTTCTTTTGGAATTTAAATGAAGAGCCAGAAACAATCGTGGGGTAAAGCAGAGGTCAGCATGGGAGACCCGTTTGCCCACAATCCCATATGGAGGGAGAAGGAGGAGGCCACGAAGGGGAAAGCAGCAGCCACACAGAGGTCACTCCCCTGCTGCTGAAGCATCCTCACCCCTCATGGCAACTGCTGAGAGCAACTCGGCAAGGGTGGCAGCTCCTGCACCCAGCAGGTGAGCCCACTGCCCACCATAGGGCATCCCAGGCTGACCGAGCCACTGCCACCCCTTCCTTCTCCCTAAAGAGCCAGGTGTTAACTGCTCAAAAAGAGTCCATTGCAGAGCCAAAGAGATGATGAAGGGAGTGGAACATATCCTTGATGAGGAAAAGCTGAGGGAGATGGGGTTCTTTAGCTTGGAGAAGAGGAGACTGAGGGGTGACCTCATTCATGTTTAGATGTGAAGGATGAGTGTCGGGAGGAGCCAGGCTCTGCTCACTGACATCCAGGGATAGGACAAGGGGCAATGGGTGCAAGCTGGAACAGAGGAGGTTTCTTTATGTTTACATGGAACTTGTTCACAGTGAGGGTGACAGAGCCTGGAACAGGCAACCCAGAGAGGCTGTGGAGTCTCCTTCTCTGGAGACATTCAAACCCCACCTGGACACTTTCCTGTATGACCTGATCTGGGTTCTCCTGCTCTGGCAGGGAGGTTGGACTCAATCTTTCAAGATCCCTTCCAGCCCCAAACATTCTGTGATTCTGTGTCTCTTAAACAGACCAAGAAGATAAACCTCTAAATGCATATGATGAAATCCTTCCTTTCTATCGTGGCAAGATGCGTGCCAAAAGGTCAGGAGTTTTACACTGTCCTCAGATAGGTACAGACAGTAGCACCAGCCCTACAAGCCTACAGTGAAGGAGATGGAGGCCAAAGAGAAAAGTTCTGTCTACAGTCACCCACAAAGATGCTGCACACACTACAACTGACAAGATAGACCCACTTCTTTCAGCACAGGCAGAGGAATTGGGACAGCAGCCCAAAAATCTCAACAAAGGCTGAAAATATGCCTATGTATTTTCCAGATATGCAGGTCTGAGATTTCAACCTTCAGTACCTGCACAGCAACGTGCCCCACGTACCCTACCAAGAAAGGCAGGGACAAGCTTCACTCTATAACAGAGACACCATCAAATCCAGATTCCTCCCACACAGCCCATTCTCTTCATCTCTCTTGGGCTGATCATTCTCATAGTGCCTTTTTTGTTGGCGTTTTCCTGTTGATCCAGGACTTAGAAAGCACCTCGTTCTTCACATGACAGCCAGGAGGTCGGTTTGGCAGCCCTGTCCAGGGCTGACTGTACTAAAGCTGACCCAAAAAACTGAAAAGCTTTGCCCACCAAGCATGCCACTGCCAAGGATGATAGAATATGGCTGAAACATTAAAGAATTTTTGGTCACTGTTTGGGGGAGGGAGAGAATTAGATGTTAAAACATCAGAATTCTCTTCCAGCGTAGTTTAAATTGCTTCACAATAGTGATTAAAATAACAGAACATTATAGCTTGCTTAACTAAACATTGTATTTCCAAATCCATTTTCAATTGTTTTCCTTCAATTTAAACATTTTGAGCAATTTTATTGCTATTCATACCTGCTCAATTTTTTTTATTATTAGAAATTAAAATGCATATTTTTTTAATCTAGGTTAGAGAGTGCTGTACATTTAACTCTTTCAGATCTGAAGACTGTGCAGAGGAGAACTATCAATCATAAATAGTGCACATCCATCAGAAATACTGTTATTAAATGACACTCAACAGTGGCAGTTGAGAGGAGAAAGAAGTGAACAAAGGAGGTGGGGCAGGGGAGAAAGAGGGACAAAGCTAGAATAAAGGAAAGCCAAGGGTACTAAGGGATTCAAGATTAACGTTTCAGTTCCTCATTCAAATCCTTTCTTACATTTGGGGAACTTCTCTTTCTAACCCACTCTTGGCAGGAAACAAAGCAAAAAAAATCCAGAATTTTTAAGACATAAGAAAGGGAACCGATTGTGACTGAAGTATCTTTCAGAATGTGAAATAACTGAATTGTTATTCAGTTCTTCTGGAGGAAAACAGGCACCTAGAATTCTTCTCATAAAGGAAGGCAATAATTACCAACACTGAGAGCCAGCCAGCCTTGCCTGGAGTCAAGCTGCATGCTCTTTGGAAACTCCTCTTTTGGCTTAACACCTCCTGTGATTTCCTTTTTCCCAGCCATCCTTCACTCCTTCTCTGGAAAACTTCTCCCTGATGGCAGGAGTCCAGCCCACCACCCTTCATAAAAGTGGGAATCCCCCCAGAGTACCCAGGTCAAGATGGTATAACCGGTCCCACCACATTTATACCTGAAGATCTCTAATTTCCCTAAGTCAGCAGGGGACGTTCAGAGACCACTAAGTGCTGGTAACCACATGAAAACATTAATTAACACAACTATATTCCCACACAAATAAAACATTAATATGGTAATTTCTAGCCCATAACCAGCTGGTATCTTTTCCCCAGCTCTATAGATAGGAGGATTAACAGTGCAAAGCAAGTATTAAAATAAAGTCAAATTAATATCACCTTTTCCCTGTTTTATAATTCAGAATCAAACAATAAATTATGGAAGTCCTTTAGAAACTGTCCCTCATGAAATTCTTCTCCTGGATCCACGCTCGAGGTGTAAATCCCTTTGCACTGAGCTCTCCTGGTTTCTATGCAGTTCAAGGCTGCTCAGTGTCAGGATCTCAGCCTAGACAACAGTGACCATCAAACAGTCCAGCTCCACTTTCCACTTGCTGTCACTCATTTTCTATCTTCTCACCCTATTTTTTTTTCCCCTTCTCTCAACACTTTTGCAGTAAAGCATATTAGTCAAAGTTAGTTGCCACAGATCTATTCTCATACAGACAAAGAAAAGGAAAAGAAACAGTGGTCCAAGATATAAGCAAGCCAGAAGAGTTTGATGGTATTTACTACATCAACATTTTTTTAACTATTTTTTTTGTTTGTTTTTATTTTTAAGTATTCTCAGGCTCCAGCTGCACTTGTAAAAAAAAAAACCCCACATGTATATTTCTCTTCATTCTGCAATAATTTTGGCATTGCCTTCAATGATAAATGCATTTGGTGAACATTAACACATTATATATACATAATTTGAAAGAACTATAGGGAAAACAAGCCACAAAAATATGAGCAATGTCAGTTAATGAAAAGCTCACATTTTCAAACTAGTGTTTGGCTAATTAAAATTGAATTAAGTGACTACAACATTAACTATGTCAACTATTTAGCATAAAAAGTTGTTAAATATATCATATTGTATGGAGGAAGATCCTTGCAATCTTTAATTGTAAGAAATAGTCATGTACTATTTAATTGTGCAACTTGGTAGGATATAAAACTCGGTTACTTGAATTATATTTAGTAAAATATTTCAAAACATGTTTTTAAGATTGGGGAATTTTATGGATAGTGTAATAGAACTGAAGTGCATGCATAATTACATAATTATTTTCATTTTCAAAGTCCAGCTAACAGCATAACCGGTCTTGTTTTTACAGACTAAGGTAGAAAAAACCATCAAGTTAAGTGCTTTGAATTCACACATTAAAAATATATATTTTGAATTCTTACTCGAATCATTTTGCCAAAAGATTTTGACCAAAGTTAATCAGCCCATACAGAGTCCTCCCATTATTGATGGAGCACGTGTTCCTCATAATCACACAGATGTAAATACATAAACTTTGGGCCACACTTTAGGTTGATAACAATCTTATCACAATTCACATCTTTAAAACAAAAAAAAAGGAGTAGAACAAAACTTAACAGGCCTGAATACATCCAATGAGGATTATTTTTTGATTAATACAATTATTGCCATTAAACTTTTGACGCAAGGAAATCTAAATCCTTCTTTCTCCTAAAGAGGAAGTCCCAACTTATTTTTTATCTGTCACAACAATCATCATTTTGTTTTCAAAACTATCTGGATTCCATACCTATTCACCTCCCAACATACACAAGCAGTTATTAACTTTTCCAATGCTATGCGTTGCTAGGTATCAACAATATCATCAGGAAGGACAGGGATTAGAGTAGAAAACCACCCAGAATTTAAATAAATAAATAATAATTTAAAAAACAGGTGATACTCAACATTCATTCTAATAATTCAATTAAAAAGTTAAGTGTTACAGTATGACTCACCCACAGGAAGGCTTCTGGTGTTGCACACATGGCTGAAGGACAGAAGCACAGCAGTGAGAAGAGCTCTAGCTGCTCCTTGAGGATCCTTGAGACCCTCTCAGGGGTTGCACTTATATTCCTGGTTTCAAACAATGCCACCTGTACTCTCTCATTATCAATCAGGAGTTTGCCTACAAACTTAAAGGGGCTTGATACAAGATGATGGACTAAGAAACATCATTTCCACAGCTAAGAGAATAAACACAAGCTCTTAAATTAAATCTCTTTAAATGAGAAATTTCCAACATTTTTCTTTTTTCTTCTTTTAAATACAAACCTAAGTGGTAGTAGGAGCTGTCATTCCTAGTTCTACATATACAGCTTTGATGTAACTCACCTATCACTAACTCATCTGAAAGCCACATTTTATGAAGCCTTGAGCTAAACTGCAGCTCATCTTCTGGGCATGGTACAGAAAATGTATCGGTAATGGTAAGGAAGTGAATAAACGGCACAGAAAAAAAAAACAACATCATGGACTAAGGCAGCCAGCCTGCTCTTCATCCCAGTGAGTGAGAAGCCCTCAGACACACTGCAACAGCCACATTCTTAGACTCAACTTCTCAGAAATGTCCATGTTAAGCACCTTAAATAGCACAGCTAAAGAGCCAAAAGGCAGGGCTTGACTTCCCCGTGTACAACTGTGAGCAAACAGACCCATCTGCATTCACTCAGTGCCTCCCTTAAGTTCCCACACCTCCCTTCTTTCACAGGGTATCACAGGGTGTCAGGGGTTGGAAGGGACCTTGGAGATCATTGAGTCCAACCCCCCTGACAGAGCAGGGTCACCCAGGGCAGCCCACACAGGAACAGAGCCAGGGGGGCGGAAAAGTCTCCAGAGCAGGAGACTCCACAACCTCTCTGGGGAGCCTGTTCAGAGCTCTGGGAACCTTACAGTAAAGAAGCTCCTCCTCATGTTAAGGTAGAATCTCTTGTGCTCCAGTTTACATCCATTGCCCCTTGTCTTTCCCTAGAAAGATCCAGCCAGTTCAGCTGATATTACTCAGCCAACTCCCACTGCTGTAATTCTGTCTGACCTCCTTTTGGGTTTACATTTTGGGGTTGGTTGGTTGCGTTGTTTTTGTTGGATTTTTTTATGTTAAATCCCTTTTAAATGTCAGTTCCCCCATCTCAATTCCCCCTGATTGTCTTGTTAAAATCAGACAATTTCCATCAGCAGACTAAGACATGCTGTCCCAGATAGATTGACACAAACAAAATTATCAGCTCTCAAAAGCGGTCTTTGTGCCACTTGTTGAAACTGTTCTACCTTAATAAATCAAAGTTTATATTCCAGATTAAATCTGGGTTCCAAATTTCATAAGGAATACATACATATGAGAGCTAATATTACAAGGCCAACATATACATCTCATTGCCATCCTTTGTAGGCAGGGTGACCCACCCACTGGCAATTCTCTTTTGAAGTGCTGTTTTCTGATCATCTTGATTTACTTTACCCTCATTCTCACATTAATACTTATCCTCTCTGATGAGAATCGATACAAAGATTATTTTAGCATTGTTATTACAAAAACACTTTGGGGAAGGTGTGGAAAAGAGGAAAACGTGGTTGTACATTCATTCAGAGCTGCAGGGGTCACATAGGCCTGGCATCTTAGCCACAACCTTACTAGTTTTATAGCTACAGCTCTAGTTACAGTTCAGCAGCGACATCAGCAAACTGGACTGAGCAAACTAGAGACACAAGAGAGGCTGAGGGTACTAAATTTATGTATGGGGTGGCCTAGGGAGACTCTAACTGCTGTTTCCTACCAGCCAGGGCAGGGTTATAGCAGACTCTTCTCAGAGATGCCCATCAATAGAATAAGAGGCAACAGTCCCAAGTTGTAGTAGGGGAAATCCAAATGTGCTAAAAGAAAAAAAAAAAAAAATCACAGCAAGACTATTTACACCTCAGGACAGTCTACACAGAGAGGCTGCAGAATCTCCATCCATGGAGATTTTCATTTTCTCCTAGAATCATAGAACAGCAGCTTGGAAGGGACCTCAACGGTTAAATCTTCATTTTTATCTGCATAAGGCAGACAAACCTTGAGCAACCTGCTCGAATTTTTGGTATAGCCCTACATGGAACAAGGGATTGAGCTTCCCAGCCCCACAGGTCCCTCCAACCTGAGCTATGTGATTCCAACTCATGTATAAAACAAAGCAAGAGAGCACGCCTTCTGCTTTTTGTGTAATGAAGCCAAGCAGCCACCAGAGAGGCAATGTCTCCTAAAGCACTTCTTTTCTGGGACAAAACAGCTGCCAGATTTAAATATGATACATGGGTGAAAGCGCTTGAAAAAAAGTAAGAAAAAGATGAAGTAGCTACTTTAGTGATGGCCTCTGCCCTGTGTATTTTAAGAAGCAAAATAGCCCATTTATGCCATTCTGAAAGAGCTCTGCCTAGCTAACAGAGAACTTCAGGCTCTTTCTATGGCTCCTGGATACAAAATTGCATTGGCAAACAACAAAAGAACAGGACCTTTTGCATCCCACCGTGTTTCTCTGGTGGAACACAAGAGGCAGGATCCTGTTTGCTTTAGCAATTACTCTACCTTGCAACCAAGAAAGCCCTAGGTCATACACACATACAAGATACCTGAACTAAAAAAGCTTCTGCTTTGAGCCAAAAGGGAGTGATATATTCTTCAATCCTTACCTAAAATCTTTTAGCAAAAAAGCTTTTATTTTATGAGGTAGGTGCATTTGTAGGTCATTCTTATGCTAATCTTACAAAACAGATTTTGATTATTTGCTTGTTTTTTTCTTCCTGGTAGAATTATATGTCCTTTGGTCTTCTTTTGCACTTTTTTTTTTTATATCTCAGCTGTAATCTGTGAGTAGATTGTCATTCAAGCCTCTCTGCTTCCATGTCTCTGTATATCCAGGTTGACTCCTGGCTCTCAAACAAAAAGAAACACACTGCAACATGGATCAAAGCAGGTACTTATGCTAAAAATCACCCTGCAATGGGAGCTAGGGACATTTAAGTTGTCAAGCAAAGACAGAAGACACACATTAGGAGACTGCAGCCCAGAATAACTAGACTATCCCTTTACCTCTGAGGGTAATGGCATTAGAAACCCATATAGCACTTTACCAGTTACCAGTCATCGCTCTCTCTGAAGATCTGTTCCTTTCACTTGAATTACTAGGATGTTTGCAAGCCAGGCCTTATACAGCAGAAATCTTTCCTAAAATCTGGATGAAGAAATGGTTGCAAAAATAATGGCAGCATTCAGAACTTTTTGTTTCCTTAGGGTTTTTTTTCCTCTTTTTCTGGAACTGAAATATGAGCACTACTAGCAGAGGATGATCTACTTCCCCTCGTCAGACAGTTTGTGAGTTATGTTTGTCACAAATGAAGCGAAGGCTTGATGAGTAGCCCTTGCACACAAAAGCTTCAAGGAGATGATGAATTATTTTTGATTCAATATTTGATATGAAAAGTTTGCAAATCCCTTTACTGCAAGGAAAAAAAAAAGAAAGAAAAAGAGAGAGAAAAAAAAAGAGAGAGAAAAAAAAAGAGAGGAAAAAAATTTGGTGCTCTTACAGTGTGCAAAACTGCAAAACCAAGGGAAGTCATATTCCATGATTATATAATGATGTAGTCCTTTTAGATTAATATTACAAGCCAGGAAAGGGGAAAGAGTCAGCAAGATGTTAGCAAGAATGTAAGTATCAGTACTGCTTATTACTGCTCCTCATTAGCAGTATTACTTATTACCAACCCCAACTAGGAAGCCTGAGTTGGTATTTCAGAAAAATCTGTACCATTTCATTCTATAGAATATGAAAGAAATGAGACTCTTGGTGTCAATGACAGTGACATCTGAAGTATGCAAGTGTGTCCAAGGTTACAACAGTAAAAGATGGGGGTAGCAATGTGTAGCTGGAAAAGCTGCACTCCCTCTTTTCTCCTATCAGCTTGGTCAGCCACACTGTACTAATAGTTGACATGACTTCTAGAGCAAGGCAGATACCAACCTTTATCACTTCTTTATACCCTGCAGCGTGGTCTCCTCTCCTGTGTCACTTCCAAGACGGGAAGGTTAAGTTATGTACCATAGTCAGCCATGCTGACTGTATTTATGATGAGGACCCAAGAGAGAGCTCTTCATGCTGCTTCTGGCATGGACCACTGTGGCTTGGTATGGCATTCTGATGGCACTGTCACTAAGGGGAATTATGAACTGCGAGCTGAGAAAAAGTCTCATCTGAAGGCCAGTGTTTTGGGCTTAATTCCTCAGCCTTGACACTCAACCTCCGTAAAACATGGAGTTGAGTAAATTGGAAATGCTGCTTGTAAATGATATGATGCATTCTTCCCGTGTGCAAGCCTGGAGTAGCATTTACCTATCTTCCTAATGTAATTTCAGGTCCTTATATGAACAGCAGTCTCATCATGCATAACCAGATGATGTTGGTATTAATACAGTATTCTAGTTTTAATTGTACACTACACAACTAGCAAGCAACTCTTCTGCACCTTCACTATCTAATCCACATCTCTTTCTTTTTTACTTTGGTATTTTCCTTTTGCATTTTCAGAATACACCTCTGGAAGACAGGGTGATGGCATCCTTAAACCAGTTCCTGTGATTTGGGAGTGAATTGGGAGACTATGGAAACTGTTATTAGCTTTGGGAATGTGTCTGTGAATCAGGCAACCATATGACTGCAGTTAGGCTTTCAGAGATGTGAGGGAAATAATCCTGGTTTCTTCCAGTGATCGCAGTCACCGGAAGCACAACCTGCTGAGGTGTTCAGGCCTCTCTGATTTGCAATAGGAGAAGGACTTGGAATTTCTCATCCTGACGATTGCTCCCACCCAGAGCTATAGACAAGGCACTAGGAGGTCAACAGCCTTTTAATCACCGTGTCCTCTGGTGCAGGCAAGAGCCCTCTCTTCATGTCCAAGGAGACATGATTTGTGGTCCAGGAAGCAGCTGTTTGGCTCTGACTAGAATAGAGTGACTTTGGAAGCTTACAAAATGTAGATATTACCGTATCTAGCTCAGGATTTGACCTTCTGTGCAAGCTGATGAGGTTAGTGTTAGGAGAAATCCCGTATCATGACATTAGAGGCAGCTCCACTTTCAACACATGCTTCTTGTGTACTGCCATATAGCTTTATTGCCATTCAATTTTGTCTCCTACGGAGAAGCAAAATTTTCTAAGTCAGGAAGTCATGTCAAATAATAGGGTAATATTTGAAATATCTTTTGACTATGGCTTGACTTTCAGGCTTGATGGGACTCTGAGCAACCTGCCCTAAGTAGAGGTGTCCCTGCTTGTGTAGGGAGGTTGGCCCAGATGACCTCTAGAGGTCCCTTCCAGCCTAAAACATTCAATGATCCTATGATTCTACAGCTCTCTGCATTCAAAAACCACTTAAATATCTCCTTCTTTGTTACTCCTCCTGGAACTGTTGAGCATTGCCCCCTGAATTCCAGGCTTTGCTGAAGAACAGGAAAGGCCAACTGAGGAAATTGCAATGGTTTCAAAGGAATCAGACACAACCTCACCTTTTAAAGCAGTGCATTCTAATGCATTTAGACAACTTGCAGGCCCACACAGTTTCACATTGTTTCCCAGAGAAGAAATTCAGTCAGAGATTTTTTCTCTTGAGGGACAGGTTGCAACTCACTCAAGACCTGTTTGGAATCATTAGATGAGAAGATAAAAAAACATTTGTCTAACACCTGCAAGAGGAAAATTGCAAGAGAGCTTTGATATTTAAGTATTGGAAGGTAGAAAAAATTGAGGTTATATCTATACTGGGCTATAAATCGAAAGGGAGGGAGGAAAGAAAAATGCAATGGAGGTTTTATAGATAAGGTTTAGCACTTAACAGCGAGGGATGAGCTTCTTGTAATGGTTGAAAACGGCACCGTAGCCTCTCCAGGTTTATAACTCAGAATGATTTTTCCAGGAATGTATCAAATAATAATAATAATAAATAATAAATAATAAATCATTAAGAAAAAAGGTAAAAAAAAAGATCTTGGCATTTTAACACACTATCAGCCTTCCACTTGATCAAATGTTTTAACAACAAAAACTCAACATTTTTTCAGTTAGTTACAGTTTGCTGTGGACTCTTCCAAGGCTGGATTATTGAGGAATTTACTAAAAGTTGCTCTATTTTATTGTGCAACAGGCTCTGGGAATGTCCGCTCAGTTCCTAATCTTGATGGTACAGTCTGAATGATTGTAATGAGGGGAAGGCATAAGAAATCTTTGTTTTACGCTCAGGTTTTCACCTTAGAAGACTTGGCCACCAGTGCAAAGTCTGTGTGGCTTCATGACCCCTTGGAAGCAGTGTTGGCTCCCGTGGGATACTGCAGCAAACAGATGATGGCTCTGAAGCAGGGATACAGCAAGAAACACCTCAGAAAAAATGTACTTTATGACTCTAGGGGCAGGGCTGTGAAGTTCTTACCTGGTGAGCAAAGCCTGTTTGAGACATTCCTACCCTAGTCATTGGCACGCGGTCCTACTTTGGCACTGCTGCTCACTCACCCTGCAGCCTGGCTTTCAAAAAATCCAGAAAGTCCAGCTCCTTTCTGCTGCTAGCTATATCAAAAAGGTTTTGAAAAGACAACTTGCCCAGCCCTGGTTCTGCTTTGTTACATGCCGTTGTCCCTTAGACTCCTTTGTCCCTAAATGACCCCTCGTCCTCCCAGCTTGCAGTCCCTCCTGCCCGTTTCTCCCCTCAAAGCCCCCCTTAGTTTGTTATCTCCACATCCCAGCTCCCTCCTCCTCCTTCAGCACATGCTGCATGTCTCTGCCATGTAGCGATGCTACAAAATAAGGGAGAACTATAAAAGGATCATCAAAACCCAGTTCTAGTGGACAATAAACCACATAACTGTATAATTGCTGGATGACATCACTACGGGGCACAGTGAAGGTTGTTTACTTGCCTTAATTAGGTATTTTCCTACTTTAACATGTTTGCATTTCTTTTAAGTTTATTCACGTCTATTGAATGCTGTTGTTTTAGGGATAATTATAACACCCAGGTTATTTCTTTCCCCCCAAGTTATTGATACGTACTCTCAACTTCAACTCTGCTTTAACTCACTGCTGTCATTAGGGAATATACAGAGCCTCTTGTATTCGGGGACAGAATTCTGCTGAATTACATTAAATGCAAATTTCATTTGTAATTTCTTTACTTTGAAATTGAAAAATATGCAATTAAGGATCCTATTATAAAAATTAGCGGCACTCTTCTACAAAACTCAGCTTGCTATCCCTGACTTTTTTAAACTCCCAACAGCTGAATTATCAAAAAAAAATATTTTAAGAGGAGATGTTTTTCACTCACAGTAGGTGATAGGAAGCTGTTGCCAGGTAGAAAACTCTTGTCAGAAGCAAAAATAAGCTATACCTTCTTCCCATATCATTTTCCTCTGTAACAAGTAGTTTTCTGGCTTGGATACCAACTGAAGCTCTCAGATCCTACCTTTTAAGGACCTAAATTCCACTGTGGACATATAAATTTCTTTGGCAATTATAAATTATATTATTCTTTTGGAAATTATAAAGTCCCATTTCTCTTAAAACCTTTGAATGACATGTGCATACAACTACAGTCTCACTTCTCCCCAAGCCCACATCTATATATTACACAAACGGAAAGGTTTGTCCAATTATTGGAGTTTAACAGTTTTTTTGGGTTTGTTTGGGGTGTTTTTTTTCCTTTTCTTTATTTTTTTTTTGGCTCGTTTAAAAGGGACAGCCTGCTATAACAGGTGCATTGCAGACAGGTGCTGCATAAGGTTGCCTACATAGCTCTGCCAATACTTTTCCATCATGATCTACAACACCCCTGGTACTCTTGCGTGGGGCCTTCCCTCCACCCCAGTCGCCAAGGTTGTGAATTATGCCGTTGGGTACCCATTTGGACAAATGTCCACTGCTGAACCACTAAACTTGGTCTGCAGGTAACACAAACCAAACCTTGGGTGCCTCAAGCTGAGCATTTCACAGTCTTTCTCTCAGTTGTTCTTTTTGATTCGGTCACACATTATGTGCCCTGACTCCCACGCAGAAGATTTGTGGCAATTGCGTGATGTACGAGGTGCCATTTGTAAAATATTATTTCGTGTAAAACATGATGTTTTTTTTCTGTTGATTTACAAGTTGGATTTATAAATCTGCACTTCTCATGGTTTGAGTTATATATCTTGCCTCTGATTTATAAAACTCACCAGTAAATCTTTAGCAGAAAGTTTTGATTCAGAAATCATTATTTTAAACATTAGATTTAGCTAAAACATTCAACTGCTGTATAAGTCACGAAATGGATTTACATACCCCAATCTGGATTTACAAATTCTACAGCAGATTTACAAACCATGCTGAGAAATTCCTAAATAAAATGCTTTGATTTATAAATCTTCACTTTGCACTTAGGATACAAGTGACGGATTTATTACTCCGAACCTATACAACAATGATTTAGTTTATAAAATCCTACTTTTGCTTTAAGGTAAAATTCTGATTTATAAATACTGATTAGGTGTACTGCAATAGAGGCCAGGAAAAGTGAAATTGTTTGATGCAGGGCTGCCTTGCAAACAGCTCTCCATACACGTGAACGTCCAGACGTTTCTGAGAGGTCACAGGTAACCAGCTGATCGGAGGGAGTAACGGGGGAAAGAAAGTAGAAAAATGGGGACAAAGAAACTCTTTATTTCGTGCTAATAAGCCAAATGGTTTGGGATAAACCACTTTTACTACCCTGTCAAAATTATTTCTTGGTACAAAAAGCTTTCTCTTACCTTCAACTACAAGGGAAACAGGTTGAGTGCCTCCAACAGCTCCAGGAGTTATGGGGACTTCTAATGAACATCATGAGGAGTTCCACTGACCAAGGGAGGAAATTTGTTCTGCTCAAGTGAACTTAATGGCTTCCTTCTTTAGGCTCTGATCAGATGTCAATTATTTTCACCATTCCAGGCCAGGTGTTTTCAAGTATTCAAAACCGAGTAGGAAAATAGGAAAGCATAAGAGTGAAGGAGACCTCTGTGGATGCCTCACTTTGATGGTCTCCAAAAACACTTACGTGACCATCAGGGCATTTAAATATTTTAGATGCTTGAGAAGCAGTTCATCAGTAATACCCATCAAGGACTCCGGAGGGATACCGGGTACAGAGAGATTTGTCAGATAGCATAAACATAAGATGCAATGGAATAGAAATGAAACACTCCATTTTCAGCAAAAGCCAAATTTCCTGGAAATATTTTGGTAATTTTTTTTTTTAGGGATTACTAACAGAAGGTTTCATCCAAAAAGCAAAATTCAGAATAATTATCTGGGTCCAACCCCCCTGCCAGANTTCATCATCCTGTAGCCTCCGTTGGACTAACCCTAATCCTGCTACAAATCTGGGGAACACAGCTTAATGTTTACAAATCTCTGCAGGGTGGGGGTCAGGCAGAAGGACCCAGGCTCTTGTCAGTGGTGCCCTGGGGTAGGATGAGAGGTGATGGTCACCAGGGGAAACACAGCAAGTGCCACCTCAACAGGAGGAGAAACTTCTTCCCTGTGAGACTGACAGAGCCTGGTGCAGGCTGCCCAGAGAGGTTGTGGAGTCTCCTGCTCTGGAGACTTTCAAGCCCCACCTGGCTCTGTTCCTGTGTGGGCTGCCCTGGGTGACTCTGCTCTGGCAGGTGGGTTGGACTCAATGATCTCCAGAGGTCCCTTCCAATCCCTACCATTCTAAGGTTCTATGCTTCTATGAACCCTTCCTTGTCAGCTGCAAGCTGCCACCCCCATCCAAGCCACCGGGTTGAGCAAGTGCACTCGCCTGGTGCTGTCAGAAAGAGGGGCAAACCAGCTACCCCTCCACTCACCTCTCCCAGAGACTCAAAGATGTATTAGCGCTTTGAAGGCATCTCAGGTGTTGGGACCCCACATCTTAGATTCCATTCTCAGAATGGCATAAGCAAAACTCAGCATACATTTTTCCCTCAGCTCCTGGCATTTCTTCCTTACTCCCTGTTAAATCCTTTAAATAATTTCCTATTATCTGCAGCTTTGATCAGCTCACAGAGATCTATTTAAAAGTCTTCATTTACCCAGCAGGTACCTCGCTGGTACCTACCTGGTATCTACAGTACAACATTGTTGGGGTTTTGGGATAACCACAGTATCTCAGCACCATTAGGAGGTGCATTTTAGGAAAAAACCTCTCTTGCAATTAAAACTCCTATTACTCGTGCTAGTTTAAGTAGGACTGACACTGCCATAATCAGAGGATCAAACTACATCCTGATGCCACCTCACCTAGTCTAGTGCCATCATCTGGTGAAAGCTGGATGAAAATCAAGGTTCTGCTTATCCTCTTGATCTGCCCTTTAGTGCATTTGGAGACTGACAGAAGACATACACATCCAGTTACTGAAATAAAAACACCTTGAAGAAACTAAATTGTTTCATGAACATACCCTCAAGAACCATAAAAAAATCAAAGGTGGCCAGGCTGTTAGGGTCAGGTGGTACCCAACATCTAATACAGGACTTCATGCAGTGGTTCTCAAATGTAAGGGATCAGATTTTTCTGCTTCATCCTGCGAGTCATCAGCTTTATTTTATGGAAATACCATTTTATGGAAAATACCATTCAATTAATATTCCTGGCACTTTCACACTAGACCTGCTTATGATCAACCACTAGACAAGCTCCCAACCTTTTAGTCAAGAGAAGTGCAAGTTGGAAAGGATTTAAAGGATTTAGCTTTCTTTGGGTTTTATTGTTGTGGCTTTTTGTTGGTGGCAGGGTTCTTTGTTATTGGTGGTGGTGATTTGGGTTTTTTGGGTGATTTCTTTGGTGTTTTGTTTATTTGTTTTTGTTGGGTTTTGGTTGTTTGGGTTTTTTTTTTGGATGGTTATTTGGAGTTTTTTTTTGTTTGGGTTTGGGTTTTTGTTCATTTGTTTGCTTGTCTATTCCAAAGTACTCATCCTGGTACATGCAGAAACCTTCTCATCCAAATTTTCTATCTGTAGTTTCTGCAGTCAGCTCCTGGAAGGACTAGGTAAGCCATCCCAGTGTGAGACTCTGTACTGAGGATATTTTTGGACCCATTTTGCATTTAGCAATTTCCCATCTTTCTCTGTATTCTCCAATAGGTTATATTTCCTCATCAGCCTTTTACAAATCTTTTGCCATTTTTTTTAGCTGTACCTCCTTAATTTGGCTTGGATACATTTGGAAAGTAACAGGACAATATGCAGCCCTGTTTTCACATTCCTCCATTGTCTAATTTCAGCGTACTCAGTTCCAGAGTGGTGGGTTTCATTCATAGCCCCATTGTACCCAGCCATAAGCACTTGACTTTACTGGGAACTCTGCCTCCTTTGGTTGAATGGCTCTCCCAGTTCAAAGCTGGATTCATACCAGTGTTTGATTACTTGCATTTATTTTCCTGACAGGTAGTCTTTTGCTGAAATTAGAGTAGTAACATTTTTTACATCCATGCTAACCATTTTGAATGTTCTCAGCACAGAACTAAGACCATGTACAAACTGAAAAAGTGCAGAGGAGAGGTTTTATGCCTTTCCTCCTCTTCAGTGTGACTGATGCCCATTCAGCCACAGATAAAGATACAAAAGCTTGTAAATTTACAGCATAAATCTCAGTGTACTACAGCAAAGGTATTTTGGTGAAAATAATTCTGTGGTTGAGCGGTACAGAAATTCTTCAGAACCACCACTTGTGTGGAGCACCCTGAAGAGTGAAAGCTGCTGGAGATTTTTATCTTGGTTTGAGAAGCTGAACACACACGTAGCCCACAGCCCTCCCTACTCTAGATTGTTTCCTATCGTGTGTTTTCCAGTGTTTCCTCCTTAAAACTCCTAAATGAGAGGGCTTCCACTACTTCCCTCAGAAGACTGTTCTGCTAATTAATTACATCTCACCATTAGGAGCTTTTTCCCTGACACCCAGGCTGAAATTTCCATTTTCAATAACATTTTCTTTTCATACTCCTGCTGTTCCCTCTTCCTGATCTGTCTTTGTGGTACCTTAACTAATCCTTCTCCATCCTTCAGGTCCAATTCTCAGCCTGTTAAAGCTCTTTCACCTCTCAGTGGCCACGCAAAGCAGCCTAAAAACCAGTTGAGCAGCCAGCAGAGGATTGATTGAGTCCTTGGTCTTGGTGGAGGCATCCTACCCATTACACACTTGCCTTTTCCCACTCTGTGGTACAGAGGAGCTGGCCACTAATGCCATACTGTATACGTAGCGCAAAGCTACTGGGGCTCGCTGGAGCTTGGTCCATACCAGGCTATACTGCACAACTGGGGTGCCTTTGAAACCTGCCTCTGACAGTGCTTGTCCTGCTTCCCTCCCAGACAGCAGAGCTGTTTTTTTTCACCCCCCCAGAGCATTACCTTACATTTGTCCCAGCTGACATTCTTTCCTTATTTCTCTGGCACGTTTCTGATCTCAGCTCCCTTTCTATTATTTCGCTGCCCTCAGTGATATTTATAATGTCTCCAATTTAGTATCATCTGTGAATTTCATTAACCGACTGTTTACTCTCCTCTTTCAGATCATTAACGGGGATGTTAAATAACACTGGACCTAATGCTATTCCCTGCATTACATTAGAAAGAAACTTCCCTACACTTGATACATTGCCTCATGTTGTTCCACTCTGTACAGCTCTCTAGCAAAGCGTGCAGCCCACGTGCAGCCTTTCTAGAGGCCAACGTGAATTAATTTCTCAGGTAAAACTTGGTAAGCAATGGTATCTGATGCCTCACTAAAACCCAGTGAGTACCTTACATTAGACATTATGGGAATTCTATTTCCAGGAAGAAATCTGTGGGTTTGGGTATTTTTCTGCTGAGAAATGGCATGTATAAGCCACAGTGCTCATGCTAACAGCAATGGAGGGACCAAATCTGTTTCAGTGACTGCTACGCTCTTGTTAAAATATTTTTTCCTCAGCATTAATGCTGCTTTATCTACAGTCAGTGCATTTCCTCGCTTTTGCATTTGCAGAAAGACACTGTTTAAAAAAAAAAAAAAGAAGGCAGATTTTTGCATGGTTGTGTTTCAAGCTAGGAGTCTCCCACGCTGCAATCAAGGGTAATGGCAACTACTCACAGGTGTACATATATCACATAAACAAGTGAAACATTGATTGTGAGGGGTGCAGTGACAGTCCTTTATCCATAGCATAATCTTCTCAAGAGATATTTAATCAGATGATTATTTACATCTTAAAGACCAAGGAAAGGGAAAATGTTAACATCGAATTATGGGGAGGAATGATAAAGAAGATGCTAGGCATGAAGTGCTCATCACAGAACTGATGAATAACGGGTTTGCCTGAATATGCCTTAACACCACTACTGCAATCTAAGCCCAGCCACTTGCATGATCTAAATCAGCAGAATCCACTGAAGCCAGTGAAGTTTCAGCAGATCAAAACCCAGGAGGCTGTGCCCTGACCTGTCTCTGAAGCTCTGAGCAAGATGAAATAAACCCATGAAATTTAGGTTTTTCCAAGTTTGCTCGTGTTTTTCAACATTCTAAAGCATGTTACAGAGAATACAGAGTCAAATGCCACCTTCAGAGACTTGTTCTTTTGTATATATAAATTCTCCCAGTTTAAACTGACTGGGCTGCGATAGGACACTGAGCTGAAATTTATCCTACTAATAATGAAATGGAAGAAGGCTCGCAAAAGCCAATAAGATTCCAAGCGGTGCATAAAAACACGGGGAGAGCTTATGGCACAAATTATAGTTACATCCCTTACACTAAGCCTTTCTTTTAGTAAGTATACATTTCCTGCTGTAAGATCCAGCTTCTTTTCTTAGCAGTGTAGTTCAAGGCATTTGCTGAGAGGGACGCAGATTGTGAAGGCAGGCTCAGAACAGGGCTCTGATCAAAAATAGAATAGTCTAAAGTTACAGAGCATCTTCCCCCCTGCCCCTAATTCAAGACATTGCTCTGAAGAATACAAAACATCTGGAATTCTTTGGTTTGGGAGCCACAGAAAGAATAATAACAGGGAAAGCAGAGCAGGTCACTGTGCTGTCTGCTGGATTGGTTCAAATACACAAAGCTCTCTGTCTCTTTCATCCCACACAGCTTTGGCTCCAGAACCAACTATAGACTGCAGAGACGTTGAATTCATATAATAAGTTTGGAAGCACACCACTGACTACTTTCAAGCCTCAGAAACCATTAAGTTAAGCTTAAAGATGATGGACAGGTGCACATCAACTCTTACTCCTATTTTTGTGATAGATGGTGTGGGTATTTCTAGCAATCTGTAGGATTCAGAACTCTGCTTGCTATACAAAAAAATATCACCACAAATCTAAAGCTTTGGGTCACCGTATTCTGATCACCCTCAACACCAGTTACTGTAGACAAAGATGACAGTAGAAATGGCAAGAGGTCTATCATTCCCTTAAGTTTGTAGCTCACCAGAGCAGCTGCTTTGCTGCTTACCCACAATCTGCAGTGTGCACGTCCTTATTGCCCACTAGGCTCGTGAAGCAAATGCTGGAGTGGACAAACTGGGCAGGGTTTGCATAAAGTCTCAGTCAAAATCATGGCAGCACACCTTTCTCCTCGGGGAGTAGATTCAGTGGCTTCTTTGGTTTTCTGAACCAAATAACTCATTTCTTTATGATATCTTAGCAATTTTCATTAGCAAGTGAATTGCTGTGCATCACTTCTAAAAAGCACCAGCTGTACCAGTAAAAATGTGCATCCGTTCACTGAAGATCCAAAAAACCCTAATGCATAGGAGTACATCCACACTCTCTGGGCTCTCAAGCTCATCTAAAGAGCTGTCCCTTGTTTCTGATTTCCAATGCAGTGTCCCACACTGGGCTGATGAGAATACAATACAGTGGGGGCAAACTTGGTTGAAAAACATATCTCAGGAGTAATTATCAATGGTCCACTCTCAAAACTAAAGAGAGGCAACAGATGGGGTGTGTGGGGGTGGGGGTCTAGATCCAGTGCTATTCAACACTCTCATCAGTGACCTGAAGGATAAAATAAAAGCTGAGGTGCATAAAACAAAAGCCAAGGTGTATAAAACTCATTGGGTTTATCACAGCAGAAGGTATTGAAAGTATGTTGAGCTATAGGAAGAGCCAGACAAACGAAGAAATGAGCAGAAAATATCTGGGAGCTGTAAAGAATGCTGAACGCCATATTCAGACTCACAAAAATCACACACATACTACAATACATAAATGAACAAATCAAGCCATCCTTGCACTTGATATATTGAGAAGACCCCAGGTGAGACCGGTTTGAGGCACTTTTCTTCCACAAGGCTGTGAGCCAAGCAGAGAAAAACTAGATGCAATGATAAATCAGGAAGCCATAACCTAGCAGGTTAATTAACCAGCATTATTAAGCCAGCAAAGGAAAAAGCGAGGTAACATGTTAACCTGATAACAATTTGCAGTCACATTAAAAGCTGCAGGAAAGAGGAATGGATTCTAAGCTGCCCTAAGTCACAATGAATAGAGTAAGAAATAACAGGTTTAAATTACAGGAAGGAAGAGTCAGATTGGCTATTAAGAGAAAACTGTTCTATGGCAAAAACAGTGAAGCACAAGAAGAGATCTCCTGGCCATCTTGTGCAGTTTCCCAAAATGGTATTTTTAAACAAAAATGAGACAAGCAGCTGCCAGGAATGACAGAGGAGTGATCAGTTACACCACCCCAGGGCAAGAGGATGGCCTTGATGCCTCCTAAGACCCCTTCAAATTCTTGTGACTGAATTGAAAATCTCTGCTTGAACGTTTTCTAGGGAGGCCAGAAATGTGCGAGCCCTTGTTTTGAGATGAGAACTATGCAAATTTCTAGTTCTTTCTTCAAATCCAAGAAGAAACATCAAGACTTATTCACAAGTCCTGTTCCTGAGCTTTTTTGCAAGACAAGATATAATCAGATATATAAAACTATATCCTTTATCTATAATTATATACGTAATATATATAAAATGAAGTATAATTTCAAACCTCCCTGCATTCCAAGCTATTTCAACACCTCCTGATCTTCACTTGTTACTCCAGTCGCTCTCTTTCTTTCGGTACATTGGGGAAAGCTGTTTGGTACCAATGGGATGGTACCTCTCCGGCACACAAACTGACTGGATGGCGAACTGGCTGTTCTAGGTGTGGTTCACAATGTATCTTTACCTTATCTTAATGGTCTTTTTTAGATGCCTAATGACAGGAAATTGTAATTTTATTTTTTTAATTATTATTTCCATACTTGCTGTCAAATGGTTCCCGATAGAAATGTTTTCCTTGTATCAAGTTTGTACATGAACTACAAACTTAAACTGCTGGACTTTCCGGTACCATCAACTTTAATTTCAGTCTGGGCTGCCAAAGGTCCTTTTTCATTTCTGAAGACGATACAAGGCTTTACCTTTTCCAATAACACAACCACACCTTACTCCATTCTCCGTAGCCTCTCCCGTAAAACACTTCTCCTAGGAATAGGAGATTAATTCCCTATCACAGCAAAAAGTTCTCTGGTCATTTTTTAGACTAAGTTCAACTAAAATTTGAAGTCTCCGTGCAGTAAGCTTCTTCATTTGATTCTCAAACTTCAGGGCACGGAGGCAATTTGATTCCCAACCTCCAGTCCAGAGGATTGATCCTTAAAGGCAAGGAATGATGGTTTAATCACACCAAAAGGATACAGCAATTAGAACTCAAACCAAATCTAGAATTGCAGCAACTGCTGGTGGAGAAATTTGTGAGCTGGCACGTTTTCTCACTATGAGCTGTAACAAGACCAAAAGGCTGTGACAAGGGGAGATGCAGTGTTGATAGCACTGTTCCATTATACATTTCTTTCATCTGGAGGGGTTCAAATGCACCATTATTGGCTCGTGTAGCAATCTTTTAAGTATAGGAATGAAACTGAGTGAAAAGCAGCAACAAGGCTCTGCATGGAAACAGTCTTCATCATTGCATAACATTTGAGGGCAGGCAATGAATTATACCAAAATCTTACGTCAAGACAGTGGTGAGAAGGAAAGAAGGGTTGGATTAAAGGTGGATTAAAGCGCTGGAACAGGCTGCCCAGAGAGGAGTCTCCCTCTCTGGAGACATTCAAAACCCACCTGGAGCTGTTCCTGTGTGACCTGATCTGGGTGGTCCTGCTCTGGCAGGGGGGTTGGACTCAATCTTTCGAGGTCCCTTCCAACCCCTAACATTCTGTGATTCCGTGGATGAACTCCATAGTCAAAACTAGAAGCAAAAACTCTCCCATTCACCTCCCTTTTTTTTATTTAAGCACAAAGAGACTTTGAGTCTTTCTCCTTCCATCCTGGGTGCTGTGAAACTTTAGGAAGTCTCCCTGAGGCTAGAGAAAAGATGGATGTCCTCTGCTGACCTGCAGATGAGTGAGTCTAAGGGCCAAGGTACAGAAGCCTTTGAAGGGAGATGCTCATTTGGCAGAGACACTTCTCTCTCACTACTGCCTTAGTTTCTTCGGTTGTATGGGCTGGCAGAGAAAGGGTGTGAAGGTCTTGCCACAGCCTGAATCAGTTTTTCCATGGAAGACGCTGGAAGGTATCTCTCCTTGTTATCTACTAAAGTGTTGACAAAGTAAGAAGAAAATCTTTTATCATCATCATTAGCTTCAAGGAATAACCACTGTTAGCAGAAGGATGGCTTGGCTAAGAGGGAGCAGCCTGAACCACAGCAGCAGCACTGCCTGGCCTGGGACTCCCACTCATTCACCAAATTAGCTTTTAAAAAACAAAAAAAAACCAAAAAAACCAAGACATAACACTAGGGCAAGAACTGATGGCAATGAGTAACTCCAGGCATGCAACTGAGAGCAAAAACAAGGCTGCACAAACATGCATGGGAAAACCTGATTTACACTGTCATTACCCAACAGCCCCCCAATGCAGACAAGGTCCAGCTGTAGCTGTGAAGATGACATCCCTCTCTGGAGAGGAGCCAAGCTGGAGGAGGATGTGTCCCACCATCATTTCCACGATGTTTGAGTTACTGCCAGCTACGGAGTAGAGAATTCATCATCTGTCAGTGACCTCCAAGATCAGTCAAAGTTTTCAGTGCACAGAGAGGAAAATTGTACAAAAAGTGAAACATCTGTTAGGAGAATAAGCTGCATTTTATGGCGCTTGCCGTATGCAGCAACATGCCTGTAATCTCAGACCATGTTTGCCATGGCAAACTGACTCACCGCCTCTCTTCACGACACGGTTCTGGGATCCAAAGTCACCTTGACTGGAGCGAGTATTAATTTCTGACAGTGGTATTTTAAATGTTTGCATAGACAGAGTTATCACGGCAAGTGTGAGCAGATTGTCGGTATGGCCAGAGTGCTTCCTTGCTCAGCCGTCCTTTTGGAGCTCTGCAGTCACCGAGTCTCTCCTTACACATAGTCTGGAGTGTAAAGTCACAGTAGTATTCAAAAGGTTAAAGTAGAGTGAACTGTTAATTTTAATGCTTTCTCTAAGCTTCAGTTTTAATAAGCGAAAATGATGTTCTTATTTGCAGTAAAGTGGTGTTATAAAATTCTGTCTGTCAAGCTCATTTTAAAACCATGGAAATAAATGATCTGACAAAATCAGGCTATTAGACAAGTGAAGAAGAGTGATTTCCATAAAAGTAGAGGAGCTGTTCCTTAATTTCACACTTGGTAGTCTTTTGGGTCGACTAAATTTTTAAATAAGTGATAAAATTATATTAGCGCAATTGCATTTTTATAGATTTTTTTGGTCATTGTACTCTTTTTCAATTCCTTTATTTTAACTCAAAGCATTCTGCTGAAAGGTTACCTCTCAACTTATGTTACCTCATAACAGTTTCTGCTCACACAACAGAGCTGTAGGTTCACAAATCCTCCTTAAAGGTACCCAGAACGACCACACTGACCAAAAAAGTAGTCTAAAGTGGAAAGATCATCTTTGTGCAGCCAGGTACTGCTGAAATGCTGGCCCTGCACACCACAGTTGACTGTGTAGATGGGCAGTAAGTCACCCAGAAGGAGTTTGGTTTCAGAGGTGAACATTTGCTTTGGGAGCTAACTAAAAGTTCCATCACCTACACCATGAAGGTAAAAGCCCAAGAAGCCAGATGCCTTTTCACATCCAGGTGAGTGTGGCAAAGGTAGCATCTGCAGAAAGAGAAGCCACTCTTCACAACACCTAGCCAATGAAGATCAGACAGGCCTGTTTCTCCAGCTCAAAACAAAAAGCTCGATGCTGAGAGATGGCACAAACTCATTCTGGGGCTGGTTTCTCCAGCTCAGAACACACAGCTCGATGTTGAAAGATGGCACAAACTTTGTTCTGGAGCTGATGCCCCTCAGACACATTCCAGCTGACAGGAAGGACAACTGCTTATATCCAGCTCTCCCAGAAACAAGGGAAGTTTCCACCTCCACAACCCAAGGGAGAATTCATCCTGCCAGTTTTCTTAGCCTAGCCTGAGCAGAGGGGAGCAATGCCGTGGCTTCTCCTCACCTGAACTCAACCACTCATTTTGGGAGCACAGCTGGCTGCATATTGGAAACACTTCTAGCACCACAACCTCTACCATGGATTAATTTTTCCACCTCTGGAAATTTCTGACAAGCTTTTTTCCTGCCAAATCAAATCACACATTTAGAGATGAAAGTTAATTCTCCTCCTCCTAGATTTAAATAATGTTCTAATAATTATGTTGTAGTAGGGAGGTCAGTATGAAAAGGATTTTGACCTTTTATGAGGTCGATGACTCTTCCTCTCATCTTGCTCAGTTTCATTTGTTTGTGGAGAGATCTAATCCATTGATACACAGGTTGTGACATGCTGTTTGAACATTAGCTTACTATAATTGGTCACGTCATCATGCATCATATTAACAATATACACAAGTGCCCTGAAACAATTGTCTTATAGATCCATCACATATCACAAAGAAGCTTCTGGGACTGTTATCCAGCAGCATCCAATTGTGATGTACATTCTACTTGAGTTCTGGATCTAAACATCACTGTCATGTTAATAGTAAGCGATAGATTAATAACTTCCTGCTGGCTTGCAAAACCTACACGCATAAAGAAGATGGCAATACAAATTTATTGCCACTGAGCATGCTCGAAATAGAGAGCCTGTAGAAGAGCAAAAAACTTCTTTGTGTGGGTTTTTTCCAACCAACAGCTCTCAATGTCCCAAGCATGTTGATTCCTATCATATGCAGCTAATTGTATTGCAGGATGTTGTGCCCAAAAAGTAGAAGTTAAATATCTTCATCTATCAGCTGAATGAGAGCCACGTGACCTTGCGATGCAAAATGGGAAAAAAAATACACCAGCACATTGGATTTATGTCATGTACATCCCACTGAAAGCATTTTTTTTCACAAATATTTTTGCAATCTCTTTCCCTGTGCTTTCATATGTTTTAAGAGAAGTGCAAAATGGGGTTCATTCCACACACAGCAGCTTTCACTCAGTCAAATTTCAGTGTAATTAGGATGCCCAAATCTCCTAGGATGCTTTGTGATTTTCAGCTAGTAATTTTATTCTTTTTCTCCACCCCTTCACCTTTCACCAGCTACTTGACAGTGAGAAATACAAGTGATTTAATCCTGATGCAGCAGTCCAAACTCTGGGCAATTCTTTTATTAAGAGGTTAAGTGCAGAGGCAGGTCTTACAGTCAGAAATTCTCCTACCTATGGTTCTTTTAGCCCTGGAGCACGATCAGCTTGACCCAGACTCAACAAGAAAGTAAATATAATTATCTTCCTCATAGCAAACACGAGCCATTGACATGTAAATTTAGAGGCATTTTGTAAGGGAAAAAATCCCTCCAATAGGTAGAATTAGAGTACAAGCAGACATCTTCAATAAACCTGAGAGACTTTCCCTCACTCCCATCCCAGAAGTTGTTCCAGGAAGGATCCATGGTCAGCAGTTTACAGAACCCAAGCTTTACATTGCTGTAAAAAAAAAAAAAAAAGAAAAAGATGCTGCTGCTGATTCTGCAGGGTCTGCTCTATTCCTTGAGTGAGTCAGCACTGAGTGAATGCCATGGTAGTTGTGCAGCTGGTCGGACTATTTTTCAGATAAGATGGAAAATGATGCAAATTTTAATAAACCATGCAGACAAAACTATTAACATTCCTACAGCCTGTTCCGCATATCATCTGCCTTTTAACTCCATTCCAGCTGAACTGCTCCGCTCTGCAGACTGGTACTGAGCGGACAGTGCAGGGACACTCTGCACCTCTCTAGTGTCAACAACACACGCACTGGATCCGGGTCCCAGTGAAAGGGGCTCTGTGGAGCAGGAAGCTCTATAAATGTGCTTTTTACCCCACACAGAGAAAGCTTGCTGCACTCCATGAGTCACAAAACAAACTGCTTCCTTCCATCCCTACTGTTTCTGCTTGTTGATACCTGTCCTTCTCCATCAGCACAAGCCCAAGGGTATGGAACCACCATTTCAGATGGGTGAACCAGGGCAAGCAGCCCTTCTCCTCCAGCAAGGGAGCTGCTCTACAAAGTGCACTTACTGCTATGGGGCAACCCCAGGGCCTGGGGACATTCCTGCTGAGGCATGAAGCATTGTCACATGCTCTGCTGCCTTCCACCATGTGAAGGTCCTCAGCAAAGAGGGTGTGGAGCAGATCACACCCAGTCACCAATGCCACCCCACAGCACCTCTTAGAGCCCTCAGCCCCAGTGCATGGAGGAGTCTGCCAGGGGTACTGCAACCTGTAAAGTCCAAGAGAGTTATTGAGAGCTTTTTTTTTTTTAAGCCTGGGGAACAATAAAATTCCCCTTACCAGGGATGAAGGAAACCTGTAGCAGCACCAGCTGCTCAGCCTCCTGAGCTCCTTCCTGGATGTTCAGTACAAAGACGCAAGCTTAGGACACTCCAGCAGCTCCGCTCCACACCGGAGATGTGCATTCAGTAGCAGTGAATCCATGCGCTCATTTTTATTTAAAGAAAAGCTAATTTAAAAGCTCTCTGATATCTCAGACATGGGACTTTGTAGAGAACCCAGGCACTACCAGGCACCTAACATGCTTCTCAGCTTCCCTCACACCCAGGGAAGGGCTCACAGCCCCTCTCTGTTTACAAAAAGAAACCTACCTAAGGAACAAGACCGACAAACAACAAAGGATTTACCTCAGGTTTTTGAGAAAAATCAATCAAAAATAATCTGGCAGGAGTAAAGCTTCTGCAGCATCAAGTCCATGGCAGTCCTCAGGCCTTCTCACAGTGGGCCCAGATGCCCTCTGGACAATGTATGCAGAGAACTTGGAAAGAAAAGGACACAGAAGTTATTCTTGCAGTATTTAACCACTGTGCTTGAGCCAAACACCACAGGATCATCCCAACCGAGCTTTCCAGCTGCTCCCATTGGCTTCACAGGAGAAGAGTAACTTCTAAATTAGCACCATTTAGAAGGCTCAGAACATCTGATACTGATTTATTTTAACAAATAGGGTTCTGGTCATTTAAACAATCTACCTGGGAGCTGGTGCACTGCCCTGCAGTTAGTTTATTGCTATGAACATCTTGCCAGGAGCACAACACAAAGAGGTTTTACTTTGGGGCTGAGTGTCAAGGAAGTTAAAGCTTTGTGACACAGCCTGAGCTGTCCAAGGGACCACCTCACCCTCTCTGAGCCTGGAGGAGGGGGGGGGTTTCATTTCCCCCTCATCCCTGATTCCTCCTGGGCCTGCTGAATGGCTCATTTCTTCTTTTAGTGACTGGAAGGCCTGGCTGAAAAAAAACAGAGCACAGAATTGGAAGAAAAGTCATAACAGTTAACGAGTGTATTATAAAACTGAAAGATAAATAATCTCCATCAACAGTTCCCACAACAAAACTTCAAAATACTGGAGGTGGCATCTTAAAAGAGGTTTGTAATGCACACAGATTATTCTCAGACACCTTCTCCTGGTAATAACAAAGTTCTTACCACTGTATTCCCTTCACAAGTAGATTTTGTTACATCAAATTGAGGTGTGAATCCACATCAGATCTGGCTATTAGCACACGATTAACAGCCACACCATCATGGGCTAAAAAGCAGGCAGTCTATTTGCCTTTCAGATGTAGTCACCTTTTATATGGATCTCATATAATATCTATTTAGCAAACAGGACCAAGTCCTGTTGAATTCCCAAGCCATATACTATGAACATAGAGCAGTGTAGCTGTTAATAAGGGTATTCATCATGAGACAGCCTATTTTTGGCATGGTATATGACAGTTTCAGTAACTTACAATTGTCCTTTGAATGTGAACTTATTTAATTACACTCTAAGAGACTGCTTTCCCATATCACACAGCAAGTCTCCAGCTGATCCAAGTGGGATTGGGTTAGTCTAATGTGCACAACAAAGGACGTGAGGCACAAAAGGCCTTTTTCAGTACAGGAAGCATTTGCTTACTTATAATAATGGTTTAAGATCCTACAGTGTCCCCAAGTTCCATTAAATGCATTTTTATTGTATGCTTCATGCCATGTTGACAGCCACAGTGCTCTACCTTGCTGCAGTTCAGTTTCATGGGGATATGAAGCAGCTGCATCCTGACGGACACGGTCAATCTGAAATGTCACCTGGTGTTTATAACATCACAGCACAGCCCGGGTAAATAGTTATTCTTGGTTTTGTTCTCCTTACCTGGAAAGGCATGTGCAAAAGGCATTGCTTCCTGCACAAATCTCTCACCTTTTGCAGACAAAAGAGAGGAGAGGAGAGGAGAGGAGAGGAGAGGAGAAGAAAAGGGAAGGGGAAGGGGAA